>CM021104.1:301235068-301273257 GCA_007115665.2 Sequoiadendron giganteum | reverse complement strand
TTATAACCATGTGTTTACAAATAATAAATTGTTTAGGATTTTGGTGTGTGGGTTTTTTTATCTTGAAATGGTTTTCCTCATGTATACTTTGTGTTATGTGTTTTATTATATCTATAATATTATTTATTTTTACCTGCTATGTGCATCTTATAAGCTGTAACTGAATAAGGGTTTGACACTGTATAAAATTACATTCTCTCCTCTAATAGATTGGTGTAGGAAGATTTTTTGTGTATCGAACTTCCTTTCAATTGGTATCAAAGCTTGATCACCTCTATTTGCTATTTTGGGTAAAGGGTTTTCTATACTGATCTTTTTTGAGTAGGAATTTCTTGCAAATTTTTTTAACCTTGTTGCAAGAAGGAGATGGTGAGAAAATCTAGTAGAATTGAAATAGATAAATTTAATGGAGAAAACTTTGAGCTTTGGAAGACCAAGGTGGAAGACATGTTAGTAGATCATGATTTATGGTTATCTATTTCTAAAATAATGCCATTGGGCATGAAACAAGAATATTGGGATCTAATGGACCGAAAGGCTAAGGGTCTAATAAGACTTTGTTTGGCTAATTCAATACTCCTAAGCACCCATGAAGAGAAGAGCATTGCACTTCTTTGGAAGAAACTTGCTCAAATTTATTAGAATCCTTGGTAAATACGTTATTCCTATAAAATAAGATATATTCTCTATAGATGGAGGAAGGAGGATCTATCATAGATCACCTGGATGCATTCAACATGCTTGTTGCCCAATTGAGCTCTATTGGTGTGAAAATTGAGGAGGAGGATCGTTGCATGACTTTGCTATGTTCACTGTCAGATTCATGGGACCACCTTGTCATGGTCATTGTAAGTACCACAACAACATTTAAGATGGATGAAGTGGTTGCATTATTTCTATTTGAAGCTATGCAAAGAGAATATTTTGAAACAACTAAGGAGGATCTAGTGGTTCGAGGAAGAATGAAAGAAAAGGGGGGAAAAACATGAAGCAATAAAAGACATAATCCAAATCTTGTAGGAGATCTAAGTCTCTTGACAAGACCAAGGTGAAATGTTGGAATTGTTGAAAATATATTCATTTATGTAAAGAGTGTAAGAAGGAGAAAATAAATAAATAAGACATTCTCTGATTCTAACTCTAATAAATCCTCTCAGAATGATCCAGATGCTTTTGTCACTTCCTTGGAAATGCATGCATCATAAGATTTGTGGTTGATAGACTCAATTGCTTCTTTCCACATGACATGACATCAAGATTGGTTCTCTAAGTTAAATATTATGATGTTGAGAAGGTATATCTAGGTGATGAATCTCACTTGAAGATAGTTGGCCATGGAAGAGTCAAAAAAATATTCCTAGATGGTAGAGTGAAGGGGATTGATGACATCTTGCATATCCCTGGTTTAGTATGGAACTTTATTTCTATAAGTAGGTTGAATGATGTGGGTGTGTAGGTTATATTATTTAATGGAGGATGCAAGATGACTCGATGAGCTATGGTTCTTGCTAAGGGTGTTTAGATAGGAACTTTGTTTTAGCTAGATGCATGCACAATTCAGTGTAATAGTTCTTTTGTGGAAATTAAGAAAATAAATTTTGAGTCACTATCCTTACCATTGGAACCAACATCAAAGAATAAAGTGGTATCCACTTATGATGGTCATGGTTTTTGAGTACCTAAGGGTGATCATGCATTGGAGATAAAGTTACCCACTGAGAAGAAAATGCTTTGGCACCAAAGACTTGATCACATTGGTGAAACAGGTTTGAGAACCTCAAAAAATAAATATCTTATTGAGGGGCTTGATGATTGTAACCTTGATTTCAATTTTGCAAACATTGTGTTTATGGAAAGCAAAATCACGTTTAGTTTTATCACAATTCACATAAGTCTTCTGGGGTTTTGGACTATGTGCATTATGATGTGTTTGGTCCTGTAAATGTTCCTTCGTTATCTAAATCTTTGTACTATGTTTCATCTATAACTGACTATAGTATAATTTTTTTTTTTAATTTTCTCAGAAGTAAATCTGAAGTCTTTAGTCATCTTAAGGAATTTAAAGCCTTGGAAAAAATTCAAACTGGTAGGAAGATTAAGTGTTTGAGGAATGATAATAGTGGTTAGTTTTGTTTCGTAGATTTTGATAAGTTCTATAAAGAACATGGGATTGAAAGGTATACGAAAACTACATATACCCCTTAGAAAAATGGATTTGTGGAGAGGATGAACATGATGTTGATAGATGGAGAGGGCTAGCAGTATGCTAAGTGGAGCTGGCCTTGAATAATTTTTTTGGGTTGAAGCTGTTGCCACTACATGCTATCTAGTTAATAGATCTCCTACATCAACTCTTTTTGAGAAGACACCTATGGAGGTATGGTTGAGTAAGAAGCCCTCATTTAGACATATTCATGTGTTTGGTTGTGAGGAATATGCTCATGTGCCAAAGGAGAAAAGGTCAAATTTAGAAAACAAGGTTGTTAAATGTATCTTCATCGGTTATGGTATTGGTGTGAAAGGGTACAAGCTTTGGGATCTAGTGGCTGAAAATATTCTATATAGTTGAAGTGTTATCTTTGGAGAGATGAAACCTTCTTCCACTATTTTGTAGCATATAGAAGAATGAAAAAAGGAAGATGTGGTTCAAATTCCTCTTGACCCTAAGAAAGTTGAACCAGAAGCCCAAAATGGACCTAATGATGAGGAGAGCTCCAATAGCATGGAAAGTTAAGAAGAAGAAGCTCAACCTTAGACATTGAAGAGGTCCACTACTATGAGATGACAACTTGAAAGGTTTGTTATTCACTATTAGATTCTAATTATTATTTTTCTTTGATTTCTAATGTTGATGAGACAAGGATTGTGTAAGAGGCAATAGGTATGAGTGATGCAGATTCCTAGATAAAATCCATGGATGAGTAGATGGCTGCATTAAAGAAAAATAACACTTGGGATATAGTATCTTTTCTCCAAGGACGTAAAACTATTGGATGCGAATGGGTGTTCAAGAAGAAAGTTGGCCCTGATGGTAGTATTGAGAAGCATAGAGAAAGGTTGGTCACGAAGGGTTACTCATAGGTGGAGGGATAGATTATGGTGAGATATTCTCTTTTGTTGTGAAGATTAAATCTATTCGGTTCCTGTTATCACTAGAAAAATGGTATGATTTATAAGTGGAGCAGATGAATGTGAAATTTTTTCCTTCATGGTGAATTGAAGGAAGAAATCTATATGTCATAACTTGAATAGTACATGGTTAAAGGTAAAGAATGTTTGGTATGCAAGTTGAAAAAATATTTATATGATCTTAAGCAATCTCCTAAGTTGTGAGACCAAAAATTTGATACCTTTGTGTTGAGTTTGAGATTTTTGAGATCTTAATATGATCATTGTGTTTACTAAAAAAATGGTAATGATCATATTCTCATCATTGCATTGTATATTGATGATATGTTATCTTTTGGGAAAGATAAAAGTTTGATTTTATATATGAAGTCTCAGTTGTCATCAGAGTTTGAAATGAAGGATTTAGGTGCAACTCAATATATCATAGGAATGGAGATTAGGAGAGACAGAGCTAACATAAAGCTTTGGTTAACCCAGAGTAAGTATGTGAATTTGGTTTTGGAGAGATTTAGTAAGACGACTTGTAAAAAGTTAGTGTTATGCCTTGCATAACCACCCCATCTTTTTCCTTGGTCAAAATGGGTCCCCCTTTGTTTATTTTTATCTCTTGTTGTTTTCAAACAAAGTTTGGAGTCTTTTGCTTCCAAAACTTTGTTTTATTTTATTTTGGTCGGTCGGAATCGGAGCCGGAACCAAATCGGGTTCTGAAACTTCAACAAAAACTCGTTCCGAGCCCCATCCCGATAGTCTTTCTTTTGGCCTATTGTTTTGTCTTCATCGGACCCGGAGCTTGAGTGGGTGTAAAGTTAGTCTTTATTAAAAATTGCAAAATCATAATCCATCTCGCCTTCACCTCCGCTTTTTGACTTTTGGTTTTAATCTAAGTCCTTGTGTTAAGTTTTATTATGTCGGTCTTTTCTTTTACTCTTTTTGTTTGGTTTCATTTTGTGCTTTGTTGGCGAACTCAGAACTGGAATGGGAGTGAAGTTAGGAAATTTCTTAAGTTTCTGAATCAGTCTCCATTCTGATTCCGCCCCCGCCACTTTTGGATCGTTGAATTTTTGACTGAAGTCGCAATGTAGTGAAGTGTTTGTTCTCTTTCAGTTCTGACTCCACTCGATTGCATTTAATGCATTAATGATAGTAGCTTAGCGTAGGTAAGAACTCTGATTTTTACCTTCATTAAGGATTAAACGTATCATTATTATCATTGTTAAAAACTTGAAGAGCAAGGAAGAGAAGCGATGGAGTTCATTTGAGTGAATGGATTGAATGAGAGGAAGATTGTTGCTTGCGAATCAGTTAAGAAGATTAGTTGGGTCTTTTTGTGTTCGAGGTAGGGTTTCTTATCGTTGTTGTTCTTCGTTTATTTATTATTGCATTTTTATGTTTGCTCATCCTTTGAATCATTTCATTTTAATGAATTTGTGGTTCTTGGTATGTTTGTTTGAGTAGGTTCTTGTTTTATTTGTTGGTTTGGTTAATTCTTTGTTTCTTTTGGTTTTGTTTTTGGTTCTTTTGTGTTTTAGGGCACAGTCGCTTTCATGTTTTAGTCATGATCGCGTCGTGCTATTTTGATTTGCAGTAAGTTAGATTAAATTGAGGTTTTTTTAAATGGCGCTAGTTGGATTAGGGATTTGCAGTGAGGTAGATTAAATTCATGTTTTTACAATGAGTTAGGGTTAATTGAATCTCATTTTTACTTAGGGTTTTGTCGCGCGTTCAGTTTGGTAAAATAGGAAGGGTTAATTCGTGCCCTAGTTTTATTGTATTTTCTAGATTAGGGTTTCGTGTGTTTCTGTGATCACATTTAAAAGATTAAAATATGATGCCCTAAAATATAGTCACCCCTGGTCATATGGGGATGGTTCTATCAAATTTTAGGTTAGCCCCATGTCGTTTTGAGAATCATCTAGTTTGAAACCATGAAGTTCTGCATTAAATTGATGAAGTCGTTTATGACGTCATGGTCAACTTGATTGAAAGCAGGATCAGAATCATTTTTGAACTTGAAAATTATGTTTTCCAAAAAGTATCTATTCTATTTCCATCCCGTCTCTGACTTTGCCCATAGTGAGGAGCTTTGCGTTATAAAAATGTTTACCTGGCGGAAGAGGGAGCGGAACCGAACCCACATATGAAAAATAAAAATCTGAAGGAATCTGAATCACTTTCTATTGGTCACCATTTCAATTCTGACTCCGAGCCCACTTCTTATTAGGAGAGTGTTCATTCCAATTTCGACTCCGATTCCAGCAGTGTGTTAAAAGAGATTGTTTAGAATATGTTTTTGCCTGGTTCCGCCTCTGATGTATACATAAAAGGTGTCATTTTAAAGCATTTTTTATGATGATATTCAAGGATCTAACTAGAAATTTTGTTGCAGGAAATCTAAGAAGATGTCAGGAACATCAGGAGAAGCTTCTCAAAGAAATTGACCTGCATGAACATCAAAGGCAGCGCCTAAACCAAAGAAAAACAAGGCTAAACAATTGCCTTATACCTTGAGGTATAATCACATGAAACCTGTTATTAAAGTTAGTAAAGTGGAATCTGACTGGTCAGACATCATTGACACAAACTTGGGCCAATACAACTTTGAGGAGGCATATGCTGAAACATTCAATGAGGATGCAACACCTTGAATGAAGAGGATTGTTGAGTCTAGTTTGGCTCATATCACTTTGTTTCCTTTGTTGATCCAATGCTCAGAGTTGATCTTAACAATAGCAAGTGCCTACAATCCTGCTACAAGACTATGCATGGATTCACAAAACAATGTGATCATTGATCTTACTCCTCAAGCATTTCAAGATATATTCAGTGTCCCGGATCCTAAGAAGTTGGTGCAATTGGATGAGGCAGAGGACTTGGAGAAATATAGTCAGTATAAGGACTCCAATAAGTCTCATTTGAACAAGAAGTGGTTGAAGACAAAAAATAAATCCTTGAGCAAGCTTGCAAACCAGCCAAAGAGGGTAGATTTCTACAAAGAGGTATCAGAGATAATTATGATGCTGTCGAGAGTTTTTGGGAAAAGAGATACATTTCAGTTCAAGGAGTGGATGTTTCCTTTCATCTAGACAATCTTAAATGGAGCCCAACAGTTTGATTGGCCAATGATTGTGTCAAGTGCTATTCATGATCAACTGACCAACATCAGGCAGACTAAGTGTTTCTTTATGACCTCTTATGTTTTGTATGCAGCAACAAGGTTGGGTATCTTCCCATGTTTAAATAGAGTAGGGATAGTGGGAGTCTTGGATGGACAGATGAAAGTGTGGGAGCACTATGACCAGTTGTCTCTACAAGTTTCTGAGACTCAATTCAGAAGAGTCAATGATGCATTTATATAGGTAGTCATTAATCAATTGAATGGAGATGTGGGGTATAGGTTGAGTCAAGAAGCCATGTCATTCATTGCGGAATGGGGATGTTGGTACATTCAATACCCCAAATTTACATATTTTAGGTTAGCTGGTTTTGAAGGCCATCCACATCTGCTTCCAAGGTGTTGCAATAATATGATAGTGCTGATGGAGTTTGTATATGAGGCTCTTGGAGTTAATGCTCGGTTTGGAATAAAGCATAAAACAGGATGTCACAAGTTCCCCATGAAGTTGGGTGAGTATGGTTGTCAACACTTGGTAGCAACAAAGGTGGTCTGTAGTGAATTGATACAATTGAAGTTAGGTTTATACACAACTTGTAGGAACTTTGATCCAAATGGTAAGATGTATGCTTTGTTACCTTCGGTATTTGACAAGCATTTTAATTTTTTAGAAGACTTTTGGAGTAACCGACAATATGAGTATGATCTAAGAAAGAAGAATTATGAAAGATTATCTATCTCACTCATGTCAGAGCTTGGTGTTAAAGATAATATTCCTGACACTTTGGTGGATGATGGAATTGTATTGGATCCATCCTATGAAGCTTTGAACATTGGCACCAAGAGCCTGGATCCAATTGACTGGGATGCTGAAGAAACCATTGAGATTAAGTAGATTGGAAGGACAGTCTTGGATCGAACTGTTAACTGGTTGGTGTTAAGAACCAAAGTGCCTCAAGGACCAGCCCCTAAAAAGGGTAAGGGATACAAAAGGATAAAAAGGAAGACACCTCCTAAAGAGCCATTGGAGTTCTTTCCCCTAGACATTGAAGAGATAGAACTTGAGGCGATAGATGATGAAGAGGAAATACAAGAAGAGGATGTACAAAAGGGATTAACTATTTCAACACCTACATTAGGTGAATCATCTGCACAAGTCCCACTTACAAGGAAGAAGAGTAAAGAAGTTCAAAAGGGAGCTCTTCATAGTATGGCTGAAGCTGGAAAGGGAAAAGAAACCTTAGAGAAGGAAATTCATGAGGTTGGGAAAAATTTAGATGAGACCATGTCAGAAAAATATATGCAAGAGAATGTGTCTCTAGAGGAGGATACTGAGCAGGTTTTGACACAAGAAGATAAATGGAAGCTGTTTGAAGAGGCGAAAAAGGATTCTGATGCAAGAGCTTTAGCCTTACAAAAACAAAAGGAAATTGATGCCAAGGTACAAGTTGATGCTACACTGCACCAGCAACAATTGAAAGGCAAAAAAATTTAAGCTAAGGTAGCAGCTGATGAAGTAGAGAGACAGAAAAGGCAACAAGAATATGAACTCAAGGTTAAAGAAGAGAATGACAAGTTGGAACTAATAAAAAATATTCATGACCTTGAAGAAGAGAAGGAAAGAAACTGAAGGGAGAAAGAAGTCTTGGTTGCTAAGTTGAAACTTGTAGAGGAAGCTCGCCAAAAGGATGAAGAAGTAGAAAGATTGGAAAAGGGAAAGAATGCCAAAGAGCTGGTTGAGAAGCAACAAGAAGAAGAAGCAAAGGAAGAAAAACTTAAGGCTCTAGAGGTGGAAAGGCTAGAGAAAGAAAGACTAGAGGCTTTAGAAAAAGAGAAACAAGAAAAAGAAGCTCTAGAGAAGGATAGATTGGAAAAGGAAAGAATGGAAAGGGAAAAAGTGGAGAGAGATCAATTGCAGGAAGAGAGGTTAAAGAAAGAAGAGGAAGATAAAAAGATACAAGAAGAAAAAGATAGGGAAGAGGCTGAAAGGCTTGTGCAGATGCATACAATGAAAGAACAACAAGAGAAATCAAGGGTTGATTCTCAACCTCAAGTAAGTGTGTAGCCACCTTATACTACTATTGCCTCTTCTTCTTCTATGATGACTACTGCTCCATGTGCTCCCACTTGGTTAAAACTGGACCTGTAGAAAAGTTCAATAACACCTTCACAACCTCTCAATTGGGAGGATATGATGGAGGATATTGAACAAGAGAGGCCTAAAAAGAAGGCCAAACTCCTACACTCTACCAGACTCACAGACAAATGAGAGATTATTGCTGAGTGTGCCATGCCAATGACAGAAAAGGAGGTAGGGGACATGCAGCTAACAGATTATCAGTTGAATATTGTAAACTTGGGAAGGCCCACTAGGAATCAGTAGATGAACCTAATTGATGTGGTGGCTTCAATAGCCAAGTCAAGAATGATAAAGGACAAACAAAAGAAAGATGAGTTGAAGGCTCAGTTGGATCAATTACATTCATTTTTGAAAAGTGTTTCCTCTCCGAGATCACAATTGGTAACGACCATTGAGACTCCAATTTTGTTAAGCAAAAAGGAGGTAGATGATTTGGTGTAAGTAAGAGGTAAAGCAGAGATGGTAGATAGATGGATAGACAAGTTGAATCAGGAAGTAGGTGAATTTTTGGTTGAAGGTTTTGAGGTTATTAAAGGGACAGAAGAGTTAATAGGAGAAATGCAATAATATATTGAAGCATCAGAGAAACAAGAAGAAGAGTATAAAGAGTATAGTCAAAATTAGAGAAGGTTAGTATATTGCCTTTGCCTACTCTACATGAAAAATCAATACTTGAGGAGGATAATAAGGATTTTGTGGAGAAGACTTCTTGTATACTCTGATTCAGGACAAATTTCTTGTGTAAACATAGGAATGAGGTTCAAGAGGCTGCTAATAATCTCATCGAACAGTTTGAGGAGCTGGAAGCAGTCATTGCTATCATTATGGATGTAAATGTATTAACAAAAGAAGGCATGTCTTTGAGTCAGATAAAAGAGAAATGGGATGAAAGATTTAGAGGACTCATGCAGAAAGGAGATGATGGAGAAGATCTGATAGATCGATTAATGGATGCCAAAGAAGAGATGAAAGCTGCTAGAAGAGAGTTGGTAAAGATAAAAGATATGAGAGGGTTTACTGCAACAAAGTTGGAGTGAATCAAATTTGAAGATACCTGGGTTGATGGGCATAAATTAGATGTGTTACAGCAAGTCTTCACCAGTTATGATGAGTTCATTATAGATCTAGCTTCACATGCGTAAATCTCTTGCATGCATGACTTTCTTCTTCTTTGCATGTTGCATGCAACATTGAAAGTTAGAAGCGCATGACCTTATTTCTCTTCTATTTTCTTTTCTCCAATCGAACTGAATGTCTAATGTAAGAACTCAAGATCAAATCGATTTGAGTTTCCAAGAAAGTTTTTGTTTCTAAAAGGGTGGAGGACTTAAAATAGAAGTGGAGTTCAAATTTTTGTATATCTATAAATACCCTATGGGTATCATATTGTAAGGGTCGGCTAATTGAGAAAAGAATTGGCTTACCTGATATTAGGAGATAGAATTTTGTAGTGATTACAGAAATACATTTTTACTAGATACTTTACAGTTAATAAAATTAAAAGTTTATGCAATATGGTGTTAGAATGGAGTTTTACTTGATAAGGCTGATAAGTTATAATCTATCTGAATGCTAGTGATTGTGCTGAAGCATGCTAGTTTCTTATGTGATGAAAGTCATTAGAAGAAACCAGATTTAAGGATTATCTTGTTAGATTATCATTGAATTAAATTTATTGAAGTCCGTTGATCTATAATCTTGATGATGAATGAATGTGTGTTGTTTTGAAATCCTTGAAATATTTGTGATGTGTAATTGTGAAGTTAATTAAGCACCTAAAATGTATGCAATGGTATAGGTTATTCTATAGATTGTGTCATCTTATGGTTTTCTTGATCTGATTGGAAAAAATTCATTATTGAAGATATATGTCCAGATGCTAGATAAGTGTTGTTTATTTTTACTGATTTACCCTATGATCCATCTTTTTCTTTTGTTTGAAACCCCATTGATTTACTAAAACAGTTCGATAAAATGAGTAATTGCTTAAATCTTTTGTTACCAACCTAGGCCCCTTGAATATTACAGTTGCATGAACCGATTGAGTGAAACCAGACAATTGAGAACCAACTACCAGGACCTTGGGAGTTAGGCTACTACATGTCATCTTTCTTTTTTTCAAGAGAAACAGAGTAGAAATATTCTGTTTTAACATTGTTTGTGTCATTTTCACCATCAACAGAAATTGGCGCTTGAAGGAGGGCCTAAAAAGACAAGCTGGCTCGCATAGTGTCTTTCTCACCGGAGAAATATGGAAGGATTCTAAGATTCTCTATCAACCCTGAACCTTTACAAGAATTACAAACTCCGGTCAGACCTAGACCCCGTGCTCGTAGGGTAGAGATACCTACCTTGCCACCACCACTTACTCCACCTGGATTTCCTCCAAATCCACCTACACCACCACTAGTTCAAACTACATCGCCACCTCCAATTAGGCTTGTGTCTCCACCAATTTGACCTATATCACCACCTACCCAACTAATCCCACTGATGGATTACTTTGTGAATAATCCCTCCCTATTAGAGACTATTCCTAGGGGATTCCATGATTTACCAAAGAACCCAGAGAAGTTCTGTCCAAAATACATGCATGGAGAATCGAGAAGTGCTGAGGAACATATACAAGCATTCAAAGATGCTTGCACACGAGTTCAAGTTGCTCATCAAGATGTGGTATGTAGATTGTTTCCCTACTATTTAGGAGATATGGCATATAATTGGTATTTAAATCTGCCCCAGGGATCTATTCTGGGTTGGATAGATTTAGAAAATGCTTTTATTAATCAATTCAAGGTTTATGTAGACCCTACAATATTATATCACCGGTTTGCCACCATAAGAAATGAACATCATGAACCACTGCCCTTGTTCAACACTAGGTTCCAAAGGATGTATCGTAGGCTACAAGAGCCTTACTTAGTGCCAAAGGGTATGGCCATACAGGCCTATTTGAGAGCTATTGATCCTTTGATTGGCCTATTCTTGCAAAGAACTTATCAACCTAATGAGATAGACTCTCTGTCTAAAATTTATCATCTAGCTATCAAATTGCAACAACAGATAAGTCTGCAATCCAGAGGTTTAGGAGCGGCTCTTCCTCCCATGAATTATTAGATGCCTAATCCACCCTTATACACCACTGTCCTTGGGATGTCTTATTCCCAATATGGGCCTGCATCTGAGTTACAAGCTCCACCTACTATGTCTTTCTTCGGCAATGGCATGCAAGATCACTCCCATCAAACTCAACATCAGCCTCAAAATCAACCACAACAAATAGGAGGATCAACCCATGTCCATTCCCCATCCATAGTCCAAAATGTATAGAATGAACAAACTGTTCAACTCACAAGTGAGTTAGAGACTCTCAAGAAGACTCTCTCTCAGATGTTAAATGACATGGCATAGCTTAGGAAAAACCCTCCTCCCAACCAAAACCAAAATTATAACAATCAGGGAGGGTATAATACTCAGGGAAATTACTCCAATCAAAACCAAAATCAGAACACCAATAGGAATTTCCAAAATTAGAACTCCTCAAATCAAAATTATCAAAATAAAAATAGAGGATATAATCAGAGGTTCAATAACAATAACAACAACAATAGGCAGTGGAATATTGGGCCTAACAACGAAGGAGTTCCCCATAATTATCAAACAGGTGAGGAAATACCACATACTGCTAATGTTGCTGATTTGAATTTTATGACCAATTGGTGTAGGCTACATCATACAACAACACATTCTGAGGTTAATTGCCCAGAAATGGAGAAAATTGTGAAAATTGCATAGGTTGATGCTCATCCCCCAGCAAGAAATTCCAATCAGGACAATGGGCCAGTCAGCAATGCCATGAATTATGAAACCATTGAAGAAAAATATCAATTCCCCATGCAAGGGGATAATGAGCCAGAGGAAGATGTCTATGATGCTCAAAGTTTCCAATCTAAGGGTGGTTACTTTCTAAGGAATCAAAATAAAGGGCCATTCACTACATCTGCACCCTCGAACAAGATGGTTCCACCAAATTAGAATGTAGATAACAATCCACCTCCACCAAAGGGACCTTCTGATTCTCAAAATAGAGGTAATCCGCCTCCTTTTCCTAAATATCAAATTAGGAATGATTCAGAGTTTGATTTTGTTGTAGAATTACAGAGGCAGAAGACATCACTGTCTTTCTTTGACATCATGAAGTGGTGCCCAGCTCAACGAGAGGTGGTATTAAAAGATTTGGAAGAGGCAGATCGCCTAAAAGGGAAAGGTAAGGTGACTCCAGCAAAGGAGACAAATGCAACTATGTATAAAGGTAAGACCGGTACCCCACCTTTTCTGTTAAGTTTACGAATCTTTAGAAAGAATTTGCATAATTATTTATTGGATTTTGGAGCATCGAGAAATGTCATGCATTTTTTGATATGTAAAAAGTTAGGATTAAGTCCTATTCCAACCAATAAGAAGGTGATTCAATTGGATAAAACTGAAGTCAATGTTGTAGGTGAGTTGAAGAACATGCATGTGCAGGTTGGATTAGATCCAAGGATCTAGACCTATATAGATATCCAAGTAGCTGATATCCTAGAAACTTGCGGTATGCTCCTAAGTCGAGAGCTAATGAAAAGCATAGGGGGGTATCTGTCCTTGGACTTCTCGCACATGTGGTTACCATGGAAAGGAGTTGCCACACAGATAAGAATTGAAAGTGAACCTATGCTCAAACACATGATCATAAAATATGATGCTTCAAATGAAGTAACATTCTTTGAGACTGAGATAGGTCTTTACAAACAAGAGGAAGTCCTTACTTTATCTGTAATCAACCCTGAGGATAATTTTCTCTTAGAACATAGTGATTCCATGATCTGCATCAACTAGCAGGTTCTAGTAAGAAAGTTGCAATAAGATAGGCTGGTTTTAGGAGGAGGCACTGACTTGAGTAGTTTACTACTCCTTAATTGGTGTAGGATTCACTATCATAACCATTTGGAATTAACATGTCAGTCATGCCTTGATATTCTAAGTTATATAGATCAGCCCCAACAAAAGTGCCAAGAGGAATCTGAGACTCCCATCAATGATTTCTCTTTCAAAGTTAAGGATGCTACCATTCTTACTCAAGATAACCTTTCTCAGAAGGAAAATTCCTCATCAGTAGAGAAGACTCCAGTTTTATGTTCTAAAATTCAAGAAGAGATTAAGGTAACTCAATTCCTTTTCAATGCACCTGCTCCGGATGCTTTACCAATGCCAAAGGTGCTGATGAAAGATGAATTAGATGATAATTTAACTCAAGAAATCATTCAAGAAGTAGTTGTTGAATCAATAGAGAATATAGGAAAACCTTCAATTAAGTCTTGTCCCAAGACAATTTCTGATGAGCAGCAAAAGTCTTAGCTGCCATACATTTTAGGTAAGTCATTCCCTATTACTTCTAAAAAGAAAGAACTTTCGGCCAAAGACCAGTTATGGAATCTTAAATTTGATGGTTCCAAATCTAAAGTAGGAAGTGGAGCAGGGATTGAACTAACTAATCCAAAAGGAAAGACTTATTTTGCTTCTTATAGATTACAATTTGGATGCACGAATAATGTGGTAGAGTATGAAGCACTTGCTCATGTGCTTATGTTTTCTCATAAGAAGAAGGTTACTGCTCTTACAGTGATGGGAGATTCTGAGGTGATTGTGAAACAGGTACGTAGCCAAAACACATGCCATAACAAAAGATTGGCTGCATATAGAAATAGGGTTTGGAATTTAATTGAAGATTTTGATGCCTTTGGGATTACTCTCATCCCAAGGGAAGCTAATCAAATTGCAGATGCTCTTGCTATTGCTGCTAGTACATTAGAGCCTATGCAAGACTCAAATCTTAAGAGGTTTTCAGTGAAGTTGATTTCGGTCCCAGTAGTTCCTGATAATGTCAAACACTTCCAGGTATACAATGATGATCAACATATATTGGCCTTTTTGGCAAATTCTGATGTTTTTGAAGGGTAGATAATTGATGAATCTGACAGAGATCAGGGGGATTGGGATCTAGAAAATAACATTCCAGAAGGGATATTGGATTTAAAGAGCAATAAAATCCCAAAAGGGATGATAGCATTATAAAGAATATTTGATTCAAATCCACAAGCTTATCAAAGAGTGCCTACAAAGAGTGAGGGAAGTAAGTATGAATATGTTAATTTGACTCACTCAGGCCCAAAAAGGAATGTTCTTATAGGGAAGACTTATCCTCAGGAAATTAAGGATGAAATGATCAAAGTCTTGAAGCAGAATATTGAAGCTATTGCTTGGAGCTATGATGACTTGAAAACTTTTGATACATCTGTGATCACACATACAATTCCTCTCAAGCCAGAAGCTAAGCCATTTCACCAAAAGCAATGCTCAGTTAATGTATTAATTGAGCCTCTAATTCATAAAGAAGTGCATAAACTTTTGGCTGCAAGAATAATCTTTCCAGTTAGACATTCTACTTGGGTGGCTAATCTAGTTCCTGTAAGGAAGAAGAATGGTGAAATTAGATTATGTGTGGATTTCAGGAATTTAAACAAGGCTTATGAGAAGGACAACTATCCATTACCTTCCCTTGATGAAGTATTGCAAAAGGTTAATGGATCTCAGATGATGTCTTTCTTGGATGGTTACTCTGGATACAATCAGGTCCTTGTAAGTCATGAGGATAGGATGAAGACAACTTTTACTAAAAAATGGGGCACGTTTGCCTACAAAAGAATGCCTTTTTGGTCTCATCAATGTTGGTGCTACTTTCCAAAGAGCAATGGATGTAGCTTTTAAAGATTTGATAGGGAAATATATAATCATCTATGTTGATGATTTGACCATCTTCTCTAAGAATAGAGAAGATCATGCTGCTGACTTGGAAAAGGTGTTAAAGAAATGTATAAGTTATGGTGTTTCTCTCAACCCAAAGAAGTGTGTATTTGGAGTATCTGAAGGGAAGCTCTTGGGTCACATTATTTATGAGGAAGGGATATCCATAGATCCTGATCAAGTAGAGGCCATCTTGAAACTAACAAAGCCAGGTAGCAAGAAGGAAATGAGATCTTTCTTTGGAGGGATTAATTTTGTTAGGAAGTTTATAAAAGGGTTTGCAGAGATTGTCAAACCCCACAATGAAATGATGAAGATGGATGCTAAGATTGAGTGGAGTGAAGAGGCTAAGTCTGATTTTATGCAGATCAAACAATCTATATCTGAGGCACCTATTTTGACAAGCCTAGATTATTTAAAACCCTTCTACATTTATTCTTTTGCTTCTGAACATTCATGTGCAGCAGTTTTGACACAAAGAAGAGAAGAGAATGAGGAGAGACCTATTTATTTTATGAGCTCTCCATTTAAGAATGCATAATTAAGGTATTCACCAATAGAGAAATAGGATTTTGCATTGGTACGAGCTGTGAAGAAGTTCCGACATTACATAATTCGAAGTCAAGTGATGGCCATAGTTCTAGATCCAGCTGTGAAATCTCTTCTGATGCAAAGTGAATTATGGGAATGAAGAGGAAAATGGATGGCCATTTTACAAGAATTTGACCTAGAGATTCACCCAATGAAACTTGTTCGAGGCCAAGGTTTGTCAAAGGCAATGGAAAAAGTGGACAAAAATATTATTTGTTAACAATACACTGTCCAATCATTCACAAAGGATCCCTGGTATACAGATTTAGTTTTCTTCCTCCTCAATAACAAATGTCCAAAAGGAATGAATGCTACTCAAAGGAGAGCATTGAGGATGAAGAGTGCTCATTATATGCTCAAAGGAGTATCTATTTACAGAAATAATTTTTAAGGAATCTATCTACGCTGTTTGGATTAGCAAGAAGCAAAGCATGCTATTGCTGAGTTTCATGGAAGGCATGGAACATGACATGGATCTGCTGATGCTTTGGCTCATCAGATTTTAAGATCAGGATATTATTGGCCTTATGTGTTTAGAGATGCACATCAACACTACAGGACTTTCCATGTATGTCAAACCTCCACATCTAGAGAAATAAATCTTGCAATGCCCCTACAACCGGTATATGAGGTAAGGCCATTTGCTCAATGGGCACTTGATTTTGTAGGTGTAATTAATCTAAATTCTTATGAAGGTCATAAATTCATCTTGACTATAATGGATTACTGCACACGTTGGACTGAGGCCCTGCCTTGCAAGAATAGTACCACGAAGGTGGTCATCAAGTTTCTAATTGAGAACATCACAACCAGGTTTGGAGTTCCATTTGCTTTGGTATGTGATAATGGCCCTACTTTTTCTTTTGCTGAGTTCATTTCATGGGCCTATGAACATAAGATTATGTTGAAATATTCTTCCAATTATTACCCTCAGAGGAATGGAGTGGCTGAGTCCACAAATAAGAACTTATTGGAAGTTATAAAAAAGTTGTTAGAAAGTAACCCTAGGGACTGACACGCCCAGTTGAGATTTGCCTTATGGGAAGATCGAACCAAAATCAAAGCAGCCCTAGGGAATTCACCTTTTAAGTTAGTCTATGGCCAAGATCCAATCTTCCCCATTCATTTACAAATACCTATTGTAAAGTTTATGCAGGAGTTTTACTCCAAGGATGATAGGATTGAGGTTAGACTACTTAATCCATTAAACATGGAAGAACAAAGAGATGCTGCTTTGCAACAATTCTCTAAACATCAGGCTATTGTTAAATGCTGGTTTGATAAAAGAGCCAAGATAAAAGCCTTTAGAATATCAAATCTTGTGTTATTATGGGATAAGGCTAGAGAAAAGAAGGGAGATCACCAGAAGTTTGATAGACTTTGGTTAGGTCCTTATCAAGTGGCTGAAATTTTAGGCAAGAATGTTTTTCGTTTGAGTACCTTAACGGGAGAGCCTGTTCCATTACCAGTTTATGGTCAGTTTCTCAAGCACTATTTTGGTGCATAGAAGGTCTGATGTTTTGGAAAAGAATGTACTATACTGTATCATATGTAATTAAGTTTTTGTTTAGGATATTGTTTTTTAGTTTTTAGTTTTAGTTTTTGGTCTTTGTTATGTTTTGTTTTTGTTTTCTTTCTTTGTTTTGTTTGTTTCTTTTGTGTTGTCTTGTTTCATTGGGGATCCTCATTTTTGCTCATCTCAAGTTAGGGGGTTGTTATTCAAAGTATACTATTGGTACTAGGAGAGAAATTGGTTTAGGTATTCTCATCATAATCATTGAAAAGGATTTCATTCTGAAACTTATGTTTTATGATCATTTGAGTTTGGGTTGGAAAAGTTATTAAGGATAGAAAATATAATGTGAATATCTCATGAATTGTGATCAAAGATCTGCCACCAAATTATATAAAACATCTGCATGAGTAAGTACCTATTTGTTTTAGAATGACTCTACCTTTGATTCAAGTGAAAAATCTGATTCCAAGACTATCACAAAATCCATTGTAGTTCTCAACCCACATTTTAGATTTATCGAATCTGAGTATTAAGAAAGATGCATAAAAGATTTCCACAAGCAAGGTTTTAAAAAAAAAAAGAAGAAAGAAAGAAATGGAAAATTCAATATCAAGTGGGTGTTCAAGTATCTCTATCGGGGCTATGGACGCCTGTTTGGCAGCAGAGGAATACCCAGGATTTTACTGCACGATAGTTAAAGGACTCAACCTATGTAGTTTGAATCTTAAGGTATAGTTGTTCACAAACAGAGAAAGCATTTATGAAGAATGATGCACAATATAAGCACACACTCAGATTCAAAAATAACTCATGAGCACATACATCTGAGATTCTAGCTCAAACTTATCCTACATATATATGATCTTATTCAAGTTAAAGTGTTTATAAGCCAAGTAGTTTTTGGGTGACTGAAATTTTCTTTGGGTATTTTGAAAATGGGTAAACCATTTTCCCAGTTGAGTCGCTATTTGTTATGCCTTGCATAACCATCCCATCTTTTTCCTTAGTCAAAATGGGTCCCCTTTTGTTTATTTTTATCTCTTGTTGTTTTCAAACAAACTTTGGAGTCTTTTGCTTCCAACACTTTGTTTTATTTTATTTTGGTCTGTCGGAATCGGAGCTGGAACCAAATCAGGTTCTAAAACTTCAATCAAAACTCCTTCCGGGTCCCATCCCGATAGTCTTTCTTTTGGCCTGTTGTTTTTTCTTCATCGGACCCAAAGCCGGAGTGGGCGTTAAGTTAGTCTTTATTGAAAATTGCAAAATCATAATCCATCCCACCTCCGCCTTTGCTTTTCAAATTTTGGTTTTAGTCTAGGTCCTTGTGTTAAGTTTTATTATGTCGGTCTTTTGTTTTAATCTTTTTGTTTGGTTTCATTTTGTGCTTTGTTGGCGGACCCAAAACCGAAACAGGAGCGAAGTTAGGAAATTTCTTAAGTTTCTGAATTAGTCTCCATTCTGATTCCGCCCCGCCACTTTTGGATCATTGAATTTTTGACTGAAGTCACACTGTAGTGAAGTGTTCGTTCTCTTTCAGTTTTGACTCCACCTAATTGCATTTAATGCATTAATGACATCAGCTTAGCGTAGTTAAGAACTCTGATTTTTAACTTCATTAAGGATTAAACGTATCATTATTATCATTGTTAAAAACTTAAAGAGCAAGGAAGAGTAGAGGTGGAGTTCATTTGAGCGAATCGATTGAATGAGAGGAAGATTGTTGCTTGCGAATCAATTTAGAAGGTTAGCTGGGTCTTTTTGTGTTCGAGGTAGGCTTTCTTATCATTGTTGTTGTTTGTTTATTTACTGTTGCATTTTTGTGTTTGCTTGTGCTTTGAATCATTTCGTTTTAACGAATTCATGGTTCTTGGTATGTTTGTTTGAGTAGGTTCTTGTTTTATTTGTTGGTCTGGTTAATTCTTCATTTCTTTTGCTTTTGTTTTTGGTTCTTTTGTGTTATAGGGCACGGTCGCTTTCACGTTTTAGTCGTGATCGCGTTGTGCTATTTTGATTTGCAGTAAGTTAGATGAAATTGAGGTTTTTTTAAATGGCATTAGTTGGATTAGGGATTTACAATGAGGTAGATTAAATTCATGTTTTTATAGTGAGTTAGGGTTAATTGAATCTCATTTTTGCTTAGGGTTTTGTCGCGTGTTTAGTTTGGTAAAATAGATAAGGGTTAATCCATGCCCTAGTTTTATCGTATTTTCTAGATTAGGGTTTCGTGTGTTTCTATGATCACATTTAAAAGATTAAAATATGATGCCCTGAAATACAGTCACCTCTGGTCATATGGGGATGGTTCTATCAAATTTCAGGTTAGCCCCATGTCATTTTGAGAATAGTCTAGTTTGAAACCATGAAGTTCTGCATTAAATTGGTGAAGTTGTTTATGACGTCATGGTCAACTTGATCGGAAGCGGGATCAGAATCATTTTTGAACTTGAAAATTATGTTTTCCAAAAAGTATCGATTCTATTTCCATCCCATCTTTGATTGCGCCCATAGTGAGGAGCTTTACGTTATAAAAATGTTTACCTGGCGGAAGAGGGAGTGGAACCGAACCCGAATATGAAAAATAGAAAATTTGAAGGAACCTGAATCAGTTTCCATTGGTCACCATTTCAATTCTGACTTCGAGCCCACTTCTTATTAGGAGAGTGTTCATTCCAGTTTCGACTCCGATTCCAGCAGTGTGTTAAAAGAGACTGTTTAGAATATGTTTTTGCCTGGTTCCGCCTCTGATGTATACATAAAAGGTGTCCTTTTAAAGCATGTTGTATGATGATATTTAAGGATCTAACTAGAAATTTTGTTGCAGGAAATCTAAGAAGATGTCAGGAACATCAGGAGAAGCTTCTCAAAGAAATCGACCTGCATGAACATCAAAGGCAACGCCTAAACCAAAGAAAATCAAGGCTAAACAATTGCCTTATACCTTGAGGTATAATCACAGGAAACCTTTTATCAAAGTTAGTAAAGTGGAATCCGACTGGTTAGACATCACTGACACGAACTTGGGCCAATACAACTTTGAGGAGGCATATGCTGAAACATTCAATGAGGATGCAACACCTTGAATGAAGAGGATTGTTGAGTCTAGTTTGACTCATATCACTTTGTTTCCTTTGTCGATCCAATGCTCAGAGTTGATCTTAACAACAGCAAGTGCCTACAATCCCACTACAAGACTATGCATGGATTCACAAAACAATGTGATCATTGATCTTACTCCTCAAGCATTTCAAGATATATTCAGTGTCCCGGATCCTAAGAAGTTGGTGCAGTTGGATGAGGCAGAGGCCTTGGAGAAATATAGTGAGTATAAGGAATCCAATAAGTCTCATTTAAACAAGAAGTGGTTGAAGACAAAAAATAAATCCTTGAGCAAGCTTGCAGACCAGCCAAAGAGGGTAGATTTCTACAAAGAGGTATCAGAGATAATTATGATGCTATCGAGAGTTTTTGGGAAAAGAGATACATTTCGGTTCAAGGAGTGGATGTTTCCTTTCATCTAGACAATCTTAAATGGAGCCCAACAGTTTGGTTGGCCAATGATTGTGTCAAGTGCTATTCATGGTCAACTGACCAACATCGGGCAGACTAAGTGTTTCTTTATGACCTCTTATGTTTTGCATGTAGCAGCAAGGTTGGGTATCTTCCCAGGTTTAAATAGAGTAGGGATAATGGGAGTCTTGGATGGACAGAAGAAAGTGTGGGAGCACTATGACCAGTTGTCTCTACAAGTTTCTGAGACTCAATTCAGAAGAGTCAATGATGCATTTATATATGTAGTCATTAATCAATTGAATGGAGATGCGGGATATAGGTTGAGTCAAGAAGCCATGTCATTCATTGGGAATGGGGATGTTGGTACATTTAACACCCCAAATTTACATATTTCAGGTTAGCTGGTTTTAAAGGCCATCCACATGTACTTCCAAGGTGTTGCAATAATAGGATAGTGCTGATGGAGTTTGTATATCAGGCTCTTGGAGTTAATGCTTAGTTTGGAATAAAGCATAAAACAGGATGTCACAAGTTCCCCATGAAGTTGGGTGAGTATGGTTGTCAGCACTTGGTAGCAGCAAATGTGGTCTGTAGTGAAATGATACAATTGAAGTTAGGTTTACACACAACCCGTAGGCACTTTGATCCAAATGGTAAGATGTATGCTTTGTTACCTTCGGTATTTGACAAGCATTTTAATTTTTTAGAAGACTTTTGGAGTGACCGACATGATGAGTATGATCTAAGAAAGAAGAATTATGAAAGATTATCTATCTCACTCATGTCAGAGCTTGGTGTTAAAGACAATATTCCTGACACTTTGGTGGATGATGTAATTGTATTGGATCCATCCTATGAAGGTTTGAACATTGGCACCAAGAGCCTGGATCCAATTGAATAGGATGTTGAAGAAACCATTGAGATTAAGTAGATTGGAAGGACAGTATTGGATCGAAGTGTTAATTGGTTGGTGTTAAGAACCAAAGCACCTCAAGGACCATCCCTTAAAAAGGGTAAGGGATCCAAATGGATCAAAAGGAAGACACCTCCTAAAGAGCCATTGGAGCTCTTTCCCCCAGACATCGAAGAGATAGAACTTGAGGCGGTAGATGATGAAGAGGAAATACAAGAAGAGGATGTACAAAAGGGATCAATTGTTTCAACACCTACATTAGGTGAATCATTTGCACAAGACCCACTTACAAGGAAGAAGAGTAAAGAAGTTCAAAAGGGAGCTATGGCTGAAGCAGGAAAGGGAAAAGCAACCTTAGAGAAGGAAATTCATGAGGTTGGGACAGATTCAGATGAGACCATGTCAAAAAAAGATATGCAAGAGAATGTGCCTCTAGAGGAGGATACTGAGCAAGTTTTGACACAAGAATATCAATGGAAGCTATTTGAAGAGGCGAAAAAGGATTCTGATGCAAGAGTTGCAGCCTTAGAGAAACAAAATAAAATTGATGCCAAGGTACAAGCTGATGCTATACTGCACTAGCAACAATTGAAAGCCAAAAAAATTGAAGCTAGGGCAGAAACTGATGAAGTAGAGAGACATAAAAGGCAACAAGAATATGAACTCAAGGTTAAAGAAGAGAATGACAAGTTGGAACTAATAAAAAAGATTCATGACCTTGAAGAAGAGAAGGGAAGAAACCAGAGGGAGAAAGAAGTCTTGGTTGCTAAGTTGAAACTTGCAGAGGAGGCTCGCCAAAAGGATGAAGAAGCAAAAAGATTGGAAAAGGGAAAGAATGCCGAAGAGTTGGTTAAGAAACAGCAAGAAGAAGAAGCAAAGGCAGAAAAACTTAAGGCTCTAGAGGTGGAAAGGCTAGAGAAAGAAAGACTAGAGGCTTTAGAAAAAGAGAAACAAGAAAAAGAAGCTCTAGAGAAGGATAGATTGGAAAAGGAAAGAATGGAAAGGGAAAAAGTGGAGAGAGATCGATTGGAGGAAGAGAGGTTAAAGATAGAAGAGGAAGATAAAAAGATACAAGAACAAAAGGATAGGGAAGAGGCTGAAAGGCTTGTGCAGATGCATACAATGCAAGAACAAGAAGAGAAATCAAGGGTTGATTCTCAACCCCAAGTAAGTGTGCAGCCACCTTATATTAATATTTCCTCTTCTTCTTCTATGATGACTACTGCTCCATGTGCTCCCACTTGGTTAAAACTAGACCTGCAGAAAAGGGCAATAACACCTTCACAACCTCTCAATTGGGAGGATATGATGAAGGAGATTGAACAAGAGAGGCCTAAAAAGAAGGCCAAAATCCTACACTCTACCAGACTCACAGACAAAGGAGAGATTGTTGCTAAGTGTGCCATGCTAATGATAGAAAAGGAGGTAGGGGACATGCAGCTAACAAATTATCAGTTGAGTACTGTTAACTTAGGAAGGCCCACTAGGAATCAGTAGATGAACCTAATTGATGTGGTGGCTTCAACAACCAAGTCAAGAATGATAAAGGACAAACAAAAGAAATTTGAGCTGAAGGCTCAGTTGGATCAATTACATTCATTTTTGAAAAGTGTTTCCTCTCTGATATCACAACATGTAATGACCATTGAGACTCCAATTTTGTTAAGCAAAAAGGAGGTAGATGATTTGGTGCAGGTAAGAGGCAAAGTGGAGATTGTAGACAGATGGATAGACAAGTTGAATCAGGAAGTAGGTGAATTTTTGGTTGAAGGTTTTGAGGTTATTAAAGGGACAGAAGAGTTAATAGGATAAATGAAACAATATATTGAAGCATCAGAGAAACAAGAAGAAGAGTATAAAGAGTATAGTCAGAAATTAGAGAAGGTTAGTACATTGCCTTTGACTAATCTTCTTGAACAATCAATACTTGAGGAGGATAATAAGGATTTTGTGGAGAAGACTCCTCATATACTCCGATTCAAGACATATTTCTTGTGTAAACATAGGAATGAGGTTCAAGAGGCTGTTAATAATCTAATTGAATAGTTTGAGGAGTTGGTAGCAGTCATTGCTATCATTGTTGATGTAAATGTATTAACAAAAGAAGGCATTTCTTTGAGTCAGATAAAAGAGAAATGGGATGAAAGATTTAGAGGACTCATGCACAAAGGAGATGATGGAGAAGATCTAATGATAGATCGATTAATGGATGTCAAAGAAGAGATGAAAGCTGCTAGAAGAGAGTTGGTAAAGATAAAAGATATGAGAGGGTTTTCTGCAGCAGGGTTGGAGCGAATCAAATTTGAAGATACCTGGGTTGATGGGCCAAAATTAGATGTGTTACAACAAGTCTTCGCCAGTTATGATGAGTTCATTGCAGATCTAGCTTCACATGCGTAAATCTCTTGCATGCATGATTTTCTTCTTCTTTGCTTGTTGCATGCAACACTGACAGTTTGAAGCGCATGACCTTATTTCTCTTCTATTTTCTTTTCTCCAGTTGAACTGAATGTCTAATGTAAGAACTTAAGATCAAATCGATCTGAGTTTCCAAGAAATTTTTTGTTCCTAAAAGGGTGGAGGACTTAAAATAGAAGTGGAGTTCGAATTTTTGTATATCTATAAATACCCTGTGGGTATCATATTGTAAGTGTCGGCTAATTGAGAATAGAATTGGCTTACCTGAGATTAGGAGATAGAATTTAGTAGTGATTATAGAAATACATTGTTACTAGATACTTTACAGTTAATAAAATTACAAGTTTATGCAATATGGTGTTAGAATGGAGTTTTACTTGATAAGGCTGATAAGTTATAATCTATCTGAATGCCAGTGATTGTGCTGAAGCATGCTAGTTTCTTATGTGATGAAAGTCATTAGAAGAAACCATATTTAAGGATTATCTTGTTAGATTATCATTGAAATAAATTTATTGAAGTCTGTTGATCTATAATCTTGATGATGAATGAATGTGTGTTGTTTTGAAATCCTTGAAATATTTGTGATGTTTAATTGTGAAGTTAATTAAGCACCTAAAATGTATGCAATGGTATAGGTTATTCTATAGATTGTGTCATCTTATGGTTTTCTTGATCTGATTGGAAAACATTCATTATTGAAGATATATGTCTAGATGCTAGATAAGTTTTGTTCATTTTTACTGATTTATCCTATGATCCATCTTTTTCTTTTGTTTGAAACCCCATTGATTTACTAAAACAGTTCGGTAAAATGATTCATTGCTTAAATCTTTTGTTACCAGCACAGGCCCCTTGAATATTATAGTTGCATGAACCAATTGAGTGAAACCAGACAGTTGAGAACCAACTACCAGGACCTTGGGAGTTAGGCTACTACATGTCATCTTTCTTTTTTTCAAGAGAAATAAAGTAGAAATATTCTGTTTTAACGTTATTTGTGTCATTTTCACCATCAACAATTAGTTGTTCCTATAATGTAAGGGATGAAGCTTTCTGTGGAAGATTATCCTAAGTCTACTTTTGAGATGGAGGTCATGACTAGAGTACCCTATGCTAGTATTATAGGTAGTTTTATGTATGCTATAGTTTGTATGAGGCTAGAAAATTCCCAAGCAGTGGGAGTCCTAAGTCATTTTATAGCTAATCCTGGATGGGTCCATTGAGATGCAGTTAAGAGAGTGTTTAGATACTTGTGGAGTAATTTTAAGTATACCTTGCATTTTTATGGTTATCCTATTGGACCTTGACATTTAGTTTGTATTCATGGGTTTGTGGATTTATATTAGGTATGAGATATTGATAGAAGAAGAACTACTTATGGATATGTATTCATGATGTTTGGTGGTGTCATTAGTTGGATAAGTAAGCAAAAAGCTATAGTCACTTTGTCCACAATAGAAGAAAAGTACATGATAGATACTCATGCTTGTAAGGAAGCCATTTGAATTAAGTGGTTGTGTTCAAATGTTGGGGGATTGATATAGGACAAAACCCTATTTGTTGTGATAGTTAGTGTAATGTCCCCTTTTCCTAAATAGTTGACAGATGTAGTGGCTAGCCTATCACTTAGTTCCTGTAGGCTAACATGATGTTTAAGGGGGCCTTTGATGGCAGTCTATGAATCTTTAGTAGGCCTTTTGGTGCTTATTTCAATACTCTTCAACTTAGTGCCCTAGTTTATTTGTGGTGTGCCTTTTGAAGGCCATTCAAGTAACTTTTACCCACACTTACTATTTTTAGTAAGTCACTTGGATGTGTTGTTCATACTTACTATTTATAATAAGTCATGGTATGGTCAGTTGCTATCACACCTATATATGGAAAGTTGATGGATTGCTCCCATGAGTTGATATTGGCATTTATCGAGGAGCTAATGAATTAAATTCTATTATTTTAAAGTTAATCTAGTTTAACTTTAATAATATTATTTATTATGGATGACTTTATAAAGTGGTATTATAAGGGGTTAAAAATGTGTTATAAGGTGTTTGAATAAGGTATGAATATTTTAATGATTAAACCCCTCAAATTTATGATATGAATTATTTAAATAACCACCAAAAGAAAATATTAATTAAAAAGCATTAATTGGCCAAGTGGGATGTGGGTATTTGGTGAGGTATAAAAAGCACGCTTAATGCTTTTTCATTCATTCATGTTTGCACAAATTTTGAGAAGAGATGAAGCAAGGGTTTTCTAGTTGTGAAATCCATAGCTTTTAGAGGATGAAATCCCTCAAGAGGGAAAACTCGATGCAAGAGAGAAATATCTCCCAAGCCAACTTGTAAACAATTCAATTTCAGGGTTGTGCATTGTGCTTCATCGAATTACAAGAAGTTTCAAATCAGTGTTTGGAGATTTATCAAGACATTGTAGGTGTATTGAATATAATCATAGTGTGAAGGTATCTACAAGAGGTTTGAACTATTTCAAGGTTTGATATTATTATTTGAAATCGAGGGTGTTTGCAAATCTGAATTGGATGCCATATTTTGAAGCTTTGTTGTTGGGTGTGGAGAACTAATGATTTGGTCATGGGGTTTTAAAGGGGGATTTGTTTTTAACCTCAGTGTTGGGCACATATATTGTACTTCATATTTCTAGGTGGCCTTATATTCTATAAACTATGGTTGGGTGTGGTATTTCTATGAAGAATATTGCTATTCTATCCCAACGTAGCATTTCCTACACTTAGTTTGGGAGCGTGGCAATCTTCTCTATAGTTGTGGTTTATTTCCTAGGTCGTGGGCATGGGTATGGTGCATGATTAATAGTCTATGAAGGATGTCAATTATTTTGAATTTACAACACCCTTACCCTAGTATTTGCAACCACATAAGGAGGACGTATGAACATTTATGGAGGGTGTGAACCTTCAATTTCAAGTGCAACAACTGATAAACAATTTTGAGTTGTCATCTAAGGTTATGTGGAGGTTTTGAGGGCTTATTTTACTTATAGGAGAGATTCCCTAAGTGTAACAACCTTGGCATGGTCTTTGCATTATAAAATACTCACTTTACAAGTTGATGTGAGTATATGACAAGCCCAGGTGTGATTATTTCTAGGTCTGAGTCACATTTACCTATATAATATTCCTTGTTGTTGCTCAATCTAGAATAATAACTAATTGTAATCCCTTTAATTAATTGTAATCCCTTAATTGATGAAGCACTATCCTGAGTATCATTTGTGTATAAATATGCTTACTACTATTATTTAGTTGAATGTTAATGTGGCTATAGCCTTATCCAACATATATATATATATATATATGTTTGTAACACAACCATTAATCATTAAATATGGAAATGACTCTTAACATGAGATCTATCCATATATTTGAATGAATATTGTAATGATTTTATGCAATGTGTTGCATTAAGTTTGAAAAAATGTATCACATTGTCAAACTAGATAATCGAGCAAAAAAATTCAAAAGTTAAAAATCAAATAAGGGGTGGGACATTATAGTTAGAGTGCAATTTGTTTGGAAAATAATCCTAATTTCAATGCTAGAATAAAGCATATTGATGTGTAGTTTCATTTTTTTGTGATATGGTGGAAGATGGGCAGGTTAAATTGGAGAAGGTTGACACCTTAATGAATGTTACAGATGCATTGACAAAGCTAACGAGCACATAAAATTTGGGTGAAATCAAAATACCGTGTCTCACTTTTTGGCCTAGATGGACATTTATATCAACATTTTTAATTGAATCTTCACCTTTTGAGACCTATAGTAGATAAACCGTTTAAGAATTTGAAGATTATATGAACTAGTGATTTGTGGCAATTTATGTGTAGATTCTAAATATATATATTTTAAATTTTTCTGAAATAAATTATGAATCTTTCAACATCTCCTTTAATAACTAGTTTTAAATAGAAAATAAAATTTTCAGAAAGTAACGTTTATGTTGTCAAACATAATTTTTTTTCTATAAAGGATAAAATTCTAATTTTTAAAATATAGATTCTCAACTTCAATATCTAGGGCATGGATATTTTTTCATAATTTTTTGTTTCATATTTTTTTAAATTATTTTTGAAGTCACTATAATTATAATTTGGACATAGATGTATGTCGTCAAACATAACTTGTGTATATATCGAAATCCATTATTTTTTTGGTGAAACACACACATCAATACCTAGGGAAAAGGCATTTTTTGATTTTTTTACAATTGTTTACTATTTTCCAACTCTGTAGCATGAAGAGCTTGATGTTCGGTGAAAACCTATGTTCAATAAAAATTGAAAATTAAATGCATGATAAAATGAAAACATATCAAAACTATACTTGTTGGAAAGATCGTTTCAAGGGCTACAATCTTGCAAAATATTTTGTCAAGTTAAGTACATCTGAATGTCCAACCCAAGGTTTGAAACTAATTTTTTTGAGGAAATTTTGATGTAGAAGCTAAAGTTGTCTATCTAAGGCCCTTTAGTTGAAGGTACCTTCGATTGAAGGCCTTATTGCCTAGATATATTTTTTTATATTAAATTACCTTTTAATGAATGCTATACAATAAAATAAAATGTATGTTAATTTAGCGACCAAACTTCGAATGAAGGCCAACTTAGTTGATGTTTAAAAAGTACACAACTATTCGAATTACATGTATATATACAAGGTTGATTTTTGTGTTTTTAATATAAAAAAATAAAGGAAAATTTGCAAGGTGTGTTCAAAAGGTATTTTTTACAAGTGTTTTACAAATTTAGAATGTGGAGTTGGCAAAGAATTTATCAAGATCATATTTTGTAACTTGAAGAAGATGGGAAATCAAAAGAATAGGAAAATAAGATTGCATGATATCATTTTGAAGAAAGGAAACAACAATTGCGTGAAAGGAGGCAAACATATTATGCTAAAAAAGCCAAAAAAGAAGGTATGTGTATTTTATATTATAAATTATATTTTTTTTCAATTTAATAATGTTCTAGATAAGATTAGGATCAATAAGATAAAATTGTTTCACAACTTCTTTTACTATGTTTTACACTCATTTTAGATGTGCACTTTGTATGTTTTTTTAGCCTTGTTTTATCCCTATCTTGCCATGTTTATCCTTATTCATCTTATTTTTGAGTTGTTTGTCCCTTGTAAATCAATGGACCTAATAATAAAAAAGATACACATTCACCTTTACCATGTGTTAACTTTACCTCCTTAGACTTCCTTATAGAACAAAGCCTCCTAGCGTTAAATTTTAAAGTCACAACCCTAGTGTACATGTCTGGGCCATATCTTCTCACATTCCTTGAGTAGAGGGGATAATTTTGATGAGTTTTAACCACCAAAATTAATATGTGTCTCATTTATGATCCACCTATCATAAATCCAATGTTCACCTACCATAAAATCCTTAGGAAACATATTATAAATAGATCCCTCTTCCTCCACTTCTCATCATCATGCATCCACAAGAATTTTGTGTTGAAAAATGAATTTGTTGTGCAAGAACTCTTTAAATCCATCTCTTATCCATCCCAAACCCTTAGAACCTCCATTTCCATGCCCAATCTACATACAACCTAACTATTATCCCACTATGTCCAAGGCCATGTAACCTATGGTAAATTAAACTAAGTTAGAGCTATTTTAATGTCATCACTAGTATCCATAAGACAACCTTAAAACTTTACAAGGAGCTCTAAATGCAGTATATCTAAATATTTTCATGTTGAATCACTTTCCAATTTTTAAGTTCATAAGTCCTATTTTTCCTATTTTAGGTTAGGTTAGGAATGCTTACTTTGAAATCTAAATTCTAATTTAATCTATAATTGATAAACATATACAAATAAAGAAAAACACTAGGTAGTTTCTTAATTTTGTTCATCTCTTAACACTAAATAAGAAGTTTATTAATTTTGTTTATCTCTTAACACTAAATTTAGTAAAAAATTAACATTAGGTAGTTTCTTATTTTCGTTCATCACTTTCCAATTTTTAGGTGCATAAGTTATGTTTTTCATATTTTTTCTTCTCATTTCCTAATTTTATTTCTAGATCATGTCTTTAGTCCCAACTCTTTCAAGTTAGGTTGTCATGCCCATAATTTTTCGCTAGAAAAACCCAACATATTAAAAAAAAAACTCTTTAAGAAAATACCAACCATGCACCAACACAATGGTGTGTGATATACATTGATGATATAGCTTGTGAAATACCATTGTCAATATGGCACCTGAGGGTTGGGAGAAGAAGGGAACATCAGATGAGTGTGCAGATTCTGTCGTTCACACCCAAAATTAGGGTTTGGCTCAAAACAACCTAGGCTACAAGGGTTATAACAAATTTACCAATTTTTTAAAAAAGAGTTGGAAATAGAGTTTCACTAGGCTACTATGATCTAGTGGATCCATCTCGAGTAACACCACCTTACACAAAAAAACCACCCTGAACAACCATGATCTATTACATATTAGCTACCATGGGGTTTAGGACATCCCTAGGGTATCATTTCTAAATTTGTCATAAGGGGGTAACATATAATGTAGGGATGAGGTCACCAACAACAACCAATCGATGGTTGCAATAATCCCATGCTTACATTAATATAAGTTTATTATCTAATTAGCCAAACCTTAAGGAAAGTGACCTTGTTAATTAAACATCATTCAACTATTAGCAACAATGATATTATTGATTAGCTATAATAGTGGTATGATTAGTTATCCTCATTAAATATTAAGAATGATATTATTATTCTTTAACTCATAATTTGATATCAATGTTATTATCAAATACTAATTGTCATGCCCATAATCTTAGCACAATTTTTTTTTTTTGTTTGTTTTTGTTTTCTAAACTTCTAAAGTTAGCAAGTTAATTACTTGCAACTTCTTGGTTTCTAATAGTTGCTACCTTAACATTACTAATAATCGATTATAAGTATATCACCCTATCTTATAGTTAAAATTTTTCATTTAGAATTTAAAGATATCAAGTTTCCATAATCCATCTTGTTTGTTTGAATCTGATTTCTGGATTTGATTGTGTCAATGTTTTTCCATCAACGTTTCAAATCACACTACATGATTCATCATCAAGATGAAGGAGTGCTGAAAGATAAGAATGATAAGTAGCAGGCCCAACAAGAGCTAAAAAGAGAGAGGGAGGGAGAAAGGGGGAAAAAGTTCAAGGCAAATGAAGAAAAAGACAAAGAAAAATAAGAAGAAACAATAAAGAACAAAACAAAAAATAAAAATAAAAATTTAATAGTAATAATAATAAAACTCCTCAAGCAATATAACAATAAAAACTAATAATAACTTATTATTAATAATAGCTTGTTATAACAACAAACTACTAAGACTAAATATAGTCATAATAGTAAAACACTATTATGACTAATAGTATTTGATTATTAAGAACAAAAATAGTCAAAAATTAAAACCATAATAGTTAGATTCTATTAAGACAAATAATAGTCATAATAGTCATACCCTATTAGTCTTAAATTAATCAATACCTATAACTACGTATTAATAATAGTTTGTTATATTATTAATCAATACCTATAACTACATATTAATAATAGTTTGTTATATTAATAATATAACAAACTATTATTAATACGTAGTTATAGGTATTGATTAATTTAAGACTAATAGGGTATGACTATTATTTGTCTTAATAGAATCTAACTATTATGGTTTTAATTTTTGACTATTTTTGTTCTTAATAATCAAATACTATTAGTCAACACTATTATGACTATATTTAGTCTTAATAGTTTGTTGTTATAACAAACTATTATTAATAATAAGTTATTATTAGATTTTATTGTTATATTGCTTGAGGAGTTTTATTATTATTACTATTAAATTTTTATTTTTATTTTTTATTTTGTTCTTTATTGTTTCTTCTTATTTTTCTTTGTCTTTTTCCTCATTTGCCTTTAACTTTGTGCCCCCTTTCTCCCTCCCTCTTCATTTTTAGCTCTTGTTGGGTCTGCTATTTATCATTCTTATCTTTCAGCACTCCTTCATCTTGATGATGAATCACGTAGTGTGATTCAAAACATTGATGGAAAAACATTGACACAATCAAATCCAGAAATCAGATTCAAACAAACATTTAGAATTTATCCCTTATTTCTTATTTCTTATAACCTGAATTAAAATAAATTTAATTAAATTTTCCTTCCCAATACACGTGCATATAAATTCACCATTATTAAGTGTATGCATTTATTTACGCATATTTAATAAATATCTATTTTATTATATTTATATTATTAGCCGATAGGCTTTTATTATGGACTTGCCAATCCACAAGCCATTGGAATACCTATCTCATGCACCTGCATACCATTCGACGTCCCCGCCATGCCATTTGACGTCCATCAATCTGACATCATTGACAACTTGCTGTGTTAGCGTGAAAAAAAAGCCGCCTCCATCAGAATCAAATCTGGACAAGAATCTGAAATTTTAATTCTACGTCTAATCTCATTATAGACGCATCTACCAAATTTATTTCTCTCACTCCACCATCACCGCCTTCAGTTTGCATAAATAGACTGTTCTGTCCACATTTGTTTACAGAGACAAGCTTTGGAGTTGGGCGTAGAAGGAATTATAGAGACAAACGCAGTTTGAGACGGTACTGCATTTTTTTATGCTAATTGTATATTGCTTTTGATTTGTTTTTCATGTTCTATCTTATACATGCTCCCATCAGACCACATTTCTTTGAGAAGTTCTATCAAATGGCTAGCGTGCCTTAGCTGTGACTCCACATTTTGCATAAATATCTACTGACAGTAATGAATATAATTTCTGGCAAAATTTCTCTTTACATTCTCCTTTGAAAATGGAGGCCATGTGAGTAGGGTGTTATTGTGTCTCTTAATTCCATAAGCATGTTGTCTGTCTATGCACAGTTGAAAAAAATACACATACTCATTTATTTGTTTAGCATTCAAATGCACACATGTGGTTAGCTGACCTTGGAATAGAATAGTAGAATGGGAACATTTACCTGCAGAATTTTATAGGCTAACTGACTTGGCTATTGCGAGCCCTTCGAGTGTTGTTGCCATTGCCAAATTAATGAGTTTCTAGATCACAGGAATCCTCCATTAAAAACAAACTCGAGCCTTCCAACATGTGAGCATTCTGCCCCTCATAGGAAAGTGTATCTGGAATTGCTTTGTTTCTGCTTCTACAACCATAGCTCAGCCTTCAGCCTAGGTTGCAAATGAAGACAAGATTACATATCTCAATCTCCACAGAATTTATACATGCACTGCATTCACTTTGAGATGATTGGACATACGGTGCAGAGATGATACGTAATTTTTTCACTATTTCGATCATTTGATTTGCTCACTTTCCTGTCTTCTTTGGGAGCCAAGAAGGGATAGAAATTCCATTGGTTCATAAATCACGCATGCATGCTTACCACTGAGGCTGCCACCCTCACCCACCTGGGCGCGATGTCCAGGTCATAGCAGCCCAACATCATTGATGTTTGCTTCTTCTTTTTTAAGAATAAATTTGATCTTTCATAGTATCAAATGGTCCTCCATTGACAAATGGCCTGCAATGGTTCCTAAATAAGACATGGTCAAGTTCTGCAGTATATTTAGAAAATCAAACTAGTTTTCAAGAAAGAAAAAACTTTTGTACTTTTGTGGAGCTAGCAATAGTTTGAATAGTTTGTGTGTCAAAAAGAAAAGAGGAATATTACTCTGATTGTGTATAACACAGATTTGCAGAGAGAAACTAGCACAATCGAACATAGAAGGAGATGAGGCTAATATCTTCTGGCAAAATTTCTCTTTACATTCTCCTTTGATAGATGTCCAAACCCATAACAAATCCCATTCTGGTATTGGCATACTTGTCCAAACCCATGACAACTCTCATTCTGGTATTTGGTGCAGCTCCTACCAGCCATTAATGGTATTCAATGAGATCACATTTCTTTGAGGCATTTTTCTATAGACAGCTTGGTTTCCTTGCCTACCATAACATTTCCAACTATAATATTTGACAAAAATAAGCCTTCTAATATGCGTTGATGAATGTCCATACCCTGATCTATGACTCCTCCCCTGTATTTTTGCATACAAATATTTCTTACCGAGTTTACCTTCATAAAATAATTATGGCAGCCAAAGAAAATTATAAAGGAGGTTCAACCTTTAACACTCCTCTACACATGCAGGCCTCCAGATGTATTTCTCTACATTATTTGTCGCACTTTGCTATTGACAACTGGAAATTTACTGACCTTCCATCCATCCTCCATGTTTTCAATTTTGCAAGGACAACTGGGACTTGTATATAAGACCTTACATGTGCATTCTAGGCTGGTCAACCACAATTGATGTTCTTATGTGGTTACTGGTTCCTTTTTTTGGGATGTGTTGGTAATTAGTATCTCCCATTATAATATGCGAGAAATTATAGTTAGTAATAATTTATTAAAGACATTAGTAAATGTTAATATTAATTATTTTATTTGTTTATTTAAAATTTTAAGATATGATTTTTTATTTTATAAATATATTGTTATTGTTTGATAATTATTTAATTTTATATGAGATATTTAGAATAATACTTATTGAATTAGATGACATATGTATGAGTTAGATATGTTTACAAATAAAATAATATTAATAATTGAAAAAAATTGGAAGATTGTTTTGTTTGACAAAATTGATGCAATATACTGATATGGTAAGTACGCATATTTACTTTTCAGAAACCTTTTTTTACCGCTTGAAAGTGAATTACAATTTTAAATTAGTAATTGTGTTTTTTTATCAATTTTTTTAATCTATTTACATTTTTCTTCTTTAATTTCTCTTATGTATTGTAAGATGTTATTTTCTTATATTCTCCCATAATTGCAACATAGCTATATGTAGATACTAAGTATTTGAAGATATCTCAGACTATTATGTTTTGATCTATAAGGCTCTTATTTAAGTACATTTATTAACAAAACAATATTATAATATCAATTATTTATTAACAATGCTAAAAATAATTTAAAGAAGGGTAAATTAACAACTATCAATTTAGCTTGTACAAATTATATTTTATTGACACAATATTGTTACAGAAATTACATAATTTTTATTTATTTGTTGTTTATATGTGTTTTTTTATGTTTTGTAATTATTCAATCACAATTAGGAAATTTAAATATTTGTATTCACTTTTTTAAATATTTAAGCTCAACTTTCTTTTATTTTACTTGTAATCAAATCTCTAAAAAATAGTTACTCCATCCATTATTTTATAGCTCTTTTTTGTAAATATAAATGTAAATATTTAAAATTAGCAATAAGAAAAATAAATTAAGTGTGGCTAAAATTAACAATGTTAAAGAATTAATAAACCTTTTCCTTAATTAAATAATATTTTTTTAAGTCTTGTTAATCTACTTTGCTATAGTGTGGAGTTGAATGCTTTTTGATATTAGCTAACATTAGGTACAATCTCATATTTGTTTCATTTAGGAATGGAAAATCTTGGTCACTATACTGACATCATTCAAATATCAAGTAGCAATAGTTTCCATAGTGATCTTCCAATTTCTTCATCTCCCATGATCAATTGGGATGAAAATCATGCAAGCGTGATTCAAGATTTTTGGGCCAATATCACCATTAATTGCTTTGACCTTTTATAGAAAGCAAAGACACTTGTTCCAAACATACATAGTGTGCAGGGTTTTGAAATTCAGTCAATGGAAGACACATTGAATTGCATCCGTTCAACTTATGACACGTTAGCTGCCTTTTGCACTTTCCTAAGGGGAAATGCAAGCTCCCGAGCACTACGAATTAGGTAGTTCTTCATACATCAAACTCACATTCTAGAACTATCTAAACAATGTCTAAAAAAAATTTAGTTTTCCAAATGTGTATATCATGTAATATTGTAATGTGATTACGAGCTCTACCAACTATGGATAGCGTGCTACTTTTTGTGAACCTCTTGAGATAAATGTTATTTACCTACTGATACAAACAAGGCAGTGTGTCTAATAGTAAAATTACATTCCAAAAGTACCTTGATAGTATGTACTACACATCCACTTCAAAACTATGAAATCGTATGTGATATTCAAATGATATTACATATGTCCTCTATTAACTATATATATGTCTTATTTGTACTTGATGTTTTACATATGCAAAAGATGATAATTTTCTTTCATGCTTTCACTTTTACATCTTATGGCATTGCATTCCACCTATGTATCGTTCCTACAACCAATTCTCCCAAAAATAAATGAGAACATCCACTTTTCAATTTTTCAATATTTACAAGTTTGTAAACTATAAACTACTTATCAACTCATCCAATTTTATAGGAATATTTCATATCCCTTACGTTATGTCTATATATTTTTATATAGTCAATTATGTATTGTTTCAATTCATTTATGTTTTTCCTTTTATTTCCTATCGGCGTCTCCCTTGAACCTCCTATAGGTACAAGTGCTAGTTTATCTTATTTAGCCGATAGGCTATATTTGTGCTAGCTTCCAGTCGGGAAGTATCATGCCAGAAAAAAAAGCGGCAGCTGTAAGGAGATTGTTTTTGGTTGATCTCATTTTATAATATTTTGTTATGCTAGGGCTTTGACTGAGTGCACTATAATCTGATTTTATTTCATTCTTATCTCCACCATTTGTTTTCTGGAGCTATCACATTCCACGTAGGATGTTTTTATCCTTATGCTATCTTTTTACCTTCACTGCCCTGTGCACCCACAACATGCTTAACCTGCTTAATCGACATTGTGCAACTAAAAATAAAGTTGCCTAGAGTTGTAAAAATCCCCATCAAATTATGTGAAAGAAGGAAATCTGATTAAATTGGAGATTTTCATTTAGAGTAATTATGCCAAAGAAGGGTTCAAATGTAGGCATAATCTGGTTTACTAGAAGAATTTTCCTTATTATTGTAAAATTCACTTATCTCCACCTGAAGAAATCCGATATTTTAAGATTTACTTTTTTGTTTGTTATTCATTGCTTCATTTAGTCGCTGTGTTTTAGTCTCGGGATTCATTAGTGAGGGTTTTATTTTCTATTGTTTGTAATCACACGAGTACGTTTCACTGAAGGATCAACCGTAGATAGCCAAGATGAGAAAGGTGACCTTGCTAGCAAAAGTTAGGTTAGAAACACCCAACCCTCATTTCTAAGATTTCTCATGATTTTGTAGTTAGGATTTCTATTTGACGATTGGCTTGGTGGAACTGTGTATAACCCATCATATAAATTAGTTAGATTGTATCCCCCAAAAAACTAGAGCTAGGGTTCTTTCTCATATAAATTAGTTATATTGCATCCCCGATTAAACCAGAATTAGGGTTATTTTCTTATACAAATTAGTTGGATTGTATAGCCACATTATCTAAAGCTAGGGTTATAAACCTAAGAGTACTTCTATATTAAGCCGTGTAGAATTTTTTTGGCATCAATTTTTTGGGATTTGGCATAAATATTCCAAATCATAAACCATGATAAAAAATGTTGATGCTAAAAATGAGTGTAAATCAAAATTGATCTGAAATGTGTTGTGCAGTTTTTGCACACACGCCCCACTGAAGGTGGGAACCCTTTCTTTTTTTGCCTGCCCTCTTAGTCCTTTTTGTGTCCTTGACCCTCTTATGTGCTTATCTTTGAAAATCTTGGGGTTTTGGTCTTGGTGCTTGCCTTGATTTTAGGTTCCCTTTCTGTTGGAGTTCCTTTTGGTCTTGGGGTCTCATGGTTGTCCTCTTTGGGTGGTTTTCTTTTGCCTTCTGTTTTCCCCTTTGTTGTTTTATTTAGGTCCTAAGGGTTGGTTTCTCCCCTTAGCTCTCCCTTTTCTTCTTTGTTTTCTTTCTTCTGTCAGAGGTGGAACTGGAATGGAATAGAACTTCAAACTTTTGGCAAGTTTTGGGTTCTGTTCCATTCCCATTCTAG
>CM021104.1:301015543-301234968 GCA_007115665.2 Sequoiadendron giganteum | reverse complement strand
TGGGTTCTTAATTGAACTAGAGCTAGGGTTATTTTTTCATACAAAGCAATTATATTGTATCCCCAATTAAACCAAAGTTAGGGTTCTTTTCTCATTAAAATTAGCTTGATTATATCTATAAATAAACCAAAGCTAGGCTTATTTTCTTAAGTAAATTAGTTATATTGTATACTCAATTAAACCCGAGCTAGGTTTCTTTTCTTATTGCCATTGTTTCTCTGTTATCACATATTCTTGAGATAGAGACTAAAAATGCTAAAGGACTCTCCTATCGATCCCAAATCAAAAGTGTCATCTTCCATTACTGTGAATTGTGATTCCTCTATCTTTTATACAATTTTTTTTCTTATCAAGCAGTTGCACCAGAACCTTCATCTTTGTCTCCTAAGAATGTAAGGTTTTATCCTTTGAAACTCTGTATGGTTTGAGGACATTTTTTACTGAAATTTTTCTACATAAATTCATTTGATTTTCATATTGTAGAAATTGATGGATGCAATAGAAGTTTTTTTTGATTTTCATATTGCAAAAATTGTTGGATACGATAGAAGTTCCTATATTCTAGTAGCCACACAAGGTAATTGGTTCCAACGAGAAGTTCCTATCATGTGGGAGGGAGTCAGTTACAACATTGGACTCGCTAGTGCTCAAAGGGTATCTATTTTCAGAAATACCCAAATGTATTTTCCACAATGGTGGGAAAGAGGAAAATCACATGGGAAGATCAAATTTTTTTGGAGTGTAATTGAGCAAGGATTCTATCCTTTTGTTATTGATTAATTGTCTTACAAACCATCAAAACACTTTCTTGTATATATGCCAAACATGTTCCTATATCATAAATTGCACATGTTGTAAAATTTTCGATGTAAGCAAAGGTCATTGCAGAGGCAATCCCCTCACATCTTTTGAATGAGTATCTGCCTCTGTATTCTGAGATGTTACTTATTTCTAGAATCATATGAGTGGAAATTTACTTGTTGAAGAATAATTTTGAACAAAATGTATGTTGTTTTACAAAAATGTAATTTAGTTTCTACAAATTCTCTACTCTATCATTTTGAGAAGGTTATTCCTCAAGTTTCTTCTTTGAATGCTTGTAAGAATATTTTAGGGAATGACAACAATAAATTCCATCCTCAAGCTAAAAATTCCCATGAAAGTAAGGTCATTGTCTCTTATAAATACACCTTTATCAAAAAAGAAAAATCAATGGAAGTACTTTTTTAGCTTGTACATTATAGGGGAATAATCCAAAATTTGGCTTGGCTTTTAGAATTTAATGAATATGAACTAGAAGAGCATATTGGACTTGTGGTTATTATTGATTTGTCTTCTAACTAATGAAAGTACAAGCATATCCAAGATGAGAAATGCGACCCCTCTAGTAGAAGTTGGGTTAGAAATACCCAAATCTTGTTTTTGAGATTTCTTGTGATTTTGCAGTTAGGATTTCTATTTGATGGTTGGCTTGGTGGAACAGTGTAAAACCCATTATATAAATTAGTTAGATTGTATCCTTGAAAAAAATATAGCTATGGTTATTTTCTTCCTCATTTCATCATTATAACGTAATAGGGTTCATTGTAGACACATAATTGAATTTGATATCCCCTTCATTTCGATGTAAGTCTATAAGAGAGAGATTATATATTCTTCTTGTCTGGTGTTTGAAAATGTGGAAGATGTTAGAAGGCAAGTTCCTTGATACATTATTGCCTATTATATCCCTTTCATCAATCTTTGAATGAATAAGGCAATGGTAAAATGAGACGAACCAAAACCAATCTCCCTACACTTGTAGCTTCAATCTATTCAAAATAAACATAAAATAGCTCTAAAAATATTAGGGTATTAGAATTACTAGACTCTTGAGATTGAGATAAGATTTTTATAGCCTCTTAAAAAAACTATTGGTTGTGAGTTAAAAAAAATTCACGCCCTTGCTTCTATCCATTCACAATGAACAAAAACTAATCGCAATGCTTCAACAGCCTTTCAGACAAAATAATACAATGTGATGAGAACAAGGAAATTATATGCAACATTTCACTCCATTGAAATAATAGGAAGATTTGAAACAAGGCAATGTGTTGGCCTTATAAATGCATACAAACCATGTGGCATTATCTTTACAAGTGCATGGATGACATGTTATTGTAAAATACTTATGCCCTGCCACATGTATGAGATGTGTTCACTATAATTTTTCCTACAATTTAGAAGTTAAAAACTTTAAAGTAGTTAAATATGCATAAAATCAAGAAAATGTGCCACTGTCAAAAAGAAAATTGTTAACTGGAAATTATTAGACCAAAATATTGCACTATAAACCACCCCAAAGATAGTCAATCCCTCTATATATGCAACTAATATTAAAACAATGTGCTCCATATCAATGATAGATGTTGAGAAATAGAGTGCAAAATCTTCTTTTTTTTCCCATAATTTTTAATTACCTTCTTTTAAGGCTTATTTATTGCTCTATGTTCAAATATCCAATAAAGATCCTTGACTATAGGATTTTTTATATGCACCTGTAGGTGATAAATATGTGTGTAGATCTAAGAAGAGGAGATTTGACTCCTAAAGAAACTACTCTTGCAAATGACCACAAACAACATAACCTTTCACCAATTGCAAGGTGTATACCATAACATTAGGAGTAATCCTTTGACTTGTAAACTACCCTTTTTCCTTTGTCATGTGTTGACTATCCATTCCATTTTGTTGATGTTTGTCTTCTCAACTTTAATGCACTTACTCCTCGTTGTTGAATGACAAGCTTCTCACTATCCTTTTAAACAATATATGAATTTCATCTCCTTGTGCCATGGAAGAAATGTCATTCAATGCAAATAACTTTACATTCAAATCCATAGTTCCTGTCATTACAGTCATACTTGTACATGACTATCATTACAGTCATCAACCACTTGATCAAAGGTCATATTCAAGGTCACAAGTCAGTGTCTTGGGGCCTCTCAGTAGAACTCATCATTTGTCAAGGCTCATAGTCTTTAACCATTGTTTTGGGGTCCTCATTTAAGTCATAAAGACTATGATTGTCCTTATAGCCCTGATGAAAAACACTATCCATGCCTTATATTACAAATCACAAGGACAAGGTCTATCATAACTTTGACTATCAACTTCCATCTTTGGATTTGTCACTTATTCATTTACTGCGTATAAGGACTATCACACTGACTTGAATCTTTATTTTATCGTCTTCTAGCATGAAAACCTTTCTCATTTCTATATGCTCCTTTGAAAGCAATTACTTTGTCAACACTTCATTATCATGACTAGGTTGTGCATTTTGATGAACTATTCTAGGGTGCCCTTCTAGATTTGAGGTGACTGTCACCATTCATTATCCTCAATTTCTTTTATGAGTTCTACCATACTCTTAGTCCTTCAACTCTGACACTACTATTATCACCAATATGCAAGGGTAATCTGTCATACTTACTAATAAGACTAATTTTAACTTTATGACCTTGAACAAACAACATGATGATTGTCCACCTGGTCCTTGATAGGACTATCCTGTGATTTTTATTCATGACTTTGACCGCATTCATTTATGGATGTCTTCAATAAATGTCCTTAGTGAGCTTTCCTAGTCGGCTCAATAGGTTGAGATAATGAATCAATGTGCACAACATCATGGTCAGCTGGTTACACAAAATCAACACCTTATAAACCACCAAAAGAATTAGAACCTCAAATGCATGACAAAGAAAAGTTGTAGGATATGCTACATTCCAAAATTTTTAATGCTTGTTATAATAAACAATCACAATATTCCAATCATATATTGTCACTAGTTTGTCCTTGAGAAGTGATTTCTCCAAAATCATATCTCAAAGTAACCTTATCTTCACATTAAAACTCTACCATTTTGCTTCTATTTGTGTTGATAGTCAAAACCTTTGTTATCTAAGTCTACTCATTTTATCTTCCTCTTGTCATTTTTATGCTTAAAGAATGCATGATTGTCATATTTCCCTAAAAATCTTCACTTCATTGCACTGTCCATAACGCTGTATTGTGGACTGTCCTTTATTGCATGGTCACTGCCCATTGTTATTTATAGCTAGGGAATGTATTTCAATGTTCTCTATTCAATGGTCTCTGAAACCCTTCATTTAGTGTCTTGGATGTCCTTACTTGCAACCATAGGTCTGTCTTGTATTGTTGATTGTACAACTGCTGTGATCAACTCAGGTTTGTCCTCATTTCCATTATTGATACTTTTTCATGCCTCCATAAGGATTTCAATTATTTTTATGTATTCCTCAATAGGATTGTTGAACTTGATGATGCATTGTTGTCTATCTCTTCACTTGAACATGACTGTCATACTACCTTCCTACACTCGCTCTTTAATAAAAGACACAATGTAAAACAAATAATTCCTTAATAAAACACCTTAAAATTTCCAGATAACTATATAATTCTATCGGTATATTCCTTGCATCTCCTCCAGGTGCAAATTCTAGTTATTATTAATATGAGAAAGGTTAATTATAATAATAAATCATATATACTCCCCACTTACTTTGGTGGGAAAATAAAAAAATCAAAATAAGGAAAAGTATCCCCTTAAAAAGGTACACTAATAATATCTAATGTTTTTTCTTCTTATTTTGAATAATTTTATTCTTAAGAATAGATTCTCTCTTTTTTCTTTATTCTCATATTTAAAGGACATGTAAGTGTATGAATAAAGTTAGGTTTTGTAAGAGTGATACGTGGGGTCTCGAATATAAATTTCCAACATATCGAATAACATATAGGTATATTTCCCACCCTTAATATTTTATGAAACCTCTTATGAACACCATATAACAGTTTAATTCTCATGATCCTTTGTCGTAACTAGAAAGGTGTAACTAATTAATAGTTTATGTTTTTATTTTATGCAATGTTGTATTAACTAATTAATAGTTTATGTTTTTATTTTATGCAATGTCGTATTAACTAAGGTTCACATGACAAAGTACTTGTGAGAGCATGTGCTTAAAATAGTGACAACAATAAATGCAATGGTTGGAAAAAATTTCCCACTTGACAAAAGATAGATGGTGATCTCTCTTTTCTTTAATCTCCCCATTTTAAATAAGCATGCAAGATATTTCAAAAGCATGTTTCTGCCTTAAATTCACCATGGTCAAGCATAGAATAAGTAAAAAGAATATGAGGAAGATAATATTTGGAAAAATTCAAGGAGAAAGTCAAGAAATATTGGAATTCCTAGTCAATATTTTTAAGGGGGCAACCAAATTAGAAGGGGAAGATAGATCGGCTACCAATGAGAAATGAAATATTGCTCAACAAGAACATCTATATAGTGGAGATGACACAAAAAGAAGACAAAAAAAAAAACTAAGTCAACTATGGCTAAGATTAAAACAAACAAACCACCTTACTCAAGCACATTATATATCAAAAATTTACTTAAAACACCATCACTTCAAAACTGTACAATGCCCTTGAGAACAAGTTTGATGATGACAAGACACACTGAATGCCCACGAAACTAACTGCAATGTCTATTAGAATCTAACTGATAAGAGCTTTAGATAGATATGGGGGATCTACAATTGGAAACTTCATTTAATAGATACCAAAACATACATTGTCCACTGACAAGCAAAATGAATGAGTACTGGCATGCAAAGAACAACATGCATTGACCCATTGCTTCCACCAAATAGACATTAACATTTAAGAATTAATTTCTGCAACTGTGTATGATGCCAATTCAACTTATTGATGGAGCCCACCCACTTGTAGGCACTTAAAAACTCACTTCAAGATGAGAAAACATGCATAAAAGGAGAGGTTGTGTTGATATAAGCAACTCACACAACCTTTACAGAGGTTTACACACAAGCTACATGTCAAATAATTAATTTTGGAAGCATAAAACCAACTGTAGAGGCACAAACTAAGTTGTAGAAAAAATAGATTGTTGCTATGGGTACCCACGATATTGGCTGTAGGTGACTGCTCAAAATTTCAGCAACATAAAATACTCAAAAATTTCACACAGTATTTGATACTTTGAGAACAAAAAGATCATAAACGATATAACTCATAGACACATGCACAAAGACAACAATTATGGAGAAGAAAATATTATATTATATATTTAAAGTTCAACTTTTACACACTTTACATGAATTTACAAAACAAAGCTCTCTTTACTCTTCTTCTTTCTTCCCTTTTGTCTTCTATGATTCTACTACTATCCTCTATAGCTTCCGCTTCATCCATTCTCTCCTATATTCCCTTTGTCTCCTCTGCTCTTTCCTACGTACTGCTGTTCTGCACCTCTTTTTCCTCTATTCTGTCTTCTAGTTTTCTGTTGTTCTATCCTTCTCTTCCCAACTACAAAAATCTAGAAGATTCTTCCCAAAAATCTCCCAAAAATCCTTCCTAAATAGTTGCAACATTCAAAAACTTGCATTAATTCCTCCACCTACTTTTTTTTTGACTTCAAAATCTCCCACTCATTTTTTAATCCTGTTGCTCATTAAATGAGCTCACGGGAGGTAGTTTTTGTCTCAAATCAAAACATAAATCCAAATTTAAGATATAATAACTTCTGGCTCCTCATATGGTGGCATTAACTAAGGAATAATATATATATCTATATATATATATATATATTTAAATCAAAATGATGCCCCTACATTGAACTACCAGGCTGGAAAGATTTGTGAGCCCCTGCTCACTGTGTAAAGATTTATGTTGCTGTAGGTTAAAGGTCTTGTTATTGTAGGTCAACAACTCAATCACCTTTTGTTAACTGGAATGATTCTAGCTCTACTAAGATCAACCAAGTTGCATCCTCCACCTGTCTACACTTCCATTTCACTAAATATTCACTATACTCTTTGCCCTTGTCTTCCTAATCACCGTTGAATCCAAAATATCTTCAATCTCCTCTTGTGATTTCTTGGGTAGTTGCTCCTTCCATTTTTCTAGTAATTTTTTCTCTTCTTCTTCCTATTGCTTTCATGTCTCTCCCTCATGGTAAGTATATAAATATGAAACATTAAAAATTGGAGAGATTTCCAAACCTTTAGGCAACTCCAACTCGTAGGCATTTGGTGAAAACTTCTTGATAATCTTACACAGTCCAATATTCTTCCACTTGAGTTTGTTGTAGGCATGGCTAGGAAATATTTCCTTTCATAGATGTGCTAATACCATATCTCCAACTTCAAAATTCTTTTCTCTTTTCTTTAAATCATCCTTCTCTTTATATTGTTGGCTGCTTCAACTGTGTTTTTCCCTCACTTGGTGATGCAAATATTGCATATATTTGGAAAACTCTTCTCCTTCAAAACTTCTTTTGTATCCCTCAGTATTTACAAGCTCCCTCAATTCTGAAATACCTCTAGGAATATGCCCAAAACAACTTGAAACAGAGTCTTACCTGTACTTTCGTTGACTAATTCATTGTATGCAAACTCAGCTTGAGGCAATACCAAATCCCATTGCTTAGGCTTGTCACCAACTAAACATCTTAGAAAATTTCCTAAGCTACGGTTAACAAATTTAGTTTGTCCATCCATTTGAGGATGATATGCTAAACTAAACTTTAAATCAGTCCCTAATTTCTTCCAAATTGTCCTCCAAAAATTCCCTACAAACTTAGTATCATGATCAAAAACTATACTTCTTGGTAAACCATGTAATCTAACAACCTCCGTAAAGAACAAATTGGCTACATGTGTTGCATCATCTATCTTTTTGCATGCTATAAAGTGATCCATTTTGGAAAATCTATCAACAACCACAAAAATGGAATCCTTACCTTGTTGTGTTCTTGGTAATTCAAGCATAAAATCCATACTTACATCTTCCCATGGTTTCTCTAGTATGGGTAATAGCTAATATAGGCCTGTATTTTGACTCCTTCCTTTGGCATATTGAAAAAATTGACATCCTCTAAGAAATTTTATGATTTCTTCCCTCATCTTTGGCCAAAAATATCTTTCACTAAGTTGTGCCATTGTTTTATCAACTCCAAAATGTCTAGCCAAACCACCATAATGTTTTTCTCTTATTAAATTCTACCTCATTGATCCTTGTGGTATGCAAAGTTGTTGTCCTTTGAACAACAGTCCATCTTGTATAGAATAATCCATCCAAGGTGTCCTATCCACACTAGTAGGCTCCATACACGCTGTCCATGCATCCTTAAAGTTCAAATCATCCTTATACAATTCTTTCAAAGCATCGAATCCAACTACTTCAACTCTCATTTCAGCCAACAATGCTGCTCTTCTACTTAATACATCTACCACTTTGTTTGAACTACCACTTTTATGCTTGAGAAAAAAAGTGTATCCTTGTAGGAATTCAACCCACTTCATATGTATTTTGTTCAACTTGGTTTGACTATTAATTAATTTCAAAGCATGATGATTTGTGTAGAGAATAAACTCCGTTGGAATCAAATAATGACGCCAATTTTTCAAAGCTTGCACAATAGCATAAAATTCTTGGTCATAAACTGAATACCTCTTCTTTGCATCATTAAGCTTCTCACTAAAGTATGTGGTAAGTCTTCCCTCTTGAATTAGAACCACTCATATGGCTATCCCACTTGCATCACAACCCACTTGAAATACCTTTTCAAGATCAAGCAATGCCAAATCTGGTTCTTTAGTGACTTTCTTTTTCAAAATCTCAAAACTTTTATTTATTGTTTTTTGTCCACTTAAACTCTTTCTTATCTCCCCTTATAGTTTCATTTATGGGTGCATATATCCCACTAAATTTTTGAATAAATATACAATAGAAACTTGCTAAACCATGAAAACTTCTAACATCATGTACACTTCTAGTTGTTGGCCACTCAATGATAGTACATACCTTTTTTGGATCCATTTGTAGCTCTTGTTGAGAGATAACATATCCCAAATAAACCAATTTCTCCTTCATAAAATTGCACTTTTCAAATTCACCAAAAACCTTTCTTCGTTGAGCCTTTGTAACACTTGTCTAATGTGTGACAAATGCTCTTCTTTGCTGCTGCTAAAAATCAGAATATCATCAAGATAAACAATAACAAACTTCCCTAAAATGGTTTCAATACTTCATTCATTAACCTCATAAATTTGTTGGGTGCATTTGTTAATCCAAATGGAATTACTAACCACTCATACAACCCCTCTTTGGTCTTAAAGTAGTCTTCCATTCATCATCTCCTCTTATCCTAATTTGGTGATATCCACTTTTTAAATCAATCTTTGTAAAATACCTAGCCTTTCCCAAACAATCCATGAGATCATCCATTCTTGGTAAAGGAAAATGTACCTTATTGTTATTTTGTTGATGGATCTTGAGTCTATGCACATCCTCCATTCACCATCCTTCTTTGCTGCTAAAACAGTTGGTACTGTGTATGGGCTAAGGCTTTCTCTAATAAGACCTCTTTCTAATAGTTTCTGCACTTTCTTGTTCAACTCTTCATTTTTTGCAGGTGTCAACCTATACGCTTCCTTGTTGGGTAAACCTACCCCTGGAATGAAATCAATATGATGGTTGATGCTCCTAATAGGTGGTAGTCCTTCCAGTAAATCCTTGGACACAATTTCATCAAATTCTTCTAGTATCCCCTTTATTTCTAAAGGCATGTCATTGCTATCATCTATTGTATCTACTTGTAGCTCATTGGGAACTACTGCAAAACATAGTTTCTCCCCTTTAACCTCTTTCAAGAATTGCTTCCCTTTCATTAGTAGTGTTCTTGAACCACTTTCCACCTCTTCTTCCTTGGTTGCCAAAGGTGTAATAGTATGTTTTCTTCCATTTTTCTCCAAAGTATAGGTATTTTCTCTTCCATTATGGATTGCCTTCCTATCAAACTACCACGATCTCCCTAAGAGTAAGTGACATAAGTCCATGGGAATAATATCACACCACACCTCATCTTGATATGTTCCTATTTGAAAATTAACTAGGCATTGTTGATCAACCAAGACTTGGTACCCTTTTTGTAACCATGACACTTTGTAAGGGGTAGGGTGAGCTATCCTTTTTAACCCCAACTTGTCAACCATTCTACTAAAACTAAGTTATCAGTGCTGCCACTATCTATTATGAATTTGCAGTATTTTCCACTTGATTTATATATTGTTCTGAATAAATTTTTTCTTTGGATAGGTTCCTCTTCTTTTTTGGTTGGCTTTAATAATGTACTCTTCATCATAAGTGCTTCTCCTCTCTCAAGTTCATCTGGTTGGCTAACAAACCATGTATACTCATCATCCCCCTTTGCTACATGTGCACTTGCTGCCCCTATTCTCTTTAACCCTTCTAGTTTGCGTTGTGGGCATTCATAAAACCTATGGCCTAATTGTCCATAATTAAAAAATATGCCCTGGAATCCTCTACCTCTCATTGGTATGGTCTCGATATTGTTTCATATTTCTCATTTTGACTCTTCGAAGGACTAGCCTCCTTGCCATGATTGTAATTTTTTTGTTGCTGCACTTTCCCTTTGCTGAATCCACCTTTACTTTTGTTTTTTCCTTGCTTTCTTGCCAATTTCTCTTCAACCTTTAGAGCATACTATATGCTTCTTCCACATTTCACAGCCTTATCATGCTTAGTTCGTCTTGGATGTTCAACCTCAATCCATTAACACACCTTGCTACTTTTTCATTGTCTGATTCATTATGACTAGATATGATAGAAATTTTATAAAACTCTTTGGTATAGGCCTTCACACTTAAATTCCTTTGTTTTAAATTTTGCAATTTATTGAGAATTTCCAGCTGATAATCACTAGGTAGAAACTTAGCTTTCATCTTTCCTACCATTTGATCCCATCTTGTGATCTTATCTCTGCCATTTTTTCTTCTCTTGGCTTACACCTCTTTCCACTAGAGTAATGCATGACCTTTCAACCTTGTTTGAACAACCTTCACTCTTTTGGGGTCCTCTACTTCATCATACTCAAAATATTCCTCCATCTTTGTTATCCAGTCAATTAGTTCACTTGGTTCTAAACTTCTTGAGAAGCTTGGTAACTCTACCCTTGTTCCTTTCCCAATGTTGGAAATAGCTCTTATAAGCCTTCTTTCTCCCGCATCCATATCTCCATCTATATTTTCACCTTCTTGTCTAGCCATCTCTGCTCCTCCTTCATCATCTTCACTGTCACTATCTTCATGTGCTCTACCTCTTCTCGTTCCACCTTCTATTGCATTCATTCTTTCCTGCATTCTTTTTATGGTTTCCAACACCTAATCTATTCTTCCAGCTACTTCTGTAGCTGCAACCTCTGCCATCCTTCTCCTTGGCGGCATCCTACTTCTCCTTGGCGGCATCCTACTTCTCTAACTCACCTTCTTTGCTTTTCCTTCTTACTACAGTCTTCCTAGCTATACTATCCCTTGCTATAGGGACACAACCACAATTCACACTCAAAAGAGATTACTCTAAATCCAATATTAGGCCACTATCCTTCTTCCCAAAGCTATAGCTATGCTCTGATACCATGCTAATGAAACCCACCCACTTGTAGGCACCTAAAAGCTCACTTCAAAATGAGTAAACAATCGAAAAAGGAGAGGTTGTGTTGCTATAAGTTACCCACACAACCTTTACAGAGGTTTATAAATGAGATACATGTCAAACAATTAATTTTGGAAGCATAAAACCAATTGTAGAGGCACAAACTAAGTTGGAAAAAAAATAGACTGTTGCTACTGGTACCCACGACGTTGGCTGTAGGTGACTGTTCAGAATTTCAGCAACATAAAATACTCAAAACTTGCAAACAATATTTGAAACTTTTAGAAAAATAAACTCATAACCAATATAACTCATAGACACATGGACATAGACAATAGTAATGGAGAAGAAAATATTATATTATATATTTAAAGTTCAACTTTTACACACTTTACATGCATTTACATAAGTATTTACAAAAATAGAGCTCTCTTTTCTCTTCTTATTTCTTCACTTTTGTCTTCTACGATTCTGCTACTATTCTCTATATCTTCTACTTCATCTACTCTCTCCTATATTCCCTTTGTCTCCTCTGCTCTTTCCTATGTACTGTTGTTTTGCACCTCTTTTTCCTCTGTTTTATCTTTTGGTTTTCTATTGTTCTGTCCTTCTCTTCCCAACTACCAAAATCTAGAAGCTTCTTCCCAAAAATCTCCCAAAAATCCCACCTAAACAACCACAACATTCAAAAACTTGCATTATTCCTCCACCTACCAATTTTTGAATTCAAAATCTCATGTTCAACTTTTCCCTTTACCATTTTTTAATACTATTGCTCATTAAATGAGCTCACAGGAGGTAGTTGATGTCTCAAATAAAAAAATCCAAATTTAAAATATAATAAATTTTGGCTCCTCATACGGTGGCATTAACTAAGAAAAAATAAAAATATATATATTGAAATCAAGATGATGCCCTTGAGTCACTTATTGCATGAGGTAGACATGTTTTACACTCACATGGATTTATAGTTTTCTATTAAATCTATGATGTATTCTAAGTTTTTAGCAGGTACATGGGTAGGAAATCTCATGAGTGGTATGGTGAATTGGGAGGGAAATAATTAATGACACTTCGAATCCTCTTCAGGAGAAAAAATAAATTCCTTTCCCTATTGATAGTTGAAGACTTTATTGGATGTGACGATAATTATTTGAACATGACATAACCATGATGAATTGTGTTTGTATACTTGGACTAGCTTGTTAATTCATGTATCTTTACACTATGAAATTTTAGCCTGACATATGCACCTTCCACTATATATGCTTTGTTTTAGTTCTTGGTTTATTTTGTGTAAACATTGTTGTTTGCATAGTGAAGAAAACTATTTTAGTTGTCTTTTTATTGTTTTCATTTTGTTTTTTCTTTCCTTATCAACTTGTATGAAGCAGATTGAGTGCCTTTAAAAGATAGTTTGTTGTTACTGTATTAACACATATATTAGTTTATGAATACAATTTTCAATGACTTTAATTTTGGTTATTTGCTTAGTTAAGAGTAGATTTTGAGTGATATTCTTTAGTATAATGTTAGTAATGTTTAAATTATCATAATATATCATATCTTAGAGGAGGGCAACCACTAGAATTATGGTGCATTTAAATGGGTTGGATATTTGTTAGAATTACAAGTCTTCTCTCTTGTTCTCTTAATCTCTTGTAACCACCTCACTGGTTGAAACTAGAAGGGTCAATGCCATATGATGGCCCATCAAACTGTCCTACCTCTTACCTACTTGTTTTTGGAAAGGGGATAGGGATCTACTGAAGGAATATATTATGATGTGACATTATAAAGAAAAATCTAAAGATTATAGGATGCTATAATATATCGATGAAAATCTCAATTATCCAAGTAAATCTTCCCATATCTACATAGAAAAACACAACTTAGTAGATTCTTCATTTTTCCTCAAAAGCCACCAAAATTCCCTTTTATATTTAATTACCAACATTATTCACCAAGATCAATTTTAAAGATTACATGCTTCCCTCTACTCTACTGATTTCCCGGTATGAGTTACACATGAAAGAATCCTAATAAAGGATAGCTAACCCTAAGATTGCCTTCACAAGAGTGATGAAATAAGGATGGTGTAGTGATGAGACTACAACAACATCATTCATGAAGGATTGCATTGGGAGAGTTATGCTTGCTCAAGATGAATCTGAGCATATTTATTATTATTATTATTGGCTAGGTTATGAGGGTATAATCTCTTAGAATTATTTATCACTTTTTATTGAACACATAAAGGTGTTATTACTTCTCTCTTTTTACAAATTTGAGCTTTGATTTTTTTTCTTACCTGCTACACTAGTTACTATTGTAGGTGTAGGGAATTTATTGTGCATATTCTAAGGCCAACATAGGTATAGTTTAGTAGTGCTGAAAAGGAGTAAGATATCTACACAGTAATGTATTTGGGATTTTGTTGGAGGTAAGAACATTTACACAAACATGAATATCATACCCTTATGGTATGTGAGCATTGGTTTATTGAACATAATTATTATAGAACAATAAGTCAGATTTATTTTCTTTCCTTGTAAAACCATTTACTATCAAATTAAACAAGTGTAGAATACAACCTATTCTCTTATTTAATGAAACTGAAACTATCATACTTTATTACGTTCTATATATTTCTTTCGAACTAGTATCAATAAATTACATTTTTTATTCAAAGGCTTCAAGAGCAGCATCAAGATATTAACTTTGACTATACTTTCAAATGAAAGAAAAAACAACAAAAAAACTCATAGAGAACCATGCCAATGGACAATAACTTTTCCCTTTTCCATATTTCTCTTTCATGTTACATCAAATACCAAATTTCTATATTACAAACAAATTTAAGGAATGCAATGAAGGACACACAATTGACTAAAGCTTTCTCTCCACCCTACCATAATGGTGTCATGGAGCCTTGTGGGCTCTAGCCATATAACCCCTAAGCAAGGATCTCTTTTAGCTCCAAGATAATGAATGGAGTCTTTTCAAGTATATATATAGTTTTACAAAGGGATAAGAATAACATAGCACAAAATTTCTTTCATTTGGGATTTCTATTTTTTATTTTCAACCATGATCCATGCAATTTGTCACCTTCCTACAACAATAAACAAAGAGAAATGGAAGTAGGAAAGAAAAAAATTATCTTTTTCTTTAGGAGAGGAGGCTAAACTCTTTCCTCCTTCTTTCCTCTCTAAGCCAAGCCATCTATAGATCACTACCTTCCCAAAATGGTACCTCCTCTCATCTTCTCATTCTTCCTACATGTTCACTAAGTTCTCCAAAAGGAGAAGTGGGTAGCACCCCACACATTCTTCCTCTCCAAAATATATAGGAGTTTAAAATTTCAACCCTTGTATGGGAAAGTGTGGAATGTACTTTCCTCCATCTTTGAGGGTATTTTACTTATTAAAGAGGGGAACATGCACTTGGACAACCCCTAAAATTTTTCACATCATACTCTCCTCAAAATTCGTCACTCTTCATTGTGAGGACTTTTTAGGGGTCAAATCATGTCCTAGGGGCACTGTTGTATGCCTACTTGACCCCTACCATTAGGGTATAGACCCTAGGAGGTTTATTTTTGCATCTCAACAAAGAGAATTGACTAGAAACCTTCTCTAAAGGCCCATTTAAGGACCCATCCGAGTTTCAAACTTGGATAAGGGTTCCTAAACCCTAACCCCACTTAAACCCACTTGATTCAATTAAATTCCCTCACCAAAAAAAACTTATCCTTTTAATATCAACCCTCACAACCTAATCAACCAACGCATTAACTTTATTTCTTTCTAAGCCCCAAAATGGGTCAAATTTATAACCACAAGAGGTCTTTCAATTTTCTCTCAATGTTTTTCCCTTCTTATACTAACACCCTTTCTTTCCTGCACATTACCAATGAAACCATAAGAAACAATCTTATATCACATAAATTTTCTAGTTGAGTATCCTAATATTTTACTTCATACACTTCCATTTAAAATTTCAATTCATATCCCACACTTTATGAGTGCTTAACACCTTCATGGCAGTGATAATAAAATAAAATGTCATAATGAAATGTAAGAATATTGTCACATAATGACACTATTTATCATCCAAAATACATCTTACCATCTATTTAGGAAAACAAAATAAATTAGGTTTATTCTAATCACATGCGAAGTGGGGTCTTACATCTCCCTCCCCTTAGGTTAGAATTTCTCCTGGAAGTCGTTAAAGTCAAGAACATAGTCTCAATATAGCAACTCACATACATCTATCAATCATATTAATTGATTTTCTTTTTCTTAATAAAATAATCAAAACATTCAACTATAAGAACATATTAAGGAAATCCCTCCATGAATCAAACATATAAATACTTAGAACAACATTTCTCACCATAAAACATTTATCTGATAGTCAAAATATAACAAAAACTAGTAGTCATCCATGTAGTTAACATTCTCAATTTAAAAATTGCATGAGCATATATCCGAACACATTAACATCCTTGGACACCCTTCAAGGTTCCCTTTTTCATCATAAACATTACTCATGATGTTAGAAAATATTTTTGTTCCGATATAAATTCATGTCTTAAGAATAGAAGTCCCAATTTTATTTGTCAAGTGTTCCTTTCTCACATATCAGTCAAGTATTTCCACATGTCATTTATTTACAATTTTACCCATACATCAAAACAATTACACATAATTCACATCACATTTATTTACAATTTCATGGGTACACACAACAATAGAAAGGATTCTCTTACCGAACTGGGTGAACCTATCCTCATACAAAGGATGCTCTTCCCAAATTGGGTGAGCCTATCCTCATACAACCACATCATTTACAACACAAGCTCACACAATGGGGTTTAAAAGGATGGATATTCTTGGATACCATAGCCATTAGGAAAGATGGTCTCGAGGCCCTTCCCTAATGACCCCTCCATACATTTCATAGTACCTTCCCCTTGTTTCTTTAAGGGGGTTAGCCTCCAAAAGGAAGGTACAACAAAAACAATCATAAAACTAGGGGAAGAATGGATTAATTACCATCCCATACTAGTCCCATTTGCAACCCCTTTCAAATAATTCATAATTCCCCAACGCATCTACTCCCCTATATGACTTGCCAAGGAAATCCCCACGATATGGTAGTTTACAAATGTCACATTACACCATGCTTGCAGTAGCTAGAAAAAATTAAGAAATCCTCAAACCGAGAAATTATAAGATCATAAACCAATGTTTCAATAAAATAGAAAATTATGAAATCAAGAGAAAAACCAAATAAAGATCAATTGTAGCTACACTGAAACATTCCAATCTTAATTCAAAAACAAAATGAAATAAGTTCTTGACGCAATTGGACCATAAAAACTTTCAAATGGCTAAATAGCCTAATAAAATGAATGTAAAATTCCACATTATTGGTGCATAATAAAATAAAACATCAATCAAGAATTACTAATAATTCATATTTCAATAATAAAATTTACACATTACGAGCACCATGTGACTTTGATAATCCACCTAAGGTGAGGGGGGAATGTTGGTTCTCTAACAATCAACAAGTTTTTCCCATCTTGTCCATTTGTATTTACAGATCTAGGTTGAAGAATTGAAGATCACTTAGAGTGCAAAGTTGTCAAAGTTGCAAAGTTGCATTGCAAAGTAGTCATCTTCACGAAAAATCACCTATAGGTCAAATCCGGCTATTTCAGAACCTGAGATCTGAGAGGAAGTAAGTGAAGATCTGGGAGCTCATGACCACATTCAAACTTTTTAGAAATTTAGATTGAGACTAAAACACCATATTGGGCATCTTAGTCATCGACAACATATTTTTCAGAGATTCTTTAGGATTCTATTTCGACATCTGAAGATTATGTGTTTTCCCTAAAAAATAGTAGTGAGACTAAATGCCATCTTGGGTGTATTAGTCCTCCAAGGAATATTTTGGTAGTTTATTTATATTTCTATAATCCTCATTTCATCTCCAAGTTTCCCAATTAAACATACCCTAACTTGGAGTTGTTCATTTTCAATATTTGCATCTTCCATTTAGGCCATTTTAGGTTGTTTGCATATCATAGTGTGTTTTCAAACACTGTCTTTTCCAAGCATTTGCTTGGTGGTGAACCCCTTAAATCCAAAAGAACACCCCCTCCTAAGTCCTCCTAATTGTGTATTGGCTCACCTTGAGAGGTTGATAGTCAATCCTATTAGGGTTCTTATGAAATATTTGAATGAACAAGATAAAATAGGAGGAAAAGGTATCCCCTTCTTCCCCCCATTTTATTTTCATTTCAATTCTAATAAGGGAAAATAAAAAGTAGCAATTTCAACACAAAATTTGGAATACCCTTCAAAAGCATCCACCTCAACCACTTTAGAAAGAGAAGAAAATTACACAACAAAATTTGATGAAGTTGATTATGAGCAACCACTGAATCCAAAAGAGATGAAAAAGCTTTATGGAAGAGTTTATGAACTTATTAAACAACTTGGGTATAGTGGAAAAGGATTTGGTGCTAGATAAAAAGGTGTCCATGTCCCTATAGAGCCTAATGCACAAGTAATGACTAATGGTCTTGGTTATTTCCCTTCGAAAGAAACAAAAGCATAAAAAAGACCTTCACTTAATATCAACACTCTTACAAAAGATTCCTCCAAGACAACTCTAACTTTGTCACATATTGAACTAATAGATACTACATGTGGCAATATCTCATTAGATATGCATCAAGTTGATACATTTTTTACTTAGTATAATAAATAATATTAGTTGTTGAGATCCTTGCCATGTAATAGTTGTAGGATCATAGAACACTCACTATTGCATGTTTAACATTCATTGCAATTTTTTCATTTTGCAAGGAGCAACATATCATCACCCATCTTGGCTCATCCTTGTCTTGCACTAAGTGGGGGTAAGGGGTTAGGTAGCCTTTTCCTCATATGACACTTGTCATTGTCTCTTTTGGCTAGTTGGCCACCTTCCATGTATATATAGGAGCGAGCTTGGGATGTGGATGACATCCCTGAAGTTGGATGACATGTGATGCAATTTTATTTCTATGTTTGGCATTAAATTTTGAGGGCGATGAATTTTAATAATGTAGCTTCATTTAGAAACATATGTGTGACATATGGCTTTCCAAATAAGCTCTCATGTCCTCTTTATTGTTAGCATTTATCATTTGATACTTTAAAGTAATTGCTGATAGCATGGTGTTTATCAATTTCTTTAAAGTGGGGGCATACATTGTCATTATTCTTTTTGTATTTTACAACTCATGTTTCATAGTGTGTTCTTCTTACTTCATGTGATGCGTATTTCTCTTTGTGGTGACAATGGGTGTGATATATGTCAAGAGCATGATATCTCTTAGCATATTATAATCCTCTTAGCAGCTTGATGTGACACACTACATCCCCTAAGTTGTGAATCTTCTATTCTTTGATTGGTCCTCTCTTGGAGACATTAGGCATGATGTTCCCTAGGTTGAGACCTTACATGAACTAAGAAAAAACCCTTTGAACATACCTTGCACTATCCTTTGCATTTACAATAACTGTTATATGGCCACCTTGCATAACACACTTTGCTTTCCTGTGGAACCATCATGTTTGTTCATCTGTGTTAACATACTAAGTTTTTCTTGCCTCATGGATCCTACTATTCATTTTGTGTGGTGCCTTATCAAAGTTATCAGGAGGTACAGATTTGGTATGGTTAGTGTATAAGAGTTGAACTTAGGCATGAATTTCCCATAGCCACTTGCTTATCTATGCGAGTGCATACTGACTGCGTGCGTATGTGTCTCACTGGGGGCTCAGCTAGTAGATAGCTTGAGGTTCCACTAGCTTGTGCGAGCGTGCATTTGGTTTGAATAGTAGACATTGTGTTCCACTTGTAAACATTTTTTGGAAAAACATCTTAGATCTGATCCACATCACATTGGAAAAATAGTTGAGGCTTGATCCACCCTCTTTTGTTTCTTTTATTTTTCTTTCTTCTTTATATCTTTGGCAGTGTATGCTAGTATCTGATTGTTGCTTCATACATTATTCACATGCATTTTATTTTGTTCCTATGTTGGTTTACCATAGGATCTTGATCTTGGGGGCTTGTTCAACCCTCTTGATCGTTGTCATCCTATCTCACTAGCATTGGTACACTTGGACCCCTCTTGATGCTATTTTGTCTACTTTAGTGTGAGTTTGAAGCAAGTTCCTCCTCTCACTAAAGTGGGGGCTAAATGTAGTGTATAAGAATATACTCCTTTACATTTTCACACTTGTTTGGGACCTCCCTGCTAAAATTGGGCTTCTTTATGCCCTATTTGGTCTTATTTTGCATCCAAAAGCCTTATTTAATGCATCTTTCTAAGGATAATCCCAACATTTAATAATTGAAAAATCATTATTCAATGTTCGAGGTTGTATGTTCCATATCTAGTGATTTGGAACTCATACGCCACCTTGGGTGTATGGGTCCCACCTAGGTCTTGGGGCCTGATTTCCAATATTGCCTTGAACTTAACACTTTTTGGAGTTTGTGTTTTGTGTTTAAGACACTGGGACTCATGCGCCCCAATTGGAATATGAATCCCACTTTAACCAAGACCTATTTTGAATCAAATTCTTAGCAGGATTTTATTATCCTAGATGTGATGTCAACTTGTAGTGTTGTAATTTCAAGAAATTTGGCATACATAAGTATAAATACAAGGTTATTTCACATAATTTCTCCTAACAAGAGCTAGAAATTTCAAGTGATCTTATGTGCATTCAAGTGAGCATTCTAAAAGAGAATTCAAGAGTATTTAAGAGTTAATTATCAAGTATTTGGAGCAGCATTCAAGATTCAAGCATCATGTCAAAGTCTTTATGTATCATGTGTTTTTTGAGCTAACATTTGTGATGTATGTTTTCATGATTCAAACAAGTATTCAAGAAAAATATTTAAGAATTCAATCAAGAGCCAAGATCCACATCCATTGGAGTCATTTCACACAAGTTTGCAACCTTTATTTCAAGGGTTTGGTGAGTTACAACATTGCATATTGTTCATTCATCATTCCTTCATTTTATTTCATATCATTTCAAGGTTTGATTACCAAATCAGGGTTTGACCAAGGAAAACCCCTATTCCCTAACACAACAAATTTTTTCCCTATTCATGTGTGATTGTAGATCTAGGTGATTTGGATCTTGAAGATCCTTTGAAGATAAAGTTGCAAGATTGAAGAAAGTTGTGAAAGTTATTAAGAAGTTGTCATCTTCATGGAAACTCACCTACAAGATGGAATTCATACTTTCAAACTTGGAGATCAGACAAGATGAAAGCTACAAAAGACCTCTCAAGGCTACAAAATTTTTAGTCAAACCCTAATACTGGGACTAAATCGACACCTTGGGAATATGAGTCCCAATATACCTCTTTTTTAGCAGTTTTTTGTAGATCTTTATTTGCCAGCAAAAGATTCTAGATTCTGTCTAGATTCTAGTAGCAAGACTAAATCGTCTAGTCTGGTGCATGAGTCCTAGTGCAGTTCAAAACAACAATTTTCAAAGTTTCAGACCTTGCTTTGGCTCCATCATTCTTCTAGGTACTTCATTATTTGATTCCAGTTTGTTCATCTTGTTTCATTCTGTTAAATTCCTAGGCCATGTAATGGATTTGCATAGTGCATTCAATTTATTCTTTTTAAGCATTGTTTAATGGTGAACCCCCATTTAATCACACCTAAGGAAACCACCTCTTGCAGTTTTCCTTCCCTCAATTGAGTCACCTGGTTGAGGGATCTTGGTTTCCTAATGAACTAAGAGTAAAATAGGTCCCCTGAGTTTTCCATCTCCTAAAAGGTGGACACACCTTATTTCCTTTGGTTCAATACCAAGCATCCTAGATATCATAAATTTAGGTGATCAATGTCAACAAAAATATTTAAAAGTAAAAGGATGGGTGGAACTTAGGCATTTGATATCAAATCTAGTCCATCCAATTTGGTATCAATATATGGAAAGAGAAAATATGGAGCTAGCCTCTTTATCTTGGTGTGAGAGTGCATATATTATCCTTCAAGTGTAGATAATCTCATAATCATATCCCTAACATTTAGTCACCCATTTTTGTTAAATTCTTATGAGGACACCAAATTTTCTACTTGTCCTAAACTCTAAAGTAAAGCGAACCTTCCTATTTTTTTCTAAAGTCTCATAAAGTTGAAATATTAATAATTAACCCTTTATATGTAAGGGTATAATGTAAATTTCTTGATTTGTGTGAGTTTTAGATACTTTGAGTTCAAATTGAACTAGATGTAAATATGTCAAGAAATATGAATCTTCTAGGTCTTCAAATTTTAACTCCATAAGGGTGTGTGAACATGAGAATGAGGATGAGTGGTAGGTACATATTAATACATGTGTAATGAGGTAGGTATATAGAATAGGGGAAGGGACTTGAATTTGCACAAATTAAGCCATTTTCCAATATTTTTGTATAAAAGTGCTTCCTTCAAAATAGGCACAAAACTAATTGGGAAATGACATGCATATGCAAATTTAACCTTTACATTTTTATACAAAAATAAAAATATCACCATGGGAGACATATACAGTAATGAAACATGCACATATATGATTATGTGTTTTCAATTTTTTTGTATATGTACAAATTACTATAACATATGTATAAATAATATAGAACAAATCTAATTCATTTGATGCAAGAAAATGTATTAAGGAAAAATAATATTTTTTATTTCAAGGTGAGGAAAAGTTAGAATGTGACATTGGTAGCTCCCAATCTAGTAGATTTGGCTCTACATTCATCATATATGTGAAATTATTGTATGATTCAGTTAACTTGTGTTGACCTCTTATCTATTTTTTCAAAATTGGAAGCTAGATTATATCTTATAACAGATCTGGAGTTTATTGGATAAGATAGAATATTATCAAATCAATCATGTCTACAGGGAGGGAAACAAGTTGGTAGATTGTCTAGAAAATTTGGGGTGTGAGAAAAAAGAAGAACAAGTCATATATGAATCTAATTCTACAAAAATTCAAGAGAATTTAAAAGTTATATTAGAAAATTAAAGAGGGGAATAGATTTTACCAAGGCTCTGCTAACTAGAAATGCTCCTTGTAATTACGCTAGATGTCACTTGGAAGCATTTTCTCTTTCTGTGAAATGGTGGGGAAAGGCATAATAGACATATTTAATAAATTGACTTATAAAGGAAGCACAATATGTGCTAACATATTCAAAATATGTGATAAGGGTAGTATGAATGAAATGATGGTGGATGGCATATGTCACATATCAAATGTACTAATGTAGCACCTCCCCTTAATTCTGACATAATTCATCTAGAATTTCTTTCACCTTCTGTAGAATGGTGATGGAAAATGTCACACATCAAATGGTAATCAATTTGCGGCATGTGCTAACATATTCAGGATATGTTATAAGGGAAGTATGAAGGATATGGTACAAATCATATTTAAATGATAAATCATATCTATTGTCATTTTTCCAATAGATAATTATTCAAAAATGGCTCTAGATGGAGGAGGCATACACCAAACTCCAAATGTAATAATGCAGTACCTCCCTATAATTCCACTAGTTTTCACCCACAAGTCTTTTCACTACCTATGGAATGGTGGTGGAAAATGTCAAACATCAAACTGTAATCAATTTGTGGTACTAACTTTGTTTTCTTGCAGGATCATTAATAGTTTAAGTTTGGAGGCTCATTTATTAATGTTGTTAATGGACATTTCAAAGTAGTTAAAGCTACCGATAAATGTGCCAAATTTTGACATTCTTTGGGTGGCAGAGGCATACGTCACATATTAAATAACATAATTTAGTACCCGAGAGACCTCACAATTGCACCAGACTTCTCTTCGAAGTCCTATCAACCACCACATAATGGAAGTGGTATATGCCATGGTGGAACCCTTAATATTTTCTTGGTTCCACTGAATTATTAAGGTTAAACCTCAATGGTGATTGTTCTAGGGTCTTGGTTTTGTGAAATTCTCATGTCCATGTCCTTTTTGGCTTCTGAATTTCTATTTTCAAGTTGACTAGTTGTGTCGGTTCCCGATATTTTCATTAATCCTTCATGGCCTTACATCTCATGGTTTACCGACCCTTTCATTGTCTTACCTGTCATGACTAGGCCATCCTTTAAAACAACCTTTGGCACATGTGCTGTTAATTTCGCCTTAAGTCGGGTTTTGAGTTTTGCATTGCCCATCGCCTATCCATTTTCAAGTTTTGTCAAGTAACTCGCGATGAGTGTTGCCCTTCCTCTTTTGTATTGGCCACTTGTATGCCTTCGCATGTTCATTTATGTCCATGAGGAAGTAGCACCCAATGAGCGACTCGGTCTACATTTTGACCCATCGCTACCTTCTTATTTATCGCTAGTTGTCTTGTGCAAGATGTTGTTGAACCCACGATCCCCAATGGCTTGGTCATGTTTTATCGATAAGGTGCAACGTTTCCCTGGTAACAGATGGTTTACCTGGGGCTAACACGCGGTGGGCGATGGCTTAGGATTTTGTGCTTGATGGATATTTATGGTTTATATTGCTGGTTTCTCCATTGTCGCATGTTTCCCTTTGTGGGTTAGCATGGAACCCATGACCGCCGATGGGTTAAGTTTCTCCATCACGCATGCTCGGTCCATCGGGGGCAGTTGTAGATGTGTGATCAATGATGTGATTAAGTAACAATGGTCAAGATCCTTGCATGATTAAGGTCTACGGTTGATGTTTCATCACTGGCTTCTTAGCCATCGCTTGATGAAAAACATATGGGAAGGATGAACAGGCGATCTGGGCGATATTTTCAATTTGTGGTTGGGATTTGGTTGTGGTTGTAGGATCGACGGTGCGCGTGCCAAGGATTAATGGTCTTGGGATATGGCCGGGTACATGGCGGTTTTAAAGAAATTTTTCCCTGTTTCTAAAGTATGACCAGTAAAGCAAGTGGCAATCCTTAATGATCCTCATTGATTGAGCTTTAATCCAAAACGATCGATGACTGAGATGCGATATGCAAGTGATTGATTTTTTTAGTCACGTGAGCAAGCGAGGATGGCCATTAATTGCAGCATGCTGGGAATTCCTCTATTTAATGAGGATCATCCTTCAAATTATTCACCATTATGTTTTTGAATTTATGCTTGTGGATAATTATCATAGGTGTTGAGGAGTAAGTTTCATTGTGTGGTGGATTCTTACCAGGGTGGTTAGTTGGCATCTTGATGAATATGCTATTCTTGCTGCATTTTGTTAATCTCTTTTGTGTTTGGTGCTGGTGCAGTTCGTGTTGCTTCTACCTAGGGGTCTCTTGGTGAAGGCTGTTGGTTTTCTCATACATATTAGATTTGTGCTACTAGCAAAATGAGTCAGCCGACCTCTTCTTCCACACCAGTATATAGGTCACGATGATTGAGCTCGTAGGATCCATTAACTTATGAACCTAAGAAGGTGGTTGTGGTAGAGGAGGCACCGGTCATTCCGAGAGCTAAGAGGAGTGCTCATAAGTGAACCAAAAGAGTTGTTGTTGTTCAAGAAGCTTATAATCTCTGACCTAGAGCTTGCTCAGAGGAACTAGGCAAGTTTGAAAAAGGGAAACCCGACGATTTTGAGAAAGAATTAATGGGAACAACGACAAGCCCTGGGGTTTGTCCTGATAAACCCAGTTCCTCGGTATTGATTAGTGACAAATCTTCGAAGAAGATTGAGGCGGTTGGCCTTAGTAGTTGCCATTGCCCTATTGCCCTTGTGCCTTACACTAATTTAGACGATGAAGTGGTAGTTGCAACTCCACTCTCTGTGAGGAGGCCGAGTGAGGGTGTCAGTTCAACTAGTAACAAGGTTAGGTGATACCCATGTGCTTTGATTGGTAATGATTGCGTCTTGGGTGTGGTGATGCAGCTCCTGACGTGGGTATTCCAGGGGATTTTTTTCTATTAGGAGTTATGGTGACTTTTTATTATTTTGGGCAATGTGCGGGTTACGATGGCAACACATTTTGGAAGGCTTGTGTGGCACCTCCAACTAGTGGCTTGGTGCTTCTTTTTATTTTTCCTTTCCCATGGTATGCAACTAAAAGATAACTGTTCGGGAACAAAACCCCATGAGGTGAAATGTCCTCAAAATTATCGTAAATGTAACTGAAATGAACCCTTTGCTTGTTGCTCCCTTAATCTATAAAAGGGATTTCAAGGTTCATTTTGAGGATCTTCCTTTTGGGTCAAAAAATGGTCTAGGTATGGGTTGAACATGGATGCAATACATAATATATGTAGGGTAAAGTAGTGTATGGTCTTGGGATTGAATCCTATGCATGGTAATCTTAGATATTTTTTTATGAGTCTGTGATATTATTAAAAAAAATGAGATACTTCTCTCCTGTATGTAGTTATTGCAATATTATAAATGAAAAACCAAGAGTTTTGTCATTTGTCTTCAATGTTTAATTGAATGTAGGATTCTGTTCTTGTTTTAGCCTAAGGGGTTAATTAAAATACTTGAAGGGTTCATAGGTTTGTAAGCAATTACTCAAGATTTTTATAAGAAGTAGTGTCTTGGTAATTGTGAATTTCCATAATGCAAGGCATTATGGGAATAAGCTATGGAGTTTACATTTCATGTATTACCAACTGTCATGTATTCGACTTCATTCCCAATTGATGAGACACTAATTTATCTTATGCATATCTCTGTTATCTAGTAAGGTACTCAAAATACCCTATCAAAGGCTCATAATGAAGATAACATTGAATAAAATTTTAATTATTCTAAATGCAAGTCTAAAATGAAACCCTGTTCCTAGAAAAATGGAGGGTTATTTGTAAGAAAGCCAGTCAAAATTTTGCTAAATAATATCTATTTGGGTGAAGGGGAACATATAAGTGCAAGATGTTCACTCTTTTAGTTGAATCCATGCGAACTTCACTGGGAAATACTGTCCCTGGTCCCGCAGAGCCTAAAGTGTAGGGGTTGAAGGTTTAAAACCCTTCACCTGTCGAGTTGGCCATTCGTCTATAAGACGCTTGACAATGAAGGATTGGTGACTCTGCTAGGGAACAATTCTGCTCTATAGATGCAGATCTTTGAATCAGAGAGTTAAATGGTGTCAACAGTATGGAAAATTTATTCATATCTTAAAGAAATTTGCACCCTGGTCGAAGAATGGACTACAACGTAACTCAAAAGGATCTGAAAGTGACTCCGCTGAGGAGTTAGACCCATAACGTGTTGATGTAAAATGAAATTTTTGTTTCATTTAATTCCTCTCAATGGGAGGTTGTGACTCTGACTAAAGAACCTAAAAAAAGCTATGCTGAAGCTCCAGATCTGTGTGCTAAAAAGAAAATATAAGTGGACGTTACAGGAAGGTTAGGTATTTTCATATTGCTATGAAAATAGATTATGAGGATTCTTTTATTTCAAAAGTATAATGATTTCCCACTAGTAGAAAGGGCACAAATTAAGGGAAAGGGTAGTTGAATTTTGCATGTTTCTAAGTGAGGGCTATGGAATTGTATGTATAAAGGGAACATGTAAATCTTGATCTTAAGATAATATAATTTGGAATTTATTATGAAAGAGTCTTAAGGCTTCATTTTTAGTAAGAGGGTTTTGAGTTTCCCTAGTAGAGCATGTAGAAAATCTTGCTAGGAACAACAAGATGTTTGGTCAGGCCATGTTTCCTGACAGGGATGTAAACAATGGGCCCCCCTTGTCATGTTAGAGAGGTTTCAATAGTGAAAGGTACCGTTCCTTGGATTTCAGTAACATTTGTGGGTACCCAAATGCTATACCATACAAGACCAGGGATAAGATACCAGTATTTAAAGGTAAGAAGACTGAGTCAACAATTCAACATCTACATGACTTTGTTGATGTGATGGGAGACTATGAGGTGATCTTTGAAGATGTAGTTATGAAATTGTTTGTTCAATATTTAAAAGGAGATTCTAGAAACTAGCTATCTTATTTACCTATGTCCTCCATACATTCATGGAGATAATTTAAACTAGTGTTTATGGAAAAATTTGGAGAAAGGATTGACCTAGTCTTGAACAGGTAGAATTTTATGGATATGGAGAAAGATGAAAATGAATTGGTCCCTTCATTTAACCTCCAATTTTCAAGGGTAATAAGGGAAATCCTAGCACATATAAGAACAAATGATGCAGAGTGTTTGGTTGTATACTTGGGAGCATTTGATAAAAAGATGAGTTACTTGTTGAGAGATAAGGAACCTACAACATTACAACAAGCATATCACACAACCATAGACATTGAGAACAGTTTAAAATAATCAATGATGAGGGGAGATTTTAATATTTATGATGAGAATTTAAGCACTCCCCATGATGCTGCCATGGTAGATGGGTCAGCCAATTGTGAGTTAGAATAGGGGAATGGGATCCCTGCTATTTCTAACCCATCAATAACACCATTGGAAGGTTATATTATGGTTGAAAGGGATTGTGTACCTATTCATGACAAAGATGACCACACATTTGTAGTTTGGAGGTTGTGTGACATGAAAAAGCATGAGGGGGAATCCCTTGACCATCTCTCCTCTAGATTCACTGGTGATTTGCTTGGAATACCTAAAATTTTTAGGCCCAGTGACTTGACATGCATTGATGTGTTTTGTGAATTATATCAACCTGGATTAAGTTCTCTGCCAGAAGAGGTAAAGCCCCATGCCTTGAGACAAGTCATAGATTGGATCAGGATCATTGAGGGAATTTAGAATGAACATGCAAGATAGATGTCACATCAGAGTGACATCGATGAAGCCCATTACCAAGAGGATCAGGAATATTTGCTGTTAGGACAGGATGATGTGTCTGAACATGAACAATGGGTTAATGATGTTGTTTGTTTGGTGAATGACGTAGCTGCTGAGGCACCATACCAGAATGATGGAGTAGCACTCAATTTCCACCCTTGGGATATTGTGAGAAACAAGTAGAAGCAAGGGGAAGTGTCACTTTCTGGCTTGATTGATGATCCTGACACACAAACTAGTGGTTCATCTAGTGATGAGCTAGATTTTGACCATTTTTTTATTGGATATAGGTCATCCTATGTAGTGGAGATGGAGTTTGTGACCTCTGACAAGGGATATGTTGGTAATCATGAGGGGATTCAGGTGGTTGAGGATGGAGTTTTTTCCTCATGTGACGAGTTTTTAGAATGTGGATCCATAATTCTGAGTATAAGTGATAAAGATGATTTCAATGAAAACTTTCAAGGTGTGGGAGATTGTGACCCGCATACCTAGATAACAGGGGAAAATATAAGTACAATAAGAGTGTGGTATAACCCCTTGTATGATGAACCTTCACCAATAGATGATAATATAGGAGATAATTCTTATTGGTGTAGAAATAACCCATTATTTGTGGAAAGCTCCGATGATCTCATAACAAATTTTCCATGCAAAGATATTAAAGATGGCATGATTGAGATGATCAAGGGTGAAAACCAAGGTAATATAAGTAACTCACATTTTACTATCACGACTACTGACTTGGATCAGTTAGCCCTCCAAATTTCAGATAGGGGTAACGATCAAGGTACTGATATTGACACCATCAATGTGTGGATAGAGGTCAGGAATGTTAATTCTTGTAATGCTAAAAACAATGCCACTATTAGTGAGAATATTCAAGGTGATTCAGTATATGCTTGTTGTGATGAGATAAGGTCTGACATGCATACGCCTAATCTAGTATATGATGTTGGCCAGTATGACTATGTGCTTGAATTTTTTGCAGACTCTTCCCAACTTATGGGCCTTGTTACAAGCTTGTTCACATTAGACAATGATAATACTCACTTTTCTTGTAAAGGGGATATCATTAACAATGAGTCATTTTTTTTGTATCACAAAAAGTGATTCTAGTATGCAGCAAGGCATGTATGAAGGATTCCAATATGATGTCCTAGCTCACCACTAGGTAGATTATGAATGTTTTGTCTTGTTATCTCAATCAGATGAGATTTGAATTACCCTGGTATGCTTGTCCCACAGGTGTGCCTGTCGCGAGAACAATAGGAAAAGGTCTTTGAAAAAGGTAAGAATTGAATGTCTTTCTCCGTTTGGTGGCCTGGGGCCATCAAACCATACCAGAGCAATGAAAGTTGAAAGCATACCTAGGATCTAATTTTTTTTTCAAATGGTCTGCTTCTACCTGAGATTCTACGATCTTGCTATGCCTGCAAGAGGCATACATCCCCAGTTGGAACCACTAGTGGAATCCTTAAGTTTTTCCTGGTTCCACTGAATTATTAAGGTTAAACCCCAATGGTCATTGTCCTAGGGTCTTGGTTTTGTGAAATTCTCATGTCCATGTCCTTTTTGGCTTTCGACTTTCTATTTTCAAGTTGACTGGTTGTGTCAGTTCCTGATATTTTCATTAATCCTTCATGGCCTTACGTCTTGTGGTTTACCAAACTTTTCATTGTCTTACCCATCGTGACTAGGTCATCCTTTAAAACAACCTTTGGCGCACGTGCTATTAATTTTGCCTTAAGTTTGGTTTTGAGTTTTGCATCGCCCATCGGATGTCCATTTTCAAATTTCATCAAGTAACCCGTGATGAGCATTTCCCTTCCTCTTTTGTATCAATTGCTTGTATGCCTTCGCATGTTCATTTATGTCCATGAGGAAGTAGCACCCGATGAGTGATGCGATCAACATTTTGACCCATCGCTACCTTCTTAACTATCGCTAGTTGTCTTGTGCAAGATGTTGTTGAACCCATGATCACTGATGGATTGGTCATGTTCCATCGCTAAGGTGCAATGTTTCACTGGTAAAGGATGGTTTACTTGGGGCTAACAAGCAATGAGTGATGGTTTAGGATTTTTCGCCTGATAGATCTTTGTGGTTTATATCACTGGTTTCTCCTTTGTTGCATGTTTCCCTTTATGGGTTAGGATGGAACCCGTGACCGCCGATGGGTTAAGTTTCTCCATCGTGCATGCTCGGTCTATCGCGGGTAGTTGTAGATGCACGATCAATGATGTGGTTAAGTACCAATAGTTAGGATCCTTTCATGATTAAGGTCTATGACTAATGTTTCATCGCTGGTTTCTTAGCCATTGCTTGATGAAAAACATATGGGAAGGATGAACTGGCGTTGGGTGATCTTCTCAATTTGTGTCTGGGATTTTCTCCTGGTTGTAGGATTGATGACATGCGTGCTAAGGATTAGTGGTCTTGGGATATGGCCGGGTACGTGGTAGTTTTAAAGTAGTTCTTCACTGTTTCTAAAGTGTGACTAGTAAAGCAAGTGGCGATCCTTAATGATCCTTGTTGATTGAGCTTTAATCCATAGTGATCGACGATTGAGATGTGGCATGCAAGTGATTGATTTTTTCAATCACGTGAGCGAACCAGGATGGCCATTAATTGCAGCATGCTGGGAATTCCTCTATTTAATGAGGATCATCCTTCAAATTATTCACCATTCTATTTTTGAATTTGTGCTTGTGGCTAATTATCACAAGTGCTAAGTAGTAAGTGTCGTTGTGTGGTGAATTCTTACTGGGGTGGTTCGTTGGCGCCTTGATAAATATGCTATTCTTGCTATGTTTCGGTAACCTCTTTTGTGTCTAGTGCTAGTGTAGTTCACGTTGCTTCTACCTAGGGGTCTCTTGGTGAAGGTTGGTAGTTTTCTCGTACATATCAGATTTGTGCTTCTAGAAAAATGAGTTAGCTGACCTCTTCTTCCACACCAATACATAGGTCATGATGCTTGAGCTTACAAGAGCCATTAACTTATGAACTTGAGAAGGAGGTTGTGATTGAGGAGGCATCGGTCATTCCGAGAGCTAAGAGGAGCACTCATAAGTGGACCAAGAGAGTTGTTGCTATCCGAGAAGCTTATAATCTCCAACCTAGAGCTTAATCAAAGGAACTAGGCAAGTCTGAAAAAGGGAAACCCGATGAGTTTATGAAAGAATTAATGGGAAAAATGACATGCCCTAGGGTTTGTCTTGATAAACCCAGTTCCCCATAATTGATTAGTGACAACTCTTTGAAGGAGATTGAGGGGGTTGGCCTTAGTAGTGGCCATTGCCCTATTGCCCTTGTGCCTTATACTGATTCAAATGATGAAGTGGTAGTTGCAACTCCACTCTTTATGAGGAGGCTGAGTGAGGGTGTCAATTCGGCTAGTAAAAAGGTCGGGTGATACCCATGTGCTTTGATTGGTAATGATTGGGTCCTGGGTGTGGTGATGCGGTTCCTGACGTGGGTATTCCAAGGGGTTTTTTTCTATTAGGAGTGATGGTGATTTTTTCTTTTTTTGGGTAAGGTACAGGTTACGATGGCGACGCCTTTTGCAAGGCTTGTGTGGCACCTCTGGCTGGTGGCTTGGCGCTTCTTTTTGTTTTTTCTTTCTCGTGGTATGCAACTAAAAGATAATTTTTTGGGAACAAAACCCCAGGAGGTGAAATGTCCTCAAAATTATCATAAATGTAACTAAAATGAACCCTTTGCTTGTTGCTCCCTTAATCTATAAAAGGGATTTCAAGGTTCATTTCGAGGATCTTCTTTTTAGGTCAAAAAATGGTTTAGGTATGGGTTGAACATGGCTACAATACAAAATGTATGTAGGGTAAAGTAGTGTATGGCCTTGGGATTGAATCCTGTGCATGATAATCTTAGATAATTTTGTATGAGTCTATGATATTATAAAAAAATTGAGATACTTTTCTCCTGTATGTAGTTATTGCAATATTATAAATGAAAAACCAAGCGTTTTGTCATTTGTCTTCAATGTTTAATTGAATGTATGATTTTTTTTTTATTTTAGCCTAAGGGGTTAATTAAAATACTTGAAGGGTTTCATAGGTTTGTTAGCAATTACTCAAGATTTTTATAAGAAGTAGTGTCTTGGTAACTGTGAATTTCCATAATGTAAGGCATTATGGGAATAAGCTATGGATTTCACATTTCATGCATTACCGACTATCATGTATTCGACTCCATTCCCCATTGATGAGACACAAATTTATCTTATGCATATCTCTGTTATTTAGTGAGGTACTCAAAATACCTTATCAAAGGCTCATAATGAAGATAACATTGAATCAAATTTTACTTATTCTAAAGGCAAGTCTGAAATGAAACCCTGTTCCTAGCAAAATGGAGGGTTATTTGTGTGAAAGTCGACCAATTTTTTTCTAAATAATATCTACTTGGGTGAAGGGGAACATATCTGTGCAAGATGTTCACTCTTTTAGTTGAATCCGTGTGAACTTCACTGGGAAATACCCTCCCTGGTCCTGCAGAGCCTAAAGTGTAGGGGTCGAAGGTTTAAAACCCTTCACCTCTCGAGTTGGCCATTCATTTGTAAGACGCTTGAAAATGAAGGATGGCTACCTTCTAGAGCTCTCTTAAGGTGTAATGGAAAAAACACCAACATGCCACACACCAAATTGTAGTCATATTCTCTAGCACTAACCTTTTATTTCTACAAGATCATTAATTAATTGAGTCTGGAGTCTTATTTATTAGTATTGCCAAAGCACACTTTAAAGGAACTCAAATCTATAAACAAATGTGCCAAATCTTCAATCGCATGCTACGATAAGATAGCCATAATTAAGAAGATGTCAATTCAAGGTTTTTCATTGGTTAGGAAGTCAGGCTATGGGATTAAAAAAAGGGCTTAATCAAAATTTTCTCACTCAGTGTTCTCCAGTGTATTTTTTTTCATTTCATATATCACGAAGGTGGTATATTAGGATGGTGCATTCTCTCTGTCTCCAAGATTCAAATTAGCTGTTGCTCCTCCAGCTTCTAGATTATGGGTTATCAACCAAAGAATCTTAGGGTGCCATTTCATGTGTAGAATTGGGAACAACCTTTCAATGGGTACCTTTCAAATATAAAATTAGGACAAATCTTTAGTGTCTATTGCCCAAGTGTGTTAGAATGCATTCAAATCATTCTTGGAAAAGATATATATCGACCCCAAGCTATATGCATCATTTTCTCATCCCAGGTACTATATATTTTTGTTTCTAATGTACTAGATATTGTCCAATGTTTTAAGTATCTTGAGGTGATAGTGGATGAAGTGGTTAGTGGTCAATTTTTGGGTGTTAATGGTCTGTTATGCAATGTACAAAATTATGACTTTAATAACGAGAAGGGATGGGTTGGTGGTTTGTTTCCAAAATGCTACTTGAATCATAAGAGAGTGTTTGTGACTATTTATGATGCAATTAAGAAAGATTTGCAAATAAAATATGCATGAAACCTATACATAGTTTTGAATATACATTTTGAAGAAATTAAAAATCAGCTGGTACACGGAATAAAGGGTAAGTATTTTGCCATTTTATTTCTCCATTCTCATTGCAAACATCATAACATGAAAACTCTTCCTTGACTGCTGGTTTCATACCATGTAAATGATGAGGATGATTCATTTCAGGAGGGTCATGATGATAATTCTGTGGCAAATGGTGATATGGTGTGAAATTCCATGTTAATATTTCAAAATTTTGTTGAAGGTACTTGTAGTTAATTGTAATTTTGTAAATCTCTAGTAGTTTCCTGTATAAGTCATTATGATAAGCTTTTCATATGAGCCAATTTTATTTGGTCCTAATTTTTTTTTGTAATCAATAGGCAACAACCTTCCTACTCTGGTATTATCGTAATATTTCGTTTATATAATATAATCTATAGGCAAAATTTCTTTTGCTTCAAAAAGTAAAAAATACCACTATTATTCTAAATATTTCCTAGCACCTATATTTCCTTGTATGATTAATTTAAGTAATACTTGTATTTGCATACTATCTAAGAGTTTGTTATAATTATATTCAAGGCTTTATGCTTCATAGTAGATTATAAAGTGTATAGTTTTGGGTACCCTATTCCAACATGTGGGAGCTAGTATGTTGAACATTGAAAGTTGTGCTGTAAGAATCAATAAATGGTTGGTGAAACCCAATGATGTTTAAATACCATGATATCCAAGCATGTTATTCTCATTTAGTTGAATAGATAAACCTAGGTACAATGCTAATAAGACTTTCCATTATTCAAAATTATTTTGGTGTGCCGAATATTCTCTATAATAAGAAGAGTCAAAATGATTTTTAAAAATATAAAGGAACACTATGATTCATCCATAAATATCCTAGCTAATAATCAATCTAAAATGAAAATGGTCAAAAATCATATCTTTATGATGAAACCAAACAAATCAACACAATATTTCATTCAAGATTAAATATGATTTGAAAGATGCTAGTGTATAGGTCGAATATTTTCCAATTGCATATCAAATAACATATATTCATAACAAAGAACTTGAAAAAGAAAAGTTTTATGAATTTAGGGGAATGGTAGATTTAACTATAATAAATTTATATTAAAAGAGAGGAATGTAAAAATGAATCATTAAAAATTATTCAATTTCTATTTTTTCAAATAAAATCTAAAAAGAAATGGTCTAGAAATCATTGGGTTTCAAATTATCTATTCCTTGATCTATTATGATATTCTTACATATTCAGATGCTAATTGAAACATCTTATAATTTCCATATATTAGTAAGGATTGGACTATCATATTTTATTATGCTTACTATATTTTGGGTGTTATAAGCTAGTGGGATAAAATATCACTATCCAAGTAGATTTATAAGGTTGAGAGATTATCATGAGCTAAAAATATGAGGGATGAGAAGGTAGAAGAGAGTAGTGGGATTTAATTGACCCTATTTCTTTAAATTTATACTTTATGATTTTGGAAGGTGATCATTGACTTGATTGATTCAAAATTATCTAGAGACAATAAGACACACATTCATGTTTGGGATTAAGCTCATGCCACATAGTAGGTGGAGAAAGGAAAAGTATTTGTGTGGGGTGTAAACATTTTAGCTCTTATCTATCATGATATTTACTATATTTATTGGTGCACATCCTTATTATTTAGCTACCTATCTTTGATCATGTTCTAGATTCTTTAACACATCTAACTATACCAATGGGTCACACTTGTCTTAGATCATTCAATTCCTAGGGCTATGAGATTGTGTCCATAATAGATAATATTTTATACATATGTATGTAGTGGTTTTGGTTCTAGGATTTTTTGATTGTTGTTGTTGCAAGTATTATATTTTTTTGTTGAATTTATTGTTAAATGTGCTTGTTTGTTATTTGTTAGTACGAGGTTTGATTTTTTTAATTTTCATTTCAAAGCCCCTAATATTCTCACATACATCTACTTATTGATTATAGTTTTGGAAAATGATTTTATCTAAAGTAGTCAAGATGAGGTTGTCCATGAAAATATTTTGAATTTTGATATTAGATAAGTGTTAGTGTATCTTAACCATTATGGATTGAAAATTGAGGACAAATTTACTTTTTTTTTTTTTTTTTTGTGGTCCTTATTTATAATGCATAAGGTTCAAAAGAAGCTTATTTTGAATGCTATTTGGATTTGTAAGTGATGAAACAGGCTTTGGGTCTCATTTCAAGTTTTTTGATTGGGCCATGTCATAAGGAATAGAAAAATTCTAGTGTAGGAGATTTAAATTATTAGAGGAATAGTTTTCATAGGATTCAATAATTGAATATACATCTAGTCAAGGCAAAAGGAATGAAATGTGAGAATTTTAATGGCTGGGTCTCATTTTCTTTTAGATAAAGAAAGATGATACAATATTTTATTACACTTGTTATAATTGATGTAAGTTGTGTCATTTCAATACCATGGGTAGATGTAGAATTATAATATGTATTAATATAATAATATGAAGTGTTTTATGGTATGGGTTGATGGGTAGAGTATGTTGGGTATTGAGGAGTTGTGAATGGAAAAATTAATGGTATAGATTTATTAGGTTCACTAAATGTAAGAACATAAAAATTAACATTGGAATGTTCAAATTAACATTGGAATGTTCTTTTTCTAAGTTTGGTTGTGTGTGCAAAATAAAAATGTATGTGTGCAATATGGTATCCATGATACAAATTAAAGTAACGTGCCCTTGTAGACATGTATGCAATACACAAATTATGTGTGCAATAAGGTATCCAATATGCAAATTAAGTTAAATTGATAGAAGAATTTTGTTAGATGTTGAAGTTTCAACTTCCCCGGTAGACATGTATGCAAAATGTGGAAGCATAGACAAGAAACATAAAGTGTTTGAAATAATTTCTCAAAAAATCATGGTTTCATGGACTGCAATGATTGCAGGTTATGCACAAAATGGATTTTTTGAAAAGGCTAAATTAGAAACTTTCAAGCAAATGCAATTGGTAGTTGTAAAGACAAACTATTTTACCATTAACCCAAACCATTTCACCCTAATGAACACTACAAGCTCTATAATTTAAGCACATGAAAAAGAGGGTAAATGGTGGACCTACTTGGGTATACTACTCCTTCGCTCGAAATTGGGGCGTTAGTATCTAAGTCGTTGTCACCTATCACATCAACCTCACTAGGTATTCACAGAGCTCTTAGCACAACTAAGTTCTCACTGTTAATCAACCAAATGAACCAACACCACTTTAGTTATCAATTCCTATAATCGCTAAAAAAACATTAAAATAATACCTTCAATTGAAAGTATTATTTTAATGCTTTTTTAATCTCCTTGAAATACCTTCAAATGAAGTTTTTTTCACATAAGACTTCGATCAAAGGACCTTTGTTTGAAGATATATCTTCACCTCCATGGAGGTGTTCTATCGAATTTCATTTTCCCACTCCAAAAACTTGCTTGTCCCAAAAGTGGGACACAATATTGTGATTTCACCTACTTTAGATGGTGTTCAATTTTCATGGGCCTCTTGGCTCTAAGAAGTTGATTAAAAATTACTCTTGAAAGGCCTTTGACAAGTGGGAGAATGTCGGGATTAAGGTGGCTCAACCTTTGCAAGTCCTAGCATTTAATTTTGTGATTAATTTATATATTTTATCCTAATATTATTTTTCCTATTAATGTTGTGTCACTTTGTGGGACCTGCTGGTGATGTGGAATCCTACATGGAAGGTGACATGTGAAATTTGGAATCTAATATCAAGGAGGTATGCATCTAATTTTGAGGGCATAAGTTTGTGGCTAAAATGGTGGAATTTATAATGAGTTTCTCTGTCATGTTTTATGAAAAATTATGACAACTTGTTATGACAAGTTATGACATTTATAAGAGTCATGCAAAACAAGTGTAAGATAAATTGGTGGAGGTAGGAATCCCATTTTTTGGGGCCTTAATTCAGCTAATTTGGTGGAATTTTTCATATGTAATAAGTTAATTATGTTTGATTATGACAAGAATTGCTATATGACAGATTATGACATTTTAAGAGTTGATTATGATAAGTTATGATAAATTATGGCATGCATGTTGGGTGGTGCCTTGCATGTGAATATTATAGGTGCCCAACTTTTTCATGAGCTCTATAAATTCTTGTGTTGCATTTTGAGTTATATGAGATTATGCTTTGCAAGTACTGTTAAACTGTTAGATTGGCTCTAGAATTGTAACATAGATAAACTCCTATAGAGGTTTGCACTACAAGTGTATTGTAACCATGTGTTTTATAGATAATACATTGTTGAATCTTTTGGAGTGTGAGGTTTCTCTATTGAAATGGTTTTCCCCACGTATACTTGGTGTTATGTGTTTTATTGTATCTACAATGCTATTTATTTTTACAGGTGTTATGTACATCTTGAAATTTATAACTGAATAAGGGTTTGAAACTAGAAAATTTGCACATTCTCTCCTCTGATAGATTGATTTAAGAATATTTTCCACATACTCGACTTCCTTTCACATCAAACCATGTAAATTTTCTCTTGAACTTTCTCAATATATCAATTAACATCCTCCTAATTTCACCAAGTTCACTTCCAAACACACCTCACTTTCAACCTTAACCATTGGTCTTCGAAGTTTCTCCTCCATGTAACAATTCTATTCCTTCCATTACTACACTTATAGCATCTATTGGTTTGTAGGGAATACTTGATTCTCCATTAAAAAATCCCTTATATTCCAATCAACTCAATCTCATCACAAATTTCACATTGTCATTTCATTCATACCTATGAGAGAATATCTCGAGGATAATATAATCTTACTCCATATACTATATGTAATTTATTATTTCCAAATTACCTCTTCCACCATAGTTATCTACCAAAACACATAAGTAATATGACATCATCAATTGACTTAAAAAATATATCTAAGATATCTCTTTGAGATCTAATGCATTCTTATAACACATATAGATACATCTTACAATAGATCTTTCAAAAAGTATATGTTACATCAAACAAAAGTCCAACAATAGCTATGTTGATGAATTTTAGTGATACTATCAACTAAGATAAGATTCCTCAATTAATTTACCTTTCTTGGAATAAAATCTAACCTTTAAACAAGATTCAATAGCCTCAAGTCTTCAATTTTTGGTTCTCAACATGTGGATTACTCAATAGTTCATTGTGGATACTATTTTTAAAGAGGGACTTACATGCTCAAATTTCATAAAATAGGGCTATCTTTGGAAAATGATAATAAAATTCATGTTCTCAAACCCTAAATATGTGTTTAGTTATCTAAACATTATATTACTTAATATGTTTGAATGGGAACACTTTGTACCATTTGATGTTCAATGTGATTGATGCTGATTTCAAGTTTATTTAGTAAAGAAATATAAAAAAGAGGTTGAGGAAGAAAAAGGGATAAGATATCATAACTTTAATAAGTAAATAGATGCCTAATAACTAATTTTTATTTGATAAGATATTATCTCAACCATATAAAGGAATTATTAGACTCAAAGGAAGTTTCAGGTTGATGAAGAACCATCAAATACCTAGAAATGAAACAAATGAATGCTATCCTTTATAACTAAAAATGGGGTTCAAATCACCTTAATTTTTTTTTTGAAAACTAGAACTTGACATCTATTAAACTTATTTACTACAACAGATAATAAAATTTCATTACTTGAGCATAAAACCAAAAAGGAAATTCTACAATAATAATTATTTATTGTAGGATCCCACAAAAATAAAAAAATTTCCCTTCCCAAAAATGCACAATGAATGTAATTTTATAGATGAATGCTCCCAAAATTAGTTACAAATCAATCATTGAGATTTATCTTTAATTACTGATCAATATTCAATTTTATAGAATATTTAGCATATTACTTTTATGATAGGTTGTTTAGCTTATATAGTAGCATGATATCCCACAACTCCATTAGGATGTTCAACAAAATGTTCCAATAAAATATTTAGTTAGACCATTGGGATCTACAAATCTATTAGAATTCCCAACATGATGTGTAGTTGGACCATGATAACTCATAGCTCCATCAATATGCCTAACATAATATTCTATTTAGATGTGTAGTTGGACCACATGAACCCACAACCCCATTATGATGTCTAATAGAATGTTCCAATATGACGTGTAGTTGGACCATGGGAAATTGTAGCTCCATCAGATCATCCAATATAATGTTCTAATATGATGTGTATTTGGACCATGGGAATCCATAGCTCCACATGTGAAAAATGATGATCCATTTTGATGTAAAAATCCTAACACATCCTAATGAGTTTTTGGTAACTTTTTATAAAGGATAAAATGCATTCTTACATAAAAAAGGTCGAGGGTCATTGAGATAAGTAAAATAAAAACACGAGTTTAATGAATTTTCACAAATACATGTAAAACCATCCAAATTTAAAATAAATCCATAAATTTCAACCCTTTATGATATGTTATTTAACTCTTTAGTGAATAATAGGATGATTAATTTTTAAATTTCAACCTTAAATCATGTCATAAATTATTGGAAAACATGGATGAAAAGATGAGAATACACCAAAATTTGGGAATAAGGATCATTTGACTGAAAAATCTGATAACTAACTTCAGGAATAGTAATCACCTACAGATAGTGGGGAACAAAACATATTTATTATATAGGAAAACCCTAAACCAAGTAGAAGCCAAAAGTGAAAGGGGGTACTTATTTTTCCAAAATAAAAATAAGGATGTTGTGAGATTCACAACAAGTTGTAATCATGTTATAATCATTTTATAATGTCAAGAATATCATCCATTTGATACTAGAGAAATTCTATCCCCTTTCATTATCCAACAAAATATTGTCTTATTATAATAGACAATGAGAAGACAACATTGAAAATATTTTAGTGGATTATGGTTCAAGACTTATTGTTCTTATAGTATGTTCTTACACATGACTATATTTGATCAAAGATGTTCCAAATGATCTTATAGTCATTCCTAATATCAATTCTCTTATAACCATCACAAAAAATATTCCAAGAGGTGAGATGTGTCATCCAAGAAATATTGAGATTCCTTCCAAGGGTAGCATACCATCCATGAGGGTCCCATTTAAAACACATTATAATTATCAAAATTATTCAAGGATCACAAGGTGTATTGGTTTGAAAGAGGTTATTTCCTAGCTAGTTCCCTTTTCCTATTCATGCATTGTTAGTCAAGTTTACTCAGAGAATTTTCTTTTTGTGTCTAAATTCTTGAGATCATAACACTTGTCATAATCTCATGTTTTCCTATGTCTCACCCTTGCATATGCATACAAGTGTCCTCAAAAGTATAGAAGCTACAAAATAGTGACCTCAGGTCTATACTTTTAGATTTTGCAAAAAAGGAGGTCATTCCAGGGCATACTGCACCCTAGAGCAGTGAATTCAAGCTCAAGTTTATTCTAGGTTCCTCTATGTCTGGTTTCTACATTTTTGGACCCTATTTTTGACGTGTTGCATTTAATTTCTCAAAATTCATAACAAAGTGTTACATTTTCATAGTTTACCTATTTAGATCATTGCATCCTAAAAATAGTCAATTAACAATCATCTAAATCATCATCACACACAAAAAAACACTAGATTAAAGCTCTGATCCACCATTTTGGCTCTCCCATCAAGGTTTGTAGCCAAGTGGGTGTTGTGACCACCTTTATTCCATCAAATCAATTGGGAAGAGTGTGGTTTATACCCTAGATCTCTTTTCCCAATCCAACACTCCTCCATGCAAAAATTATATTCCTTCCATTACTACATCTATACCATCTCTTAGGTTGTAGGGAATACTTGATTCTCCATTAAAAATCCTTTATATTCCAAGAAACCCAATCTCATCACAAATTTCACATTGTCATGTCACTCATACATATGAGAGAATGTCTAGAGGAGAATATAATCTTACTCCTCCATATACCATATGCAATTTATCATTCCCAACTTATCTCTTCCATCATACTTATCTACCAAAACACATAAGTAATATGAAATCATTAATCGACTTAAAAAAATCTAAGATATCTCTTTGAAATTTAATGCATGCTTCTAACACATAGATAAAAATAAATAGATATATCTTGCAACATGACTTTTGAAAATTATATGTTACATCAAACACAAGTCCAAACAATGGCTATGTTGATGCATTTTAGTGAAACTATCAACTAAGATAAAATTCCTTAATGAATTTACCTTTCTTGGAATAAAATCAAACCTTTAAACAAGATTTAATAGCCTGAAGTCTTCAATTTTTGGTTCTCATCATGTGGATTACTCAGTAGTTCATTGTGGATAGTATTTTTATAAAGGGACTTACATGCTTGGATTCTACAAAATAAGGCTAGGTTTAGAAAATAATAATAAAATTCATGTGCTCAAACCCTAAATATGTGTTTAATGATCTAAACATTATATTAATTAATATGTTTGAATGACCAGAATTTGTACCATTTTCAATGTTTAGTGTGATTGATGTTGATTTCAAGTTTATTTAGTAAAGAAATATAAAAAGAGGCCGAGGAAGAAAAATGGATAGAGATCCTAATCTATAAATTTATCATAATCACAACTTTACTAAGTAAATAGAATCTTAATAAATATCCTTTATTTGATAAGATATTACCACAAATACATAAAGGAAGTTTTAGGTTGATGAAGAACCATCAAATACCCAAGAATGACACAATTGAATGCTATCCTTTATAACTAAAAAATAGGGTTCAAATCATCTTACAATAAAAAAGTCTTTGAAAACTAGAACTTGGCATCTATTACACTTTTTTACTATAACACATAATAAAATTCCACTACTTGAGCATAAAACCATGAAGGAAATTCTATAATAATAATAATTTATTGTAGGATCCCACAAAAATCAACAATTTTCCTTCCCAAAAATGCACAATGAATGTAATTTTATAGGTGAAGGCTCCCAAAAATTAGTTACAAATAAATAGTTGAGATTTATCTTCAATTAACAATCATGATTCAATTTTATGGAATATTTAGAATATTCCTTTTATGATAGGTTGTATAGCTTCTATAGTGGCATGATAACCCACATCTCCATTAATATGTCCACCAAAATGTTCCAAAAGGATATGTCGTTAGACCATGGGAATCCACAACTCCATTAGAATGCCCAACATGATGTATAGTTGGACCATGGTAACTTGTAGCTCCATCAAGATGTCTAACATAATATTCCATTTAGACGTACAATTAGACCATAAGAACCCATAACTCCATCATGATGTATAATAGAATCTTCCAATAGGATGTGTATTTGGACTATGGGAACTTGTAGCTACATCATATCATCCAATATAATGCTCTAATATGATGTTTATTTGGACCATGAGAATCCATAACTCCATTAGAATGTGAAAAATGACGATCAATTTGGATGTAAAAAACCTTATTCATCCTAATGAGTTTTCAATAAGTTTTTATAAAGGATATAATGCATTGTTACATAAAAAAGTAGGGAGTCATTGAGATAAGTAAAATAAAAACACAAGTTTAATGAATTTTCACAAATACGTGTAAAACCATCCAAATCTAAAACAAAATTCCATAAAATTTCAACCCTTTATGACATGTTATTTAACTCTTTAGTGAAGAATAATAGGATGATTAGTTTTTAAATTTCAACCTTAAATCATATCATAAATTCTTGGAAAACATGGATGAAAAGATGAGAATACAACAAAATTTGGGAATAAGGATCATTTGAGTGAAAAATTTGATAACTAACTTCAAGGAAAGTAATTACCTATAGATAGTGTGGAACAAAACATATTTATTATATAGGAAAACCCCAAACTAAGTAGAAGCCAAAAGTGAAAGGGGGTACTTATTTTTCCAAAACAAAAATGGTGCATGTTGTGAGATTCACAAAAAGTTGTAATCATGTTAGAATCATTTTATAATGTCAAGAATATCACCCATTTGATACTAGAGAAATTCTTTCCCTTTTAATTATCCAACACGATATTTTCTTATTATAATAGACTATGAAAAGACAACATTGAAAATATTTTAGTGGATTATGGTTCAAGACTTATTGTTCTTATAGTATGTTCTTACACATGACTATATTTGATCAAATACGTTCCATATGATCTTCTAGCCATTCCTAATATCAATTCCCTTTCAACCATCACTAAACATATTCCAAGAGGTGAGATGTGTCATCCAAGAAATATTTAGATTCCTTCCAAGGGTAGCATACCATCCATGGGGGTCCCATTTATACCATATTATAATTATCAAAATAATTCAGGGATCACAAGGTGTATTGGTTTGAAAGAGGTTATTTCCTAACTGGTTCCCTTGTCCTATTCATGCCTTGTTAGTCAAGTTTACTCAGGGAATATTATTTTTGTGTCTCAAGTGTTGAGATCATAGTTCTTGTCATAATATCATGTTTTCTTATGTCTCACCCTTGCCTATGCATACAAGTGTCCTTTATGTACATTTCATTCCATTATATTGTATATTATTGTAGGTCATTAAATTAGTATTATAGAATTTTCATTGCTTATCTCTTATTTGGAAGATTATTTTGGTATTTCAAATGAACTTGCTCCCTTGAATCATTTTGGTGAATTCAACATTTTATCAAAGCTTTGAATTTATAAACCCCTTCTCTTTTTTTGGAGATTTTGCTAATTATTTTTGTTCCATACATCTTGACCCAAATCTAACTTCATGATAAAAATTATAAGGTATAAATCTATGTGGATTGACTATAAAATTGATAGGGTTTAAATAAAATTTTGAAGAGGAATTCTTGTCCCCTCTCCTTGCTTAAATAGGCATGATGTCATACCTCTATATCATCACCTATGCACTAATATCATTAGATATTTTTATAAAGTGGCATCAGGTAAACCCACAAAACTGGTTTACAATTCCATTAAGGAAGGAAAAATATATTTTTGGATAGAAAACACTTTATGGGGTTTTCTAGAAGCCCCCTTCTAGCAGCCCCCTTTAATGGGTTTTATTTTTAAATTGTATTTAAAGGGGGGTTCATTAGAAGGGGGGTTCTAGTGAACCCCCTAGTTCTAGTGAACCCTAGTTTGCTAGAACCCCCCTTTTTCCCCCTTCTCCTCCTCTTTTACCAAATCTCTACAATTTTTTTTCTTCAAAGCTCGGGTAGAGGATGAAAATGGAGGAAACTTCACAGACCTAACTGGATGATGGTAGTTCTCAAAACAAGCTATCCATCGAATATAATTTTAATATGTTTTGGTTTTATTATGTATTTTTTTAGTTTGATTAAACATAAGTTTTTTACTAAAAATAAAGCTCTCTATTCTGTACATGTGGAAAATTAGTAGATTATCAATTTTTTTTTGAAAAATATCAGTGCAATAGATATTGATGTCCCTAATCCAAAAAAAAGAATTTTGATAGATTAAAAAAAAAAAAATGTTTTAGCCAGTGAATCATGTCTAAATTGTAATCGGTGTGACTTTAAAACTTAATTAAGAAAAAAATATTCAATGAAATTCTATGAAACCAGTTCCATGCACTAGATATCGTAGTTATGAATCTAAATTTGAAAAAAAAAAAAAAAAATTATACTTCATAGAAAAAAATTTATGTGTTAGCCAGTAACGTCACTTTTTAAAAATGGTGTTTATTGTTAAAAACTAGTTTTCGAAGGATATGGAAAAAGAAGTGCAATCTAATTCCAATTTTTTTGAAAAAAATATATTTAGAATCTACAGGAATAATGTCACAAATCACTAATTTGCATTATCTTCAAATTCCTCTCAGTTTAGCCTCTATAGGTGCTCGAAAGTGAAGATTTAGTTAAAAAAAATTCAATTCAATGTCCAGTTTGGCCAAAAATTGTAAACCATTATTGTGGGATCACCCCATCATTATTTTATACACAACTGTACTCAAGATTTTATTGTTTAATTTGTTAAGGCTTATGAGCAATATTATTTTTGGTTATTGTATAGTACAATGTATTTCCTTCTAACCTATACCTATTAGGTCTTAGTCCACATAGTTGTAGATCTTATGAATTTGTAGCTCTCATCATACTCTTTGTATATAATATCTAAGGTTTGAGGTTCCAAGTGGTTGCAAGATTTATCACAAATATAAGTTTAGTATCCCACAAGATTTTGGTGCATTCAAGATATCTATAGTCAAATATTTGATTGGCCAACACGTGAAGACTCTAAAATTCTAAGTATTTTCTATTGGCTGGCCATTTTTGTAGGGTTGTTAGCTTCGTAGGCCCATTTGTAATTTTTAAAACTTTGGATAAGCTCTCCTTTTCCAAGCACTTTATCCCTTATCTTAAGTGCTTAACTCTAACACAATATTTGGTGGCACTTATCCTTGGTGGTTCCACTCAACAAATTTGTTGGAAACTCCACATAAAATGAGCCACTCTACAATTAGTGCTTTGCTCATCCTAGAGGCACCAACAAAATGTTATACAAGGTTTTTTTAAGTCCTTGAAGGGTGATTTTTTTGACAAGGCATAAATTTTCGAGTGATCCCACAATAGTGAGTTACACTTTTTGGTCAAAATTGACATTGAAATGAACTTTTTTTAACTAAATCACCACTTTCAGACACCTATAGTTGCTAAACCATGAGGAATTTGAAAATGATGTAAACTAGTGATTTGTGATATTTATTTTGTAGATTCTATATATATATATATATTTAAATTTTTTGAATCAATTGAATTTCTTTTTTCATCTCCTTTGATAACTAGTTTTTAATAGCAAACACCATTTTTAAAGAGTGATGTTTAACGTATAACACATCTTTTATTCTATGAAAGATAAAATTATAATTTTTTCAAATTTAGATTTGTAACTATGATATCTAATTCTTTCATTTGGTTTCATAATGTTTTATTGAATATTTTTTCTTAATTAAGTTTTGAAGTCAAACCAACTACAATTTAGACACAGGTTTATTCTATAACACAACTTTTTTTGTATGTGTCGAAATTCATTTTTTTTGTTGGATTAAGGAGATCAATACCAAGAGCATAGGTATTTTTCAATTTTTTTTTGGTAATCTACTATTTTTTCAATGTATGTGCAGAACAAAGAGCTTGATTTTTGATGAAAAACCTACATTCACAAGAAATAAAAAATAAATATAATAATCATATTAAATATATTTAAAATTCTACTTTTTGGGGAGCTTATATTAAGGACTACATATTTACAAAAAAAATAAATTTTAAATGAATTCATTTGATCTCCCAAAAGATAAATCAAAAGTGGGTTTTTATCAGCATTCGATAGGTGTAGAGGACACTCCATTATAGGTGTGGTTTAAAACTAGCAGGGTTCTATCCAAGGGGGTTTGATCAAACCATCTTCAGTTAAAATATTTTAAATGGAACTTTTCAAGTCTTAAATCATTATATTTTCTAAAAATATGTGATTTTAGCAAAAATCAGGATGTCCCAGAAAGTTTAACCCATTATTGTGGCAACACCCTTCCCCCTTTATTTTGTTAGTCTAAATAGTGTCTTTATCTACCTAATCAACTAATCACTTATCTAGGATTGACCTATTCACACCTAGTTTAAGTTTACTTAGGCTTCTTTTACTTTTTGTCTTACTTCACATAGTTGAGACATGCATTCTCATGACTTGAGACACCTATTGCATGTACACTTGCCACCTGCTCACCCACTTTGTCAAGTGAGCTCACAAGTGTCCCATCATTGGAAGGGTAGTTAGAGTTTCATTCCTACCTTCTCACCTCCTTATCCTTGCCTATATATGCAAGGTTTGATCATTGTATTTACACTCTTTATTTGTATATTGATAGACACACTATTGTGCTCATTTTGTTCACTAGTGGAAGTTCATTTCATGCTCTTGATCTTGGCATTCTCCAACATGGTATCAGAGTCATAAGAGCACATTTCTTCCTGCATTGAGGTAATTCCAACACTTAGCCCTATCAATAGAGCAAAATAGTCAACGCCATCATGTTTAGAAGGCTCAAGAAATAAAAAAATACCTTTTGTTTCATCAAATTCAATAACTTTGAATTTTTGCAATTTTTTGAACCTTTTTATTGATTAAAAAAATAAAAAATCATTTTTTTTTTTAAAGAGGGCCAATTTTCCCTCTGCCAATCTGCTCGTTAGGATAAAAAAATTATTTTCTATAATATTTTCACCATTTTGGCCTCTTTGTAATTGTGCAGAAATTATTGGCCAATTTGACCTGTTGCATGTATCTTGGCCTATTTGTCCTTTTTGCAAAGTTTTTTGGCCTCTCTCAGTCTATTTCAAAGGTTTCACAATTTTAACTTAGCCGAGATTTTCATCTACTATAAGTGACTAACTGTGACATTGGTTGTGGGGTCATTGTTTCAACGACTACATTCTTACAACACCCAATAAAGATATTTGTAGGCCATTTTCATCTTCAAAGAGGGGCCTCTTCCAATCATTTGTTATCAATTTTAACTTTTGGATAGCCTATTTTTCACTATTTGTAAAAATATCCGTGAGTTATAAATGAACGATTTGGTTTCCAAACTTGACACAAACTTGTAATTCTTGTTTTGAATCTTTTTGGGGGTCTACAATCAGATACAATTAAATTTTGGGTGGTTTAATAAAGCACAATTCAAGTGCCTTGTTGTGTGTGCATCGTGGATCATAAAGTCAACTCGTTAACTCCACATAATCTTCACACTTGGAAAGTTAAAATACAACAACTAATTCAATCTAAGGGACTATAAAAAATGATTAGTGGACAATAAATGGAATTTACTAGTAGAATAAGTTAGATGAAGCAATATGAATGATAGGTCTTTTTATTTCCAATAATTTCAATTTCACATTTCTAGTTGTGCAACTCCTAAGCAAATGTGACAAATTTGAAGATCTCTTTGGTAAAGTTGATGAGTTCAAGATTTTACAATTAGATGCAGAATTACCAACATTGTCTCCTAATTCATTTCCATCTATTGAAGATTTCTTGGTACAGTTTAAGTCTTTGCTTTCTAGACTTCAAGGTCGTGGTAAAAAAATAGATAAGGAATGTGTCTTCTCGATTCTATCAAAACTAAAAGGTCCATATCAAATGTTTGCTTCTTCGTTATACTCTACAATGGATGCTCTTGGAACAACACATGTAATGCCTTCTTTTAAACAATTTTGTGAAAAAATCACAAGAGAACAATCTAAATTAATTTCTATGGATGCTATCACATCTTCAAAAATTCAATCATTAGTTGCTCAATCATCTAAAGGAAAGAAACAAACTAAGGATAAATATAAGGGATCAAAATAAGACACTTCATTGGATTCCTCTCCCTCATCAAAAGGGAATTTTTTTAAGGATAAGCCCAAATGTACTTTTTATCAAGAATAGGGCATGGAAAACACCAATTGATGGGTATGTGCATGATCATGATGGCCCAAAAAGTGGAGATATGTAAGCCATATGATGGTCCATGTGGATGACGACTTTTTTTTTACCCAAAATTGATGAAACGAAAAGGGTTTTTAGAGGAGATTCGCAGCTTTCCACCAATATAAATTATGCTTTACTTTGAATTTAATAAATAATTATTATTCATTTTCTATTAGAATTACGAATAAAGTCCTGATTGAAAAAAATCTATAACTTTCAAATGGTATCACATTTTTTGAATCCGAAACATGCATCACATTCTATGCTTTGCATACTATAGGATTAAAAAATTAAAAATTGAATTTCATGAATTTTTGACCAAGTTAAGGTGGTTAGACAGACGAGCTTTTATATTTTTTAAAAGTTGTAATAAAAAAATCATAATTAATTATTTACTTGGAAAAAAATTATAAAAAAATATGCATCACATCGGGACATAAGTCCTCTACTTATATCTAAAAGCTTATAAAAAAATATTATCATTTTATTGTGGTTAGGGTGGTTAGACAAACACCTACTTCTTATTTTTATCCTGAAATTTAAATACTACTGCATTGAAATTTCAAATTTTCACCAAATAGATTTTTTTTTTTTAAATAAAGGTCTAGTAGTTTAGAAACTACATTCAATTTTCTATAGATTTTTTTTTACATTTTTTTGAAATAATATAGATAACTTATTCAAATTTTTACGTCAAGTTGTCTAACTCTGATTTTTTGTCTTTTTATTGCCACTTAAGGGCCTATTTTTTCCATGATGATCCTGCACATACCCTGATGTTACAAAAAGAAAATTGATGACTTGAAGACTATTCTTCAACAAACTCAACTTCAATTTCTAAGACAAGTTTTTCTTTACTTTCTTCATCAACATCATCCACATTTTTAGCAAAGGATAGGAATAAGGGTATGCCACTCATTGCTTTTGCAAACACCACATCACATGGTTACATCCGAGGAACTATTTTCTACATTTGAGCCTTATTCATTCTCACCAATATTGATGGAAAATAAAACCTATATGTCAACTTTTGGAAAATGATCTATTCAAATTGGAGAAGGAACATTCAATGATGTAATTTATGTACCCTCCTTATCCAATAATCTCCTTTCCATTTATTAGATTACACATAGTGGTGAAAGAAAAATAGTTGAGTTCACACCACATTTTGTGATCATTAGAGATTTTTAGAGTAGAGACATCATTGCCATGGGTCATGTTGATCATGATTCTAGATTATATTCCTTATCTTCCTTTGGTTCTGCCAACTTTGATGATGGTTTGAGTATCTAGATGACACTGATACCTTTAGCATGCATAAGGAGATATAGTTTGGTTATTTGAACCTTGGAGTTCTATCCTCCTCATCAATTCCTTTACCTCACATTGATATTACATATCCTTCATATTTCACTTCTTCAGTATTGAGTGCTCCTACATCACTGGGCTTTCATGATTTATGGTAGCAAGATATTCATAGTTGTGTTTCCACTACAATTGAATGGGATGATTACTTACATGACATATCAAACTTTTTTCTAAGTGACTCTTATTTTATAGAGTTGGCACACACATTTGATGACAACCACATCAACACTATTATCAATACATTTACATCTTTGGTTTTTTTTCTACATTAGCCTTCACATGGAGCGTTTGATAAAATTTCAGAGATTACACTATTGTCTTTGGATCTTGTGCATCATTTAGAGACTTCCATTCTTCTCATATGGGAAGATATCATGCACCTATCTATAGTTCATCGTCTTCCACAAGGAAGGAATGTTGTTTTACATTCAAGGATCACATTTTGTATTCTTCTTCGAGCATCACTCAATATTGTAAGTTCTATGATCTTATGGGGGGCTCCATAGTCTCTCTCATTCTCTCTAATGGGGGAAATTTTAATGATAGAAAAAGTACTCCCTAAAATGACCTTGATTTAGTGTTGTAATATGTCTAACATATTCATATTAGGTCTTGGGCCCTCATGAATTAAATAAACTTAATTGTACCTTATTTTAGAGTGTTGTAAAGTGTTGTAACACACTTTCACACTTTTCTAAGGTTTTATTAAATAAGGGGCTCCATAGTCTCTCTCGTTCTCTCTAATGGGGGAAATTTTAATGATAGAAAAAGTACTCCCTAACATGACTTTGATTTAGTGTTGTAATATGTCTAACATATTCATATTAGGTCTTGGGCCCTCATGAATTAAATAAACTTAATTGTACCTTATTTTAGAGTGTTGTAAAGTGTTGTAACACACTTTCACACTTTTCTAAGGTTTTATTAAATAAGGGGCTCCATAGTCTCTCTCGTTCTCTCTAATGGGGGAAATTTTAATGATAGAAAAAGTACTCCCTAACATGACTTTGATTTAGTGTTGTAATATGTCTAACATATTCATATTAGGTCTTGGGCCCTCATGAATTAAATAAACTTAATTGTACCTTATTTTAGAGTGTTGTAAAGTGTTGTAACACACTTTCACACTTTTCTAAGGTTTTCTTAAATAATGAGGCTTCTTTATGCTTTAATTGGCCTTATTTTCATCCAAAATCCTTGTTTAATGCATCTTTTTGAGGATAATCCTGACATAAATCAACATCCAATCATAATTTAGGTGTTTTTAGTTTGTGTGGCCCAGATTTAGTGATCTGGGACTCATACGCCACCTTGGGAATATGAGTCCCACCTAGGTTTTTGGGCCTTGATATGGATTTTACATCATTCTAAGTATTTTTAAAAATGTTTCCCATAGTTATGCATAATGGGTCTCATAAACCACTTTTGGCATATGAGTCCCATGTGGCCCAAAATTAAATTTAATTCAAATTTTTGTCAAGATTTTATCCTCCTAGATTTGATGTCAGCTTGTAGTGTTGTAATTTCAAGAAATTTAGCATAAACAAGTATAAATACAAGTCTCTTTCACTTATTTTCATCCCAAGCTTTCAAGTATTCATGCATTATAGAAAATTTGTGATCAAGGAAGCATTCAAGAGTTTACAAGAGCATTCAAGAGTCTTCAAGAGCTGATGATCAAGTGATTTAGAGCATTATTCAAGTATCAAGCATCATGACAAAGTCACCATGCATCGTATTTGTTTTTTAGCTAACAATTGTGATGTAGCATTTTATGATTCAAGCTAGCATTCAATTCAAGATCTACAACTTTCAAGCACTTGAGTCAAGATCTACATCCATTGGAGCCACTTCCTATATGTTTGCAACACTTTATTGTTATGGTTTGGTGAGTTGTAATATTAAATTTTGTTCATTCATCATTCTCCTTTCCTATTTCATTTTATTTCAAGGTTTGATTACCAAAACATGGTTTGACCAAGGAAAATCCCTTTCCACTAACAAAAAAACATTTTTCCCTCTCTTTAGTGTGTGATTTGTAGATCTAGGTTGAAGAAACATTGAATACAAGTTTGGAAAGAGTTGTAAAGTGTTCAAAGTTGTCAAAGTTGTCACCTTGCATTGTAGATCATTGAAATAAATCTATAGGTTGCAAATCAGAGTTTCAGACTTGGAAATCAAGTGGAAAAGACAAAGCAAACATCGAAGAGAAAAATCAGACTTTGAATTTCCAAAAACCCCAACTGGACTAATACACCACTTTAGGTGTATGAGTCCCAGTATAGGAAAATTTTGCATATTTCACGAGTTTCAGTCATATCTCTACTAGATTTTTGTTCTTTCTCATAAACCCTAATCTGGGACTAAATCACCTAGTTTGGCGTATGATTCCTAGAGTTAGCATTAAATTTAGTGTTTTCATTATTTTAAGGCTTCATTCAAGCCTCTTCAAGTTTCTCAGTTCACACCTTTCATCTCTTAGCTTTCTATTTTGGTTTGCATGCTTTTCTAGGTCATTTAGTGAAATCTTACATTGCATTAGGTTTAAGCATTAGGTCTTTCCTTCATTAGTCTTTCCAAGCCCTAGCTTGGTGGTGAACCTCTCTTTAGTTTATAATAAGACCCTAGGACAACCATATTGAAATATCTCTTTCTCCTTTGCATGCTTTAGATTGAGATCTCTAGGGTTTTCCTTGAATGAATGTTGTGAAATGGGTCAGTGCAGGATCATGGGGGTCCAAACTAGGCCTCTAAGTGGCGATGAAAATTCAAAAAATTAGAGTTAGGAAACTTGAAATAAAAATTTGAATAGGTTATTAACATAATTTGAAAAATATATAAGAAAAAAAGTTGTAGCAAATTGAATGTAGTTTCTAGGCCACTAGTTCTTTTTTGGAAAAAAGTAAATTTGTTTTGAGAAAATTTAAAATTTCAATGCAATGGTACTAAATTTTCAGGAAAAAGATAAGAAGAATGTGTATGTCTAACCACCCTAAGTACAAGAAAAAAATAATACTTTTTCTAAATCTTTTAATATAAGTAGAGGACACATGTCTAGATGTGCCGATTTTTTTTTTGTAATTTTTTCCATGTAAATAATTAGTTATGATTTTTTTATTAGAACTTTTCAGAATTATTAAAACGTCTATGTTTAACCACCATAACTTGGTCAAAAATTTATGAAATTCATTTTTTTTTAATCCTATAGTATGTAAAGCAGAGAATGTGGTGCATTTTATAGGTTCAAAAAATGTTAAGTAGTTTGAAAGTTATAGAAGTTTTTCAATCAACCTATCAATCGGGACTTTAGATGTCATGTATGTAGAAAACCAATAAAATTATTTATTAAATTCAAAATAAGGAAAAACTTAAATTGGTGGAAAGGTGAATTTTTTTCTATAAACCCTTTTCGTTTAATGAAATTCAGATAAAAAAGTCATTAGCCACAAGGGCAAACTTCATAAAACTAAGGAAATTTTGTAAACACATTTTTTAGGTCAAGAATTTCTAGGTTAGGCAATCCCAAGCCAAAAACCAAGGCAAACCTGAGGGAGATCTCAAGGATGCAAATTTTGTTAGACAAAATGTATATCCATTTTGGAAAGTAGGAACCCATTTTTTTTAACAAATCGGATATCCATTTTGAAGGCCTAAAAACCCTCTTTAGTAAAATGAGCATAACTTTTGCGTTTCTTATTGAAATTTCAACTTTTTATATCCATTTGAAAGGTGATTGAGAGATATACATAATGGAATAGGTGGTGTTTCTATATTGCACACAAAAAATAATTATAATCATTTGAACTTCATATTTCATTTTTGAAACATCAAATGCTCACTACTTTCATATGCAAAGTCTCCTTTTCATGATTTTTTTTGTAACACTCATCTCAAAATACTTGGAACTTTAGAAAAATTAGTGAATAATGTTTTTTTTTTGTAGTAAAGAGATGAAAAAATCTTCATAAATCATCATATCTCTCTGTCCTTTTCTCTACCTCTCTATATATCACTATGTCTCCCCTAAAACTCTGGACCTATCGCTCCCTCCTTTCTTCTCATACCTATATTTCTCACTCTCTCTCTCCTTGAGCTCTAGACCTATCTTTCTACCTCTACCTCCATCCTTCCTTCTCTCTCTCAGGTCCCTCCCACTCCCTCTCCCTCTCTCTCCCTCTCCATCTCCCTCTCACTATCCATATCCCCTCTCCCTCTCTCTCTCTCTCCCTCCCTTTGAAGTATCTCTTCCTCTTAAGTATCTCTCCCTCTTAGGTCTCTCTCTCAAGTCTCTTCGAATCCCTTTAACCCTCTTAGGTATCTCTCTCTCTCTCTCTCAGGTATCTCCCACTCCATCTCTCTATTTGTTCTCCCCCTCTCCCTCTCTCTTAATCTCTCACTCACACTCACACACTCTCTCAAGTCTCTCTCCCACACTCTCTCCCTCTCTCCCTCTCAATTCTCTCTACCTCTCCCTCCCTCTATATCCATCTCTCCCTCTCAAGTCTCTCTCTCTCTCTCTCTCTCTTCCTCCCTTTATATCTCTACCTCTCTCCCTCTCAAGCCTCTCTCTCTCTTAGATGTCTCCCACTCCCTCTCTCTATTCTCTCATGTCTCTCTCTCTCTCTTACTCACACTCTCCATCTCCCTCTTAGGTCTCTCTCTCTCTCTTTCTCTCATGTTTTCTCTTAGATCCCTCTCTCTCTCTCCGCATCTCTTTCTCTCACTTTCCACCTCCCTCTTAGGTCTCTCTCTGTCACTCCCTCTCTCTCTCAGTTGTCTCCTTCCAACCTTAACTAGATAAATCTCACTCCCTCCCTCTCTCCCTCTCTCTCCTCTCCCTCTCAATTCTCTCTCTCTCCTCTCTCTCTCCCTCTTCCTCCTTGTATCTCTCTCTCCCTCTCTCCCTCTCTCCCTCTCAAGTCTCTCCCTCCCTCCCTCCCTCTCTCTCCCTCCCTCGCTCCCTTGCTCCCGCCCTCCCTCCCTCCCTCTTAGATCTCTCCCACTCCCCCCTCTCTCTCTCTCTCTTAGGTATCTCCCACTCCCTCTCTCTCTTCTCTCATGTCTCTCTCTCTCGCTCTCTCTCTTACTCACACTTACACTCTCATCTCCTCTTAGGTCTCTCTCTCTCTCTCTCTCTCTCTCTCTCTCTCTCTCTCTCCCTCCCTCCCTCCCTCCCTCCCTTCCCCACTCTCTCTCTCTGGTCCTTCCCACTCCATCTCCCTATCTCTCTCCCTCTCCCTCTCCCTCTTCCTCTCACTTTCACTCTCCATCTCCCTCTCTCCCTCTCTCTCCCTCTTATGTCTCCCACTACCCCCTCTCTCTCCCTGACTCACTCACTTTCCACCTCCCTCTCAGGTCTCTCTCCCCCACTCCCTCTCTCTATCTCAAGTGTCTCCTTGCCACCCTAACTAGATAAATCTCTCTCTCTCTCTCTCTCTCTCTCAGGTGTCTCCTTCCCACCCTAACTAGATGACTCTCTCTCCCCCCCCTCTCTCCCTCTCTCTCCCATGTATCATTGCCTCCATTCCTCCCTCCTTCCTCCTCCCTCTCTCCCTCCCTCCCTACGTCCCTCCCTCCCTTCCTCTCTATCCCTCTCTCCATCCCTCCCTCTCTTTCCCTTTCTATCTCTCCCTCAAAAGTGACTTTAGATGGGAAGAGAGAGAGGGAGAGTGACTTGACATGGAGAGAGGGAGAGAGATAGAGAGAGAGAGTGAGAGTGAGAGAGAGTGGGAGAGAGAGACTTGAGAAGGAGATGGAGAGTGTGACTAAGAGAGAGGGAGAGAGTGAGAGAGACATGAGAGAAGAGAGAGGGAGTGGGAGATAAGAGAGAGAAATAGAGAGAGGGAGTGAAAGAGACTTGAGAGAGAGACTTAAGAGGGAGAGAGGGAGTGGAAGAGACCTAAGAGAGAGATAGAGACTTAAGAAGGGGAGAGAATTAAAAGGGAGGGGGAGAGAGAGTGATAGAGGGAGATGGAGAGTGATATGGAGAGGGAGTGGGAGGGATGAGAGAGAGAGAGCCTCGAGGGAGAGAGGAGAGAGGAGAGAGAGAGTGGGAGAGAAAGACCTAAGATGGAGATGGAGAGAGAGAGAACTAAGAAGGAGAGAGAATTTAGAGGGATGGAGAGAGAGAGAGGGAGAGAGGGAGAGAGGGAGATGGAGAGTGAGAGGGAGAGGTAGGTACTAGAGAGAGAGATGCTTGAGAGGTAGATGGAGAGTGAGAGAGATAGGGAGAGAGAGAATTGAGAGGGAGATGGAGAGTGAGAGAGATAGGGAGAGAGAGATAGAGGGAGGGAGAGAGAGAATTGAGAAGGAGAGAGGGAGATATATGGAGGGAGAGGGAGAGAGAATTGAAAGGGAGAGAGGGAGGGAGAGAGGGAGAGAGAGTGGGAGAGAGACTTGATAGGGGGATACTGTGAGTGTGAGTGAGACATTGAGAGACAGGGAGTGGGAGAGAATTGAGAGAGAGTTACCTAAGAGGGAGAGAGGGAGTGGGAGAGACTTGAGAGAGAGACCTAAGAGGGAGAGAGACTTAAGAGGAAAAGAGACTTCAAAGGTAGGGAGAGAGAGAGAGAGAAAGGGAGAGGGGAGATGGAGAGTGAGATGGAGATGGAGAGTGAGAGAGAGGGAGAGAAAGTGGGAGGTACCTGAGAGAGATAGATAATGGAGGAAGGATGTAGAGAGAGGTAGAGAGATATGTTTAGAGCTCAAGGAGAGAGAGTGAGAAAGATAGGTATAAAGAGGGACAAAGAGAGAAGAAACGAGGGAGGGGTAGGTCTAGAGCTTAAGGGGAGACATAGTGATATATAAAGAGATGTAAAGAAAGGGACAAATAGATATGATGATTTGTGAAGATTTGTTCATCTCCTGGCTACAATTTTATTTATTTATTATTATTCATTACTTTTTCTAATATCTCAAGCATTTTGACATTAGTGTTACAAAAAAATCATGAAAAAAAGACTGCATGTGAAAGTAGTGAGCATTTGATGTTTCAAAAATGAAATATGAATTTCAAATGATTATAATTATTTTTATTTACAATATAGAAACACCACCTATTCCTATGTCTAGATATCTCAATCACCTTCCCAATGCCTGTAAAAATTTGAAGTTTCGATAAGAAACACAAAAGTTATGCCCATTTTACCAAAGAGGGTTTTTTAGGTCTTCAAAACGAATATCTACTTTATTTTCAAAAGGAATATCCATTTTTTTTTTCAAAAATATGGGTTCTTGCTTTCCAAAATGGATACTCATTTTGAAAAAAAAAAAAGATATTCATTTCGCTTTGGTATTACCAAACCAAAAAAGATATTGTACCCAAGCTTGAAAAAATTCAAAGCAGGAAATTTGCATTTTTGGGCGTGTTAAAAATTCCATTTTTTCACATTGCCACTTTTTGGACCCCCATGATCTTGCATAGAGCCAAATGTGTTGTTCCTAAACCATAAAGAAACCATTTTCCATTATTTCATTTTGGTGAATGTGCATTTAGAACACATCATAGTCCTAGATCTTGCTTGCATTAACTTTGCATTAGGGTTTGCACTAGTTAATTTGCATCTAGGGTTTCTAAATATTGCTTTAGTGAAAGTGCATATAAGTTGCATTTTTGCATCTTGCATCATTGAATATCATGTGAAAATGAATTTTCATTTAGTATACATATCATACAAACTAGCAAGCATAAAATTCACTTAAAATTTTCTAAAAATTGTGAAAAAAACCCTCACTAGGACTCATACGCTCCTCTGGGTGATTTAGTCCCAGTGCAGATTTTAAACCACTTTTTCCAGAATTCAAAACTCTATTTTCGAGCTTCTATTTTCTATTAATAATTTTCTATTCCAGTTTACACAATTTATGTTATATTCAATTTATTGCATTTAGCTTAATTTCATTTGAATTGCATTTGCATCCATCTTTCATTTAGTTTCCATTACATGAGAATTTCTACTTGGTGTCCTATTGCTAATACTATAGTGAGATGAAGTTTGAGACTCATGTCATCCCACGATAGCACAATCGTTGTGGATCTTGGGTTATCTTGCTCTTTCACTCCTAGTATTGACACTAGTTCAGTAGGTATGGGCCATACCCTTAACAATTCCTTGCCTTCAAGTAATGTGACACATGTTGAAACAATGGTTGCTAGTATTCTGCAAGAAAACATAATCCAAGTCCATGAAGACCTAGAAAAACTACAAAATCAAATAAGTACTGAGAACATTTCAACTACCGCTACCCCTACCATAGATAACAGTCATCACATTCTTGAAAGTGAAGATGAAGTTGACCTTGTGTGTAACATAGTTCATATATTTGGAAAACATCTTACCTCAACCACTATTTATGCTTTACCACCAAAAAATGTTACAATCAAAGGACAAATTCAAATTCCTCCTTCCACAACAATTACCTCTATTCCTACCTATACCAAGCCTCAAGTTACAACAATAATGCAACCCACTAGTAATGTGATTCCTTCCTTGGGTATTTCTGCTAGCATTCCTAGTACCTTTGTGGCATCACATGTCATATCTCCTACCACCTTACCGCCTATGAGAATTCAATTCACTTGTCCCTCAAACACATACACCCCTCCACCTTATTCACCTCCATCTCACAATACAAACAATGACCCTCTCATAAATCAACTTTTGCAAACTGTTTCATCCCTTCAAAAGCAATTTTCCACTATCAACCAAAATAAAAATGACCCACCTACATATTATGTCAAAAGCAGTCCCTTTTCCTTGGAGATAATGATAACACCGATGCCACAAGGTGTAGAGGTCCCTAGATTTGAGATATATGGGGGAAAAGGAGATCCTTCTGACCATGTTTCCGCCTATACCACCTTATGTAGTGACTTTTTCCTTGACAATAAACTCTTGGCTAAATTTTTCCCTAAATCCTTAAAGGATACTACCTTAGAATAGTTTTCTTCATTATTGAACAACTCAATTTGTTCATTCAATGAAAATTTTGAGGCATTTATCAACCATTTCCAAGTGCATATGACTTGTAAGATGACCTTGGTAGATTTGATGAGATGTAAGCAAAAAGAAGAGGAAAATATTACAGACTTTATTTCATACTATCAATTGCTTTATTCCCAAAATCGATGTAAAGGTTTTCGATCCTCACCTTCAAAATATGTTCATAGATAATTTGAAAAGTAAGATACAAGATAATCTTACCATGATGGAATTCCCCTCCTTCATGCATTTATGTACTGCCCTCCATGATTATCAAAAATCGGTTAGTAGTCATGATGCAAAATCCACCTCTAGCCGAACTGAGAAGTTTGAGTCCACAAACCAAAACAATTACAAAACTTTAAGGAAACAAAATAAAGGTTTCCTTGAACTTATTCCCCCTCAAAAAACAACTCAACATGTCAATACCCAAGTAGTTGTTGTAAAAGTCATGATATCCTTTAACTATGGGGCCTCAAAAAGGCAATTCACTCTCTTGCCTGATACCCTTCATAACACCATGTCACAACTCTTAGAACAAAAAATGATTACTTTTCCTTTCGTTAAAACCCCCAATCCTAATAAACCATTGGCCACAAACTATAGACCAAATTGTTATTGTCATTATCACTGAAAAAATAGATATGATACAAAACATTGCAAGCGTCTTAAACATCTTGTGCAAGAACTCATTGATTCCAGTCGAATTTCTATTGGAGGTGTTAATGATCAAGGAAATAAGTCCATTGCCCCTCCTAAAAAAAACTTGCAAATCTTTACCAACCCTATGCCTAATAATAATATTTCATTCGTCAAAGCTAGTGAGACTAAAAATAATGATGTAATGAATGTTGACATGGATGATGACAACAATGATACTGTTCAAAATACTCCTATAGATATTGATCCTATGGATGATATGGTTGGATTGATTGAGGTTACATCTCATAAGGGCCAACCTAAAAATACTCTCGACATTGCTTTCTCCTCTAAATATATACTTAAACATGTGCCCAATGGTTCTCTTTACATAGTTGGTTGAATCTATGATAAGTCCACTAATGGGATATTAATAGATCCTGAATGTGATCACTAAAGAATTCTTACTTTTGCATGAGCTCTATCAAGAAATATATGATAAACCAAAAGCATGGATCAAGAAACATAATGGTTTCGCTTGCCCTACAATGGGATCAATCACCCTTCCTTTAAAAATAGGACCAAAAATATTAGATGTCTCATTTTCCATCATCTCAACATTGGACCAATTTTGTGTGAAGCTTGGTTACCCGTGGTTACACTCCATGGAAGCTGTCCCATCGGTTGTGCATAAATGCTTAAAGTTTCCCTTTGAAAATGAAATTTTCACCATGCATCATAGTGTCTTTAACCCTTTGTCTTCTTGAGGGAACTTTTCATTAGATTTATTTTGGCTTGAGTCTATGGAACCTATTAAACCTTGAGAAGACTTCTTTTTCAAGTCCTACCAAAAGTTAAAGGTAAAATGCATAGAAAATTATCCCTTCAAAGCATGCCTCAACCCATGATCGAGCCTACCATACTTGAAAAAACCATGATCGAACCTAAAGACATTCTAAGCAACCTAGAACAAACTAAGACACAACCTTTGCCTACTTCCTACAAAAAACCAAGAGAAAACAAAAATAATCCTAGCATGTCTCTTAGGATAAAACAAGTTTACAAGGTTAAAGATAAAGTGGTTGAAAAAAATTCCATGGTTCCTTCCATTCCCCCCCTTAGAGAAGAAAAGAAACCTATGGTTGATCATCCCACTCCTACACAAATGTAACTTGAAAATTAAACTAAAAGAAATAGAGGTGCTAGAGAGTGTAGGGGTAGATGTCATGCCCTTTCTTGAAAGTTAAATGAAGAAATAAACAAAGAAAATCAAGAACCAAACTTGAATGAAGCAATACATGACAAGTGTCCCCCTTCGCCGAAACAAAAAGATATTATACCACAACAAGAGCTAAATCCTTCTTTGGACATTATCATTCGACCTCCTGTTGTGATTAACTTGGATGATGATGATGAGATTGTAAATATTGATGAACAAGTGCATAATGAATTGAATACATTATTTTATTCTTCCATGAGCTTAAATGAAAATTCTCCAAAGAAGAGTGTTGAACCTAGTGATGGCCCTAGTTTGGCACTTGCTATTGTCCCTTTGGCTAGTTTTTCGCCTTTGGTATACAATAAATATGATGGGATGCAAACAACCTACTTTAGGTTGACTCACATGCACCTTACTAGTCTTTTACATTATTTATTTTTCTTTTGTGTGATTGCATGTGTGTAATGTGATCCCCTGTATTAGATTCTATTTGATGTATCTCTCTCTCTTTCTCTTTGTGGCATTCCTCTATTTGTACCTACATTCTTCTCTATGTCGTAAATCTTTCAAACTATTTTTCTTTATCTTTTTCATTTGTCTTGTGTTTTCCTTTTGGGGATGATGCAAGGCATTGAGGCATTCATGTCTCTTCCATATTGACCCAAAATATTTTTTTTTATCTTTTTCATTTGTCTTGTGTTTTACTTTTGGGGATGATGCAAGGCATCGAGACATTCACGTTTCTTCCATGTTGACCCGAAAGTTTTTTCTTTGTTTTCAAAGTCTTTGTGTCATTCTTATAGTTATATGAATATTTGGGGAATGATGACAATTTCGAGCTCTATAAAAATATTGTAGGAAGAACATACTGACCCCGTATCCATAGATCCCTTATGTGTGTTTGGAGTTTTTTTTGGGGGGCAACCCCTTCTTTTCGTTCATGATGTAGCTTTATTTGGAAACATATGACTTGGCATAGGGTTTTCCAAGTTAGCTCTCATTTCCTCCTTATTGTTAGCATTTATCATTTTCTACTTTAAAGTAATTGCTCATAGCATGGTGTTTAGAAATTTCTTTAAAGTGGGGGCATACAGTGGCATTATTCTTTTGCATGTTTCATGGTATAGTATTCTTGCTTCATGCGATGCATTTTTGCTTTGTGATGACATTAGGTGTGATGTCCCTCAAGAGAATGATCTCTATTAGTATATTATATTCCTCTTAGTGGCTTGATGCAACACACTACATCCCCTAAGTTGTGAATCTTTTATTCTTTGATTGCTCTTCTCTTCTAGAAATTAGGCACAATGTTCCCTAAGTTAAGACCTTGCATGAACTAAGCAAAACTTCTTTGAACATCCTTTACATTATTTTGCATTTGCAATTTTGGTTATATCAGCACCTTGCATAACACACTTTGCATGCCTTTGGAGCCATCTTGTTTATTAATGAGTTCTAAGCATATGAAGTTTTTCTTGCCTCATGGAGCTTGAAGTTCATTGTTGCATGGTGCCTTATCAAAGTTATTAGGAGGTATAAATTTTGTATGGTTGGACGAGAAGTTGATCCAAGGCATGACTTTCCCATAATCCACTCGTGTGTGTGTGTGTGAGCACATACCAGCTACATGTGTATGTGTCTCACCCCCTTGGATTACTCACCCAATGAACAACCTAAAGTTTCATTGCCTCAAAGTGTGTGTGCATTTTTCAAACAAACAACCTAGATCTGATCCACATTGCGATGGACAAACAGTCAAAACTTGATCCACCTCTCTTTTGTTTTTTTTTTTCTTTTCTCTTTGTCTTTGACAATGTACACTTGTGCCTTGTTATTGCTCTTTATATCATTTTCATGTGTGTTCTTTTGTACCTATGTTGGTTTGCCATAGGACCTTGGTCCCGAGGGCTTGCACAACCCTCTTGATCATGATTGTCCCATCTCACTAGCATTGGTACATTTGGAACCCTCTTGATATACACGGGTCTACTTTAGTGTGAGTTTGAAGCAAGTTCCTCCTCTCACTAAAGTGGGGGCTAGATGTAATGATGGAAAAAGTACTCCCTAACATGAACTTGATTTAGTGTTGTAATATGTCTAACATATTCACATTAGGTCGGGCCCTCATGAACTAAATGAACTTAATTGTACCTTATTTTAGAGTTTTGTAAAGTGTTGTAACACAATTTCACACTTTTCTAGGGTTCTATTAAATAATGGGGCTTCTTTATGCTTTAATTGACCTTATTTTACATCTACAAGCCCAATTTAATGCATCTTTCTAAGGATACTCCTGACATAAATCATCATCCAATCAAAATTCAAGTTTTTTTAGATTGTGTGGCCCATATTTAGTGATTTTGGACTCATACGTTGATGATATGTAAATAACCTCATGATTTTGAAAAGCTAAATATCCTTCTTTGTTCTTGCTAACCACCTCAACCATGTCAATGATTCTATTTTTAGGAGCAATATAATTGTCTACTTTTTATAAAATGATGTATAAATATTTATTTCTTAAATTGATTAGAATTAGCTAACTAATGTTGATATGATGGTAGACTTCAAGTGGTTGAAGTTAGAGCATTGAATGTTTGGGCACCAGATTTAGGTGTGCATAGTGGAATGATTTCCTTTAAAGCTTTCTGTTAACTTTCTATTTAAGACTTTATGACTCCACTTTGAGCCTTTATTATGTTTTATGTCATGGACATCAGTTAGTTTTTTTTGTTTAATACTTTTTCAGATGGTGATCTCCCACCATCTGAAATTTAGGATTTTGTAAGTAGTACAATATATATATGTGTAACCACCAAAAACAATGCATGCTATTATGATATGCTTTGAATACTATTCAACTATGTTATCTGTGTTACAATTTTATGATATGAATAAATAAATATTTTCAATCTTATTCTGAGTCAATAGCTCTGAGTAATGGAAGTACCATGAATGGATTTATTTTGAAGATGCGAGAGTATGTGTGATTTGAGCTACTTGTAGGAACACTCGAGAGCTGGCCACTCAAGGGATCTTGTAGAGTACATAAGTATTTTTCCTATTAATATTGTTATTTCCATTATGTACATGTCAAATTTAGATGAATGTTATTTTGTGTCAAGCTCTATCATGTGTTCCTATAGGACGTGGTTTTGAGTTTGGAATCTTAGAGTTCTATTTACTTTGAAATTCTGGAGCACCCATTCCTATTGTTAGTTACAAGTTGTTTATACTTTTAGTTAGTAGTTAGTTACCTTTTCTTGAATTTCATAGTTTAACTACAAGTGTTAATTCTTAGGTTTTCATGCTTTCTAGTTTAAAAAATTTCATGCATTCTAGTTTAACAATTTCATGCTTTCTAGTTTAACAATTTCATGCTTTCTAGTTTAAACAATTTCGTGCTTCCTAGTTTAATTCCTATTTTTAAAAATTCAAAAAATATTGCTAAGAGAGAGACGCCTAAAATGTCCCCTATTGCATACAACCTTTAAACACTACCCGATCGACATAATTGATATATATTTAACTAAAGTGTAGGACCTAACAATAGCCTGTCATATGCCACCTTAGGTGTATGAGTCCTACCTAGGTTTTTGGGCCCCGATTTAGATTTTGCATCATTCTAAGAATTTTTGAAAATGTGTCCCATAGTTATGCCTAATGGAGCTCATACGCCACTTCTGGCATATGAGTCCCAAGTGGCCTAAAATTAAATCTAATTCAAATTCTTGGTATGATTTTATTCTCCTAGATATGATATTGGCTTGTAGTGTTGTAATTTTGAGAAATTTGGCATAAACAAGTATAAATACAAGTTTCTTTCACTCATTTTCATCCCAAGCTTTCAAGTATTTATGCATTATAGAATTTTTTTGATCGAGGTTCAAGCATTCAAGAGTTTACAAGAGCATTCAAGAGTCTTGAAGATCTGATTATCAAGTGATTTAGAGCATTATTCAAGTATCAAGCATCATGTCAAAGTCATCATGCATCATGTTTGTTTTTTATCTAACAATTGTGATGTAGGGTTTTACGATTCAAGCTAGCATTCAATTCAAGATCTCCAACATTCAAGCAAGAGTCAAGATCTACATCCATTGGAGCCACTTCCTACATGCTTGCAACACTTTATTGCTAGGGTTTGGTGAGTTACAATATTATATTTTGTTCATTCATCATTCTTATTTCCTATTTCATTTTATTTCAAGGTTTGATTACCAAAATGGGGTTTGACTAAGGAAAAGCCCTTTCCACTAACAAAACAACACTTTCCCCTCTCTTTAGTGTGTGATTTGTAGATCTAGGTTGAAGACACATTGAAGAGCAATTTTGGAGAGAGTTGTCAAGTGTTCAAAGTTGTCAAAGTTGTCACCTTGCATTGGAGATCATTGAAAGACATTTATAGGTTACAAATAAGAGTTTCAAACCCAAAAATCAAGTGGAAAGGACAAATCAGACATTTAAGAGTAGAATTAGACTTTGAATTTCTAGAAAACCCTAACTGGACTAATATGCCACTTTTAGCGTATGAGTCCCAATATAGGAAAATTTGCAGATTTTAGGTGTTTTAGTTATATCTCTGCCAGATTTTTGTTCCTTCCCATAAACCCTAATCGAGGACTAAAGTGCCCAATCTAGCGTATAAGTCCTACTCAACATTAAATTCAACGTTTTCATCATTTTGGGACTTCATTCAAGCCTCTTTAGGTTTCCAAGTGCACACCTTTCATCTCTTAGCTTTCTATTTTGGTTTGCATTCTTTTCTAGGTCATTTAGTTAAATCTTGCATTATATTAGGTTTAAGCATTAGGTCTTGCATTTCATTAGTCTTTCCAAGCCCTAGCTTAGTCGTGAAGCCCTCTTTAGTTTTTAATTAGACCTTATGACAACCCTATTATAAGATCTCTTTCTCCTTTGCATACTTTAGATTGAGATCTTTTGAGTTTTCCTTGAATTAATATTGTGAAATGTCTTGTTCTATGTCCTAAACCAAAAAGAAACCATTTTTTTTAATTTCAAAATTTTCCTATACTTATGTGATAGAAGTAGTCCTTTGGGGGGGGGGGAGGGGGGGTGGTGGGGTCATCATGAGTCCTATCTTCTTCACTTTTACATTCCATTTCATTTGCACCATTCTCTTTTTGGAGAGGGGATTTTTATTTCTCATTAGATTTTTCTCCTCTACTCCACTTTATGAGATATTTACACATGAAAACCTGTAGTAATAGAAAAAGGAGCCTTTTCCTTGCGTGATCTGATAATTGACTTTAAAGTTGAATTAATGATGTCTTAGAGTGGTGTTGTAATTTATTGTAAACATTCACACTATTCTAGGACCTTTATTTAACTAAAACATGCCTTAATTGGTCCTTTGCAAGGGTTTTGTAAAGTGTTGTAACACACTTTCACACTTTTCTAGGACTTATTTTCTTAACTAAGCCTAGTGTGCCTCTTTTCAATAGAAATGTACATAATGTGTACCTTGTTTAAGTGTTGTAAAGTGTTTTAATGTACTTTCACACTTATCTAGGTGGTATTAATTTATTGTGGTTAATTGGAGTTGTTAACCCTCTTTTGATTCAAATTTAGGCCTTAATTTTGACACCTCCTTAGGAACTTTCCTGACAATCATAAATTAAATATCAAATTATTTTATTAGGAAAATTTTGGTCATGGTAAGCTGACCCAGGACCCATTCACCCTTAATGGAAAATGGGTCCTCCCTTAACAAGACCCCCCTTTTTCAAGTGATCTGGAATGGGTTTATGGCCTTCTTTCAGCTCCCAAAAGCTTGGTCCTATAAACTTAGCCATAACCCATTTGCCTTTGGTGGCGAATGGGTCCTCCCTTAATGAGACCTTAATTTTTGAATTTCATCCTAGCAAGAATTCAATTATCTTTCTTCCTAGATATGGTGTCGACCTTAATTCTTTTAATTTTGGGGTCAATCTCCTAATTTAGTATAAATAATGGGATATTCCACATTGTTTCTCCTAGCAATTTAATCTAACACAATAGAGAAAGCATTCAAGCATTCAAGCGATCAAGCACTAGAGCATTCATAAAGCATTTCAAGGAAGATTTCAAAGTGTTCATTGCAACCATTCAAGATCATATCACCATTTCAAGGGTTTGATGCATGCATTCATGTTGTTGAGCTAAGAGGTGGATATAGCATTAAAGATCCATTTGCAACTATTGTATACATCATTTTCAAGGATCCTAAATCTACATTCTCCATGGCCACTCCACGATAGTTTATAGATTTTCTTCACAAGACATCATACAAGGTGACATAATTTATATTATTGCATATTTCATGCATCATTTCCTTTATTTCATCACTTGGTTTAATTACCTACAAGGGTTTTGATTGAGGAAAACCCCCATTCACTAAAAAATCAACAAGTTTACTACTCTTGACCGTGTGATCGTAGATTTTACAGGTTGAAGATCAAGTTGAGCAAGATTTGGAGAAAAAATATCAAAGTTGCAAAGTTGTTAAAGTTGTCACTCAAAGTGTAAGATCATGGAAAGCTATTTTGAGTTAACTACATGCTTCCAAAGCTTGACAATTGGGAATTTAAGAGTGCATATATCAAGGAGCATGATCCTAAAATTAGTTTTTTGAAACCCTAAAAGGACCCATTCATCACTGAAGGCGAATGAGTCCTCTATAGCTCAAAAATAACATCTTTCTAACTAGGTACACAATTTTTTATGCTCTAAAAACTTCCCTCATAGTTGCTATAATATTTAGGTTGCATTTTTGGTTGTTATTAACGTCTTATTTTGCATAATTTGAAGTGATTAGGGTTGTGAAAAATAAGTGATCCATCATCTTGTCCAATCACATAGGGTGGATCCTATTTTCTCACCAAATCAATACCTAACATGGCCTTGTAGCCAAGACTCATCATTAATGAATACATTACTCCCTAAGTTGCACTTAAGGGGGTGTTAGTGTAAATGGTGTCTTTATCTACCTAGTTAGCTAATCACCTATCTAGGATTGGTCTATTCACACCTAGATTATGTTTACTTAGGCTTCTTTTGATTTTTGTATCACTTCTCATAGTTGAGACATGTGTCCTCATGACTTGAGACATCTATTGCATACATTACACTTGTCGAGTGATCTCACAAGTGTCCCATCTTTGGAGCCTAGATAGTTAGAGTTTCAATCCTACCTTCTCATCTCCTCAACCTTGGCTATATATGCAAGGCTTGATCATTGTATTTACACGCAGTTCTTCATTTGTATATTGATAGACATACTATTTTACTCATTTTGTTCACTTGTGCAAGTTCATTTCATTCTCTTGATTTTGACATTCTCCAACATGTTTTAGTCCATAAACTTCTTTTAGGTAGTAAAAATATATTTCTGAGGACTTCATAGTGCTTTTGGTGTTTTTTGTAGATTCCACTCTAGGTAATAATAATTTCGATGTAAAGCCATTTATTGCATTGTTTTGTTACATAAATTTTGGTCGTAGTTAGATTTTGATAATTTTTTTTTATATATTTAATAGAAAATCACAAGGAATCTATTTATAACCTCCAACTTTTTATTTGGAAATCATTTTTTTCTAAAATTATTGAAATCATTGTGTTATAAACGGTCAATTTAAGCTTGTCCATTATAAGAATTCCAATTAAGTGTCCATATTTTTTGTTGGTAAATTATAATTATAAAATGATATATTTATTTTTTATCTCTTGATGTTTGAATGCTATCGTCTATCATGAATAAATGTAGAACTATTGAACTCATCGCTCCACATAATTACCAGACATGAAAACTAAAATATGGAAACTACTAAAATATTTGAAATAATAGGCTCTATATTGTCTTATTTTCTATTTTACTCCATTAAAAATAAGGTTAAAACACAATAATGTGTATGCTGATATTTATTGGAGGGTTTATTGGCGCTGAAGTGATAAACAATACATACGATGATCTAAATATTTGGAATATACCTATCCTAATATTACTATTAGGATTCAACCGTGTAGTTTTATGAGTTAAACTCATTGACCCATGTTACCTCCTACTTACCATATACCTTTCCTCTTGAATTCTCATAAAACAAATACATACCCAAAAAAAATTATTGCTATCTATGCTATAGATATTATTGTACAGAGATCTTTACAGGTGTAGCAACAATCCTTCTCCACAATATAATATAGGAAGTTGCACAAACTATACCATATAATATATCTTTTGTATTATTGTGAGAAAAATAATGACTATGATATTGATATTGGTGATAGGAATATAGGTAACCCTTCTCCACAATATAATATAGGAAGTTGCACAAACTATACCATATAATATATCTTTTGTATTATTGTGAGAAAAATAATGACTATGATATTGATATTGGTGATAGGAATATAGGTAACCCTTCTCCACAATATAATATAGGAAGTTGCACAAACTATACCATATAATATATCTTTTGTATTATTGTGAGAAAAATAATGACTATGATATTGATATTGGTGATAGGAATATAGGTTGTATAGATAACACTGAAAACAAGAGAGAAGCATAAAACATGAGTTGGAATCTCATGCACAATTTTTTTTTGTTTTAATTTTTAAAAATTATATGTATATTATTATTTTTTTATTTTTTATAATTATTTATAATATTATAAAAAAATATATATCTAAATTTTAGTTAAATCACAATGAGAAAATCTCAAGGATTTAATCTTTTTTGGATTATATAGATAGAGAATCTTGTTTTTATGGAGTGTATATTTAAATTTTAAGTAAGTTGTTATGAGTGAGGGATACTTTTATCTTTATCTAATAGATAATAACATTATGAAGGAGCATACATCTAAATTATAAATTGGATTTTGGTTAAGCTATCATGAATACAAAAAATATTTAATCTTTATATTTTGAAATAACATTAAGAAAGAGCATACATCTAAATTATAAATCGTCACTAAACTATCATGAATATGAAAATAATATTTAATCTTTATATTTTAAAGTTAATTTTGTAAAAAACCATACATCTAAATTATAAATCCTTTCACCAAACTTCAATTAATAATATTTATTCTTTATATTTTAAAATAATATATTTAACAAATATAGTCTTTCATAATTTTATTCCACACTTTTATAAATTCTATATTATATAATTTTAAAAAATTGAATACAATACTATTGTTTATATCGACTAATGATAAATTATTATAATTTAATATAGTAAAAATTATTATACTTACATAAATTAATGTAACTTGAAAAGGTATGCTTACTTAAATAGAGATGAAATATTTTAATTACTATAGTACAATACTATTGTAATGGTATACGTACTAAGAAATAATGCCCCGTTAAAGTGAATTGGCACGTTATTCGTGGAAAACAAACTTACACTTTACTCTTCTTTTGAGTTGGCATACAAATCTAAAGCACGAAAATGTTTGGTTTCGTGTCTTGTGCGTTCCAATTATATACACACGATAGTTACCTCCATCTTTATCATCTTTTCTACCTACCTTGTTTGCTTTTGTATACCTTTTCTTGCGGGCGTTCACATTTACCATGTCAACCAAGCGTGTGAAGCCAAAGAAACTACCGAAGTTTAACCATGAATCTATTTGTTGTTTGTTTTTAAGGTAGTTTAAATATTAACTATAACCTATATGTACTTGTGTTTCAATTAAATACAATCCACCACATAGTGTTTCTAGAGTGGATCTTCACAATCGATAGCATATTTATTTAAGAGACATTTAATGTTATTGTTATATGTCAAAGGAGGTATTGGCGAACCATGTATTTTTATATAATAGATAAAGGTTGTGTGATGTTGTGAATGTTGTTTAGTGATGTGATGCAATTTTATGATGTATAAATGATTTAAGATTATGTTTTTAAATATGTAATTTTAGATGTATGGTTTTGAAATTATGAGGTTCATAGTTGTGGGTAATGATTAAATCTTAGAAATGTTAGCTTTAGAATGTAGAAATTTGAGATCTAATATTACAAGATGTAATGGTTAACACATCGATGGGTAATTGTTAGAGTTTAGGAATGTTCACTTAAGAATGTAGAAATTTGAAATCTAGTATTAGAGGACATGATTTTGTTAACTATCACATCCACAATCAATAAATTGTAGGGCACTAGATCAACATGCTTTCAAATTGGGTAATGCAATATATTTAAGTGAAATATTAAGTCTTGGGTAAACAAATGCACTACAATAATTAAATCATGTACTGGAATCACGTATCCAAGACATCAACCCAAATTAACATAAAATAGAGTGGAAAAGTGTCTGGGTATGCACTTTTTTTTCTCTAAATTTAACCCCCACTCTATTATGTGTAAAACTATGTGTGGACACATGCCAATGTACAAATATGCAAAAATAATAATGTGATTAAAAGATACCAATTTTTTGGATCTATAAAATTTGAGAATTTTTTTTATGCCACACATGAAACATATACATAAACTAAAAATAAGTTCAATATTATAATATTCACTAAATAAAAATGAGTAATAATATTGCAGTATTTCAATTTTATGTTAATGTAATGATAAACACATGATTACTAAAACAATCAAAAATATAAGACAACATAAAGAGTTTAGCCAAATAAATTGACTCATATAAGTTAACTAAGATAGAAATTAAATATGTGCTAAAATTGAATTAGGAGGATTAGGGATGTGTAGATCTTATGATGTGAAATTTACCTAATGTGATATTATGATGAAATCTCGATAAGTAATATTTAAGACTATGTTACTAATTCAAGATATAAGATAAGTAAATCTTAAGAATTTGAGTATTTAATGTAGTGCCTCTCATGTTCTGATACTCTGATATTGCTTTGGTGTGTGTGTGTGTTTACTTCAGTTGATTTTCTGACTATGTTCTAATGCATATGTGATACTTTGTTTGATATATTTTCCGCCATGTGTTGGGTATGGAAGATAGTTATGCTCATTTGATTATGATAGATGGACTTATGTGTGAGATACTCATGTTATGATGATGTTACTTTGTGGGTTATATTGATGTTGTGATGCTTAGATACTGTACTGCCTTTGATTTGGGTGAAGGAGACGAGGTGGCATTGCTCATTCGTGAGCGCCCTGCCTCACCATAACTCTCCTTCACAATGTGTTTGATTATGTGCTATATGTATATATGTTGTTCAACATTTTTTGTTATGTAGGAATGCAAGTACCGGATGTCGACTCCACTCGCATTGTCAGGTTTGAGCACATCCTATTTACCGGATGGCTTGATGTGGTTAGGAAGCTGGTAAGAAAGTACCCCTGCCTATGTCAATAGTGGTTCAAGGATTGTTTTTGTCGTGTCTTTTTTGCATTCGTGTGGGTATGGTTGTTAATTAATCATTTTATTTTATGAATTTTACAAGTATATTAATGGACTGATCTAGTGTTCTATGCTTTAATTAAATGTTGTTTCATGATGCAAAATATTAAAGTTATGAGATGTCCTATATTGAATATGATAATTATGCCTTGGAAAATAATAAGTACATTAGTAAAAGTATTGTTATGTTATAATGTTAAGTGATTCTTTAATTAAATTAATAAAATTAAATAATATGGTTGAATAAATTATTATAGTTTAGTTTTATTTTGAAAAGAAATTAAGTTAGGGAAATATTATCATATTTGCCTTGTTTAAAATAAAAATTGATTTTTCTTATTAATTAAATTTTAAGTTAAAACTATTAATGGAGTGGGGACTTGGCAAAATTATTGTAATGTAAGTTTTTATTTGTTGAGAATAAGTTCATTTAATTTTAATTCAAAATATTTTAAAAAGTAATTAATTGTGCAAATTCAAATTGGGAAGATTCTCTTCCAAATTTAGGAAGAGATAGTAATGCTGAGTTAATCGATTTTCTTGCATGGGAAATTTCCAGAAATGATATGACAATTTCTGACTGGCTTTTACGAGAAAATATATATTTCCCATTTGTTTCTTTTTCGAAAAAGCAAGTGGGAAGAAATTGGGGAAAAATGGAAAATTGTTGCTACTAAAATTTTGATGAAAAATTTATAGTGGGATCATGGATTTTTGAAAATGTTTCGTCGATTCAATCATTGAAATTGAAAGTTGGTTATTTTTGCATTGGGATTTTGAATGAATCCATTGTTGCGGGTGTTCGTATAACTGTTTTGAAGGATTCTCTTTGGCTGGATTTGCGCAACTTGTCCTCAAATCGAGTTTGCATTGGAACTAGGGTAATTCCAGTATTTTCATTAGATCTCTGTAATTTTATTTTATTTTCATGAAAAAGAAAATGACATAATGAAATTCCTCTTCCTATGTAAATTTGTTTTACCTTTCAGGGATTTCCTTATTTTCTTTCCCTCTCTGTATCCTTTGAAAATTGTTGATTCCCTTCTCAGTTTGTAAAAAATTCTGGAAACCCCTTTTGTCTAGAAATCTTTTGTTTGTTTTCCTCAAAGTTGTTTTCTGGAAAATTTGCACGTCTTCCCTATGATTTCATTGTAAATTAATTACCTGAAGGTTTTGGTGGATATATATATATATATTATTGAGGATATTATTTTAATCCTCTGTTGTTTAATTTATTCTCTGTTTTGTTGTAATGTCTTTCTTTAAATCTGGATGGAATTTTATTTTTTTTACATATATATATAAATATATATTTTCTTTATTTTGTTGAGCTTGTGTTTCGTACACCGTACGACGGAATGAAGATACTCGTATTTCTTTCCTGAGGGAAGATTAATGGTTTTTATTGATTGTTCCCTATTTGTGGTTGGGGGAGGTGCTGCATCCCACCACCGCCACCATATTGGGGATGGCAATGTGGAGGCAGAGCCTCCACCGCCTCCCCATTTCTCCCTTATGTGTAGGCAATGGTGGGGGGGGGGTGAGGGGGGAGGTTGGTTTTATACAATTGCCCCTTCCCCCTCCCCATTCACATGCTTCTCACCTCTGTTAAAGCCCACACATTTGGTTTTTTCCATCGGTTATAATGTGATGTGGTTTATTTTTAAATGAAAATATTTTAATTATATAAGTATACATATATATATGTATGTTATGTTTTCATTTACAGGGCAGATTTAAATTTGAAGTGGTTACTAATGATAAATTATATATATATATATATATGTTTATATATATATATATGTGTGTGTGTGTGTGTGTGTGTGTGTGTGTGAATATATATATATATATATATATATATATATATATATATATGTTGAGGAATAAAATATTGGATTAATGTTACAATTTTAGTCTCAGTTGCATCAGTTGAATTTAAAATATGTATTTATTTCAGTATGGATATATATACACATATGTATATATGTATACATGTATATATGTATACATATATATATGTATGTAAATATATATGTATGTATATATATGTACATATATATGTATATTTTTATATATGTATATGTATATATATGCATATGATGTATAGGTTGAAAAATGGCAGTGTATTTTCAAAAGGAAAGATGAATTAATGTAAATATTATTTGGTTAAATTGTTAAGGAAAAATTTAAAGAGGAAAATGTCATGGATTTAATATTTTGTTTGGAAATGATTTCCCTTTTTATTCTGTTTAAATAGCAAAGAAATAATTGTATTTTGACAGTGATTTAAAAATTGGTTTCTTTATCTTTTTAGTTTGACTATATTATGGAAAAATAAGATTTATTTGTAAATTTAATTATATAATTCAAAACTGATTTTCTTGTACTTAGTCAAATAAAAACTTAATTTGCTTTTTGTGTTGCATCTAATTTTCTTAATTTATAATTTAGATTTAATTTAATTAGGAAAATCAGAACTTAGATACTGCTGTGGGAATGAATTAAAAATAAAAAACACAATAGAATTAAAAATTTGGATTTAGTAAATAATATATATACCTTGGGTTTGATAAATTAAGTTAGTAAGTTAATTTTAAAATAATATTTTATTATAGTTATTAATCATGAAATTTATCATTATTGCTCTTCAAATTAGTTTCTAGAAAAGTTATAGATTTAGTTATTTAATTTGTGAATGAATTAATTGTAGGAAGATATATTTAAATTCAAAAATTGGGGTTTTGTTTAAATGGAAATATTAGGGAAATGCCTTATCTTATTTAGAATTGATATTAATGATGTTTTAATGAAGACTTAGTTGATTATGAGTTAAATGTCTGATAGATAATGTTAAGTGTATTTTTTAAATTGAATGTGGTATTTTTAGTATGTCTGGTGTGGGCTTAGCGTTTCTCCAAAGGTTAGGGAATATGTGAGTGTTTTCTATGGTTGCATTTATATAGTTCATGTTGTTACCATGTGGGGATTAGTGGGAGTTACCCTGTTGTGGTTCTGCTTCTTTGGCTTGGGCATTGTGGTACCCATCTCTTGGTTTGGTTTTGGTTTTAGGGAAACCATAGGGGAGAGTGGCTCTCCTCGAGGCCAGTGTTCTAGTGGTAACTCGTGGTAGAGTTCCCTTAATCAAGTGAAAACCTAATTTAATTTACTTAGTGGGTTGGGATTAATTATCAAATAACAAGATAAAAATTGACACCTCACCCCTACCATTGGCGCTCCCTAAGGCTAAGGATGGGTGGGAAGACCTGGTCGGTAAGGTCGCTACCTTGTCTTCACAAAAGGTAGTTGGCTTCGCATGAGTCACCCTATAGGGCGACACCTTGAAATAAGATGTCTGGTTAACCGTAGATGGAGGCGGCTCCTAGAGTATAGGTAGTCTAGTGAATCCATGAAGACCATGTGATGACACTCTCCCATTTGTGCCCTTTGTTTCCCTTATTTTCTTGTACCTCTGGAGTTGTGTTAGTGGTTTATTTCACTGTTGATGTTTATGCTTCTTCGTGGGCTTGAGTCTTGTGACATGTGTCCTTTATGTTTGAGTCTGTGGCCGAGGGTTCCTTCTTACTGACTCCATACATGAAGGGTGTTCCTTCGGGTTCACATGGTCGGGTGGAAACGTGCAATGCACCCATTGGGTCCCCAGTTGTGATTGAGGCATGGATGCAGTAGCAGTGATCATGTAGTTCATGGAGAAGACTACTCCTTGAAGAATTTTCTTCCATTTATGTACTTTTGTAATTTTGATTTTACCCTTCACGTTGTTATAAGGAAAGAGGCCTTGTAATGTAACTTGGAATTCTATATTGTGTTGTATCTGTGGAAATATTTTCCACCTTTGTAAATTGAAATTTGAAGTTAATTGTAATATTATATGATTTATATTTATGAGATTATATCTTTCTCTTGATGCACTTTTATCATGTTTTCTTTATTCCGCTTTTGTTAGAATCGCTTATCATCTTTTGTTGGGTTTGTTTAAGTAACACACCATGTTCCCCATAGGATTAGGATAATGTTTTATATTATATTATGTTGTATTAATGTTTAATGTTCCAATGTGTTATTGTTCTTTCAAAAAAAATAAATTATGTATTTGTTTTAGTTGTCCTATGGGGTTTGCATGGTGGGGCGTTACAACTAAGATATAATTGTTGGATTAACCAAGATTTGAATGTAAAATTAAAGATAAAATTTCTACAAATGAAATAAGCACAAACACACATGTTTATTAATAAACTGAGAGTGTTTCAATTTGCAATGAAATCCTTACATATAAAGGCAAGGAAGAGGAGGTAGGAGGGTAGAACTGAATGTTCAAGTACCCTTTGAAATTTGCATCACATGTTAGTGAACATGCAATAATGTGAAGTCCACATGAGGTGAGACACACGAGATAAAAACCTCTAAGTAAACTTAAGTTAAGTGTGAATGGGCCAACCTTGAAAAATGATAAACTAACTAGATGAATAATGAATCGACATTTACATAACACCCCTCTAAGTGAAACTTAGGGAGAATAAATACAATGATGATGGGCCCTAGCTACTAGGTCATGTTAGGTATCCATGTACAATTTTTTCTTATAAATAGATTGAAAGAAAATAACCCAGGAGTAGGAGTAGAGATCAGGTGAAGAGTACAAGCACTTGTACTCGACCAAGAATGAAATCCCAGATTCTTTAGACTTGATCTTAGGGAAATTTGAGTCTCTACCAATCTTAGGGAAATTTGAGTCTCTACCAATGGCTGTAATGGGTCATCTCTACATGGATTCTGCCAAAATTTGGTAGAACTTCGCGGTATCTTGAGCTTGTTTTAATATAGAAATTTGACTAACTTTCATTTAATATATTATATAATTTTAATTTAGAATATTATTAATATTTTTATTGTATAAAAATCATATAGTTATTATTTGAAAAAGTAAAAGTAAAAATTAAAAATTTAACTTTAAAATTGAAATTATTTAAAATATAAATTTTATTATAAGTCATAAAAATTAAATTAATTATTTTAATAATCTTATAATATAAAATTTAAAATTTAATATTAAAATTTAAAATTATTTTTAATTCATTTAATATTTTTAATTAAAATTAAAATTATTAATATTTACATATTTTAATTATTGAATAGTTGAATTTATTATTTATAATGTTTATAATTTTAAAATTTTAAGAAAATGGTCAATGGTTACATGTCTAATCCCAATTTATTGCTCTGGATTTATTTACATATCAAATAACATAACCATCTTGTTAGCATTTGGTAGGAACTTTGCAGCAACATAACCTTATTTTATTTCTCTTTAGAAGTATTTAATTATGATTAATTGAATTTTATAACATTAAAAATAATGATCATTTCAAGATTATGTAATTAAGATAATCATTTTTTAATTTGAAATATTTTGATTTAAGATTTTATAATTCTTTTAATTTATTAGGTTATGTTAATTTTAATATGAGTGTTTAAATCTCAAGTTAGTATCTTAATAATATGATAATAGTACAAAGTGTATCATATATAAAAAACAAACAAATTAATATTAAAAAATAAAGTTTATGAATTTATTTAATGAACTATAGTATTATGAAAGAACTTATATAAAAGATAGATCATTTAATTTCTTATGCTATGATGGTCTTATTCATCAGCTACTAATTATATCCAGTCAATTAAAATAAAACTCTTTAATAAATACTAATATATTCGACTTTTAGCTATTTTCTATCAAAATTGAAATAATAAATTTTGTTTCCAACAAGTAATGGGGAAAATACGATGCTCTCACTTAATATATTCATATAATAAAATGGACAAATACATTATTTTTTGATTTGACCATAATATGTGCCACATAACAATTATCTTATAAATTGACGTGAAGCATAAAAATTGGTTGCCTCGATATGCGATATAACTCGAGATATGCCATATAACTCGATTATGTATCTTCATCAATGCCTTTAAATGGCAATGGAACAGTTTTAACTGCTCTGAATTTGCCCACATTATTGAGGTGCTCATTCTCTAGTCTGGATACAAAACCAATATTGTATGAAGGTTGAAAACAACAATTTTGAGATATGAAGATTAAAACAATTATGATATAAGAAATAATATTGAAGAGAATTCAGTATGATGAGTACAAACTGTAATGAAATGTAATCTAGCCAATTATTATAGAGAACAAACCTGAAAAAATTCCACAAGCCTCGACGAGCAATTTCTGCCATTCCAAAAATGAAGTCTATATACTTCTGATACGTGGGTCCACAGGGCATGACTACGTGTATAGTTGAATACAACCATGCTAATCGTAGCACTGCATTCACAACCTGCAACATGTGATTCATGAAATACCACGTTTAATGACGTAGAATTCTCTTGTGTCAAGAATGAATACAGACAATACTGTGGGGATTTTATAAGGAATAAAGTTTAGGGTTTCATAAAAATCACCATTGAAATGAAATATGTGCGCTTATTCTTCAAGATTAGTTGATCTCTAAGCCAAGGATTCACAGACTTGCGCTGAAGTAGACCCCAATCCATGACAACGTCCCAATAGAATTGATAAACCGTTGCAATACTAGAAGATATCATAAACAGTGCCAAAAGTAACTTTGTATCACTGTTCTCGTATTTAAGTCTTATCAGCACTGCTATAAGCGCAGACAGATACTTTCCCCCGTTTGCAATTTGTGCAAGGTCTTTCTCGTCCACCCACCTCCTCACACACTGCCTTATAAAATGAAGCATAAATAAATATTGTTTGTAAAGTTAAGTTTATTGCTAGATTTAGAAATACCCACTAATAAATACAGTTGGGTTTTTGCAAACTCACCTGCATAAGTCTCCACCAATATGGCAGCACTGCAACAATGTATTGGAACTGAATTAAGGGGCTTGAGCATACTGAATTTTCTGGGTTACTGTGCAATATGTGACTTGCATGGTAGCAAGAAATGTACCCAAGAGATCTAAATGTTGTGATCTACAAAACAGATTGGAATGTTATATGGTTGGTGTAAGTTATTCACAGTTCATATTGTATTTGTAAGAATGTTTCTGAAATCAATCGTGTGTATTTTTGTATTGACGTTTTAGATTATTTTTCCTCTTTCTGGTAATAGATTGTTGAGTGTAATCTGAAACATCGATACAAAAAATACACACAATTGATTTCAAAAACATTCTTACAAATGATCATCATTTCCGAAACCAAAAAACCAAACCATGGATTTGCAATCTACAAACAAAGAAATCTACCTGACTTGTAAACTGATCAGCTAGAAAAAAATCAGCAAATTCAACCTGTTGGTACACACCATTCAAACTTAATTAACAATAATAAATTATGAAAATGACACCCACTTAGGATGGAAAACTACATAGTAGAAAGAAAAGTGTAATGACTCCTAATTAGTTATGGGAAACTACCTTGTAAAATGGTGCACATATAATTCGCCATAAACACTGGATAAAGTAAAATCTAGCTGATCTGTAACAGATATCAAGAGGAAGGAATACAAACATCGGAATCACCTGCACCCAAATGGGATTTTTCAATCAATGTTTAGAATAGATAAACAGGCACAGAAAACTCTACTTGAGATCAACTGTAAAAAAATCATAAAACTCTATAGAATTTAATGGGAAAACTAACTTACACATAGTGCAAGGAAATCATTGTACATAACAACTTACCAAAAGAATGGTAATAGGAATTATTTTTCCTATTGGAAACAAAAGAAGATGTGCAACAATAGAAGTTATAGCAATGGTGAATAGACCAGTGCTAATAATCACGATGTCCAGGCTTCTCAGTTCTGTATCAGGTGCAAACTCAAAAATAAATGCATAATTTATGCGTGTTCTCGTCCAAAAGTAGACATTAAGACCATACATGTAAATGTGGAAAGGCAGAAGAATTGATGTGCTGCAAAATTATCCAATCATAATGATTTAGTCAAATATTGATGGGCTAAAATTAAAAAAGTATATTACCAAGGAGAACTGCTGTAAGAAAATTAAGAAACCATACTACCTGAAGATTGGAACTACACTCGTTATAAAGCTTTTGCTTATCACGTAACTCATAATGTGAGGTTGACAAATCGCAAGGACAAGTGCCAGAATCAAACCCCATGAACAACCTGAGAAAAGACCTGTAAAAGAAAATGTCCCATTTGAATACAAAATCTAGACCCAAAAGAAAACAGACTAATCTGTGACAAACCCTAGTTCTTAGGTACATTACAATTTTTTAACCTAGATCAGAAGAATCAGGGATGACCTATAATCCATTTAAGAAAAAAACCATTCTTTTGGGTTGAATTGAGACCATCTAGACCAGTTTTCATGTCTATTGAATTTTCACTAATTTATTTTGCTGATAATAAATTATTCTCGAAAACTAGATGAGCCCAAAAGTAGATTGTACCTAAAGAAAAAATTTTGCGCTTAGAATTCTGATGGGGAGAAGGTCTCAAAGAGTTCATAGCTTGTCTTTTGTTGTTTTTGCTGAAGTATGTAGTGAATAAATTATCTACCTTCTCCAACATGCCTAGCACCTGTCACAATATATTTGAATGCAATATAATTAACAAATGTTTTATTTAGATTAAAAACAGTTAAGATATACGAGAAGCCACAGTACCTTGTCTGAGCTTGTTGAGAAAGAGGAAGATTGCACTTCTCTTAGATAAGTATCCATCATACTCTTTCCTGTAACCTATACAAAAATGGGAAAATAAAACACAGAAAAAAAGTGTGTGTATTCCGTTTACAGCAAATATTATCACATTGCATTGTTGTGAAAGACTCTACTTTACCTTATCGTACTTCTTTAGTATCTTTGCAAAAGCAAGAGTGTTTAAGGAGCTGCACATACACACAACATATCAAAAAAAGTGATATACACACAATAATATAACCAGAGGTTATGACAAGAAACATGGATATTCGAAGGCATATTTGCTATATTGGTTTGTTCGAAACCGTGAAAGTTGCCGCAAGTAGAGGAAGCCGTTAAATGAACCTGTAATTCTGGAGGAGAGTAAGGGCTTTGTAATATTCGATAAAGGCTGTACGTAACATCTTTTCTGCATGACCAACTTTGTGTCTGCTCACACCAAATGCGTCGTTGTTTTTACTGCCTTTACCTCTGGAACCACCATCATTCTCTCCATATTCTGCTAGAATGTTCACAAAAAACAAGCTTAAAATCATAAGCATTGTACATAGAAGGAAACGTTCATAAGCTCAAGTCTTAAACATCATTCAAAGAATGAAAGCTGATTTTTTTAATAAGAAATTAATAATTGTTTGACAGTTAGACTTTTAATATTTAATAATACAGTAAGTAAAATTATGTATAATTTTAGATGGAGTACTCTATAAGTTCTGTTTGTATTAAGTTTAGGTGTCATCTAATTATAAAAACACTCAATGTAATCAAAGTACAATTTCTTTATACTATTCAAGTAATTGAATATTATTAAGTTAAATACCTATATCAATGTTCTGATCACTTGAACGGTCACATATTTTACTTGTAGCAAGAGCTCGTTTTGTGTCTATGAGAGTCTCCAGCTGTACTTGGAGCTGTTTGCCTCTAATCAGGTATTCTTTTTCTTTTTCTCTGTAAAACTTATTGACCATGTTAAGCTGAGAATCCAGCCTGGAAAAGAAAACTCGATCATGCTCTGTCCATGGAGTTTGCCCACTAACCAACTCCGTTTCATACACCATCTCCTTACCACCGCCACCGTTTATTTCTGTTTTACGGTGATGTATAACCTGCCCATAAAGTAAATTCATATGAATACAAATCTAATCAGTAAATTACAAGCGTTTTTGATATACATGGACCTTATGAAACATGTGAAGTTCCGTCTTTCTATATATTTTTACCAGGGAAGAACAAGGAGAATGCTTATTGTTTGCAGTTACGTGCTGTGGTGCAGCTGTGTTGGTGTCAGGGTGGTGTTCTTTGCTTGCAATCTGCTGTCTAATTTGTTTGATGTCCTTCTTGAGCTGCTTGTAATTCACATATGCATTTCTCCACTCTGCAACAAGCTGTGCTTCTAGCTGCTTCTGAAACTTCACCATTTTCTTGTTATCCCCAACTTCCTGCAAGACACATCAATCATCTAAAATCTTCAGATTTTTTTTGAAATATTTGAAATAACAGGCTCTATATTGTCTTCCTTATTTTCTGTTAAATTACTCCATTAGAAATAAGGTTAAAGCACAACAATGTGTATGCTGATACTTATTAGAGGGTATATTGGTGCAGAAGCGATAAGACGGTGACCTAAATATTTGGAATATACATTTCCTCTTGAATTCTCATAAAACAAATACATACCCAAATAATATTTATTGCTGTCTATGCTCAGGAAGCCGGGATCTACCAACAATTCTGAGTAAAAACAAGTTTTAGCAGAAAGAACAAAAAATCTGGGTCATCAAGATATGAAACCGCAGAAAAGATTACGTTCTTCCAATATATTGATTGTAAAAATTGAGAACGGATTCGTATCAAATACACAGTTGAGTTTGAAGACAAACATCTAACCTTAACAAAATGGTATTTCAAAGGAAATAGAATTCTTTTCCTTCAAATGATCGAAACACATTTGGAACACAAATGGTCATCTACTTAATGCACAGAACATTGGATAAAGAAAATCAAACGCAGCATTCTCTCGCTGGCTGCCGCTGTAGCTCTCTGATATAATAAATATATAGAACATTACCGGTTGGAAAATATACACATACGATGAATACGAGTACGCATCTAAGGTCGTTTGAAAAAGAGCAAAAAACCTGGGTAAAGCCAGTACGTCACGTTTCCTGCCTACGCGTGCTCATCGTTACTTAGTGTACGGAGATCTTTACGTGTAGCAACTACCCTTCTCCACCATATATTATATGAAGTTGCACAAACTATAACATATAATATATCTTTTGACGATGATATTGGTATTGGTGACGGAGGAATACAGGTCAAGATAAAGCTGAAAACAAGAGAGAAACATAACAACTCTTTACTCTCCTTTTGAGTTGGCTTTAATATCAATAGCAGGAAAATGTTGATTTCGTGCCTTGTGCGCTTCTGCCACCGGAGCTTTCCAATTATATTGTGCGGGCTTAACTAAGCATGACGAATGTATTAGCTTGTATATTATATGGCAACTCTCACATCGGGTAGATAGAAACGAGAGTGACGAGCATCTTTATCATCTTTTCGAGCTAACTTGTTCGCTTTTGTATCCTCCTTTTTTGGGGGCGTTCACATTTATCATTTGAACAATGCGTGTGAAACCAAAGAAACACGTCTTCACTTCAAATGTTAAGTTTGTTTAAAGTAATTTTCATGTAACTATATCCTATATGTACCGTTAAGTTGTTTCCATTAAATACAATCCATCACATAGTGTTTTTCGAATGTATCTTGACAATTAATGACATTTTTAGTCGATAAGTTATATGTTTGAAATTTCCGTCAGTTCAGTCGTGAATAGAATTTCTCGGCGTTAGGAATTTGTCAACCGGTGGCAAGGTCCTTAGGGTTGTTTATGACCACATGGAGTTTGGTAATTACGTGGGTTGGCGGTGGTGGAGTTGGTTGTTTCGATACACGGAAGTAGAATGGTAAGTGTTTGCTCGTGGGAGGGTTAATGCATCATCGCATTGTTGTAAGATGGCGCGGGAGGAAGTAAATGCGATATTCAATGTTGTAGTGTGGGAAAGCATAGTCCAAAATGTGTGAGAAAATGTATTCATTAAGTTGCATTGTTGACAGAGCCATTGTGGTGTTGGGTTGATAGCAGACTATTCTAGAAATCGTTGCCTTTGGCTCCGTTGTTGGTTTGATAGTAGACTATTCTAATAAAAATCGTCGCCTTCAGCTTCGTTTTATAACAGATTGGAGGGTTTTAAAACTATCGTTCTTTAGAATCTATAAGTCATTTTACATGGGTATTTTGCATAAATGATTGCTTTGTTCATGAATTCTTCTTGTATGTTTGTATCTTTGCCGTTATACCCATTTTGGAGATTTCAAAGAGATTATGGCTCTGTAAATGTAAAGAGCGAAACTCTTTAAATCAAACATCGACAAAACTTTAAATAATTTCATTTATATTCAAAATAAAGTCGACAATTCATTCATTTAGACATCATAAAAACTAGTCGATTTCAAACCATGACTTAAAGTCGATAAAAATAGATTCATAATATACCTTTTCAATTAAATATATACACGTGTCATATTACACGACATTGATAATAATACAAACAAAAGTTGTAATATAATTATAATTCGAGACTTAGGCATTCAGTCGCCTTAAGCTCTTCAATACATAATTCAAGATTACATAAAACATAAATGAAGATGACATCCTTTGATCTTCTATCCAATAGCTAATCTTCAATAATGAAGACGAGAATAAGGATCAGGCACTTTTTCCGCCCAACCTCGAAGCTTACGCTTCCTCATAATTCTTAAATCATTCAAAGAATACCCGACCCTATACAAATCGCTTAGCAAAAAGTAGTCGACAAGCAAGATGGAATCTAGTGCATGCCTAGTATAACTAGTAAAACCACAAGCATTTTCAAATTTTTAATTCATTTAAGAAACAAGCAAGTTCGATACTAGGATATGGTAGAGAGTTCATTAATTCCATCTATTTCAATGGTCCTTAAGTTACTTGGCCAAGTAAAATGTCATGCACGAAAAATAAAGTAGTTTTGGAAAAAACAAAACTACACTCTCTAATAAACCATATTCGGCACCCGTCCCGGAAGGTAACTTACCAAAAAAAAACATGACATGCACTTCCATTTATCAAGCATGCATGGTTCTAATCAATTAAATACAATCTTTCAAAAAAATCAAACAAGAAACTTGTTTCAAGCAAAAATAGTTTAAATGTTGTTCTTTTCATCGTTTCAAAACATAAATACCATTAATTTAATATTTAAATAGAATTATTTAAATAAAAATAAATAAAGAAGGTGTATTTCCAGTATGTAATTAAGTACATATTTTAAAACAGTCATAAAAGATCACATGTTCTTTCGTTCTATTCACTCAATTAATTTGTTTCCACTTGAAATAATCTTAATTTGTTTCATTTTCAAGAAAAAACATATTTTAATTTAAATGATTTATTTTCTGTTTTTCATACTTTTAGAAAATAAATAATTGCTTTTCAAGAACCGAATTAAAAGAAATTGTTTCAGTTTATGTTTTGAATGTTTGAGTTTTAATTGCAAATTTTACCGATTTAAAACTTCTGTTCCAGAATCTCGTTTAAAAATTTGAAAGGTATTTAATCAAAATCTAATCTGTTTTGAATTCTTTTCAAGCCAATTTAAAATAACGTTTCTCTGTTTTGAATCTCTTCCTAAATCTAATCAGCTGTTTTTCATTGTTTTCTAATCAAATTATTCCTATAATTTTCTATTTGAACTTGTTCAATGTGGTTTTTCTGTAATTCACAGTTTGATGTTCAAGAATTTAATCAGAATTCTAAGAAAAACTGAAATACTTTTAATAATTTTTAACAATCAGAACAAGAAAATAACTATTTCATTGAATTCACTATGTTCATGTTTTTGTTTACTAATCTCTAAATAAAATCCTACCTGGTAATTCTAGAAATGATTGCTTGAGTTCTCTGTAAATTCCTCTTCCTATTGTTGAGTGAGATGAAGTTTGTACTCCTTGTTGCCTTGTCTTCTTTCTTCCCTGTCCACCTGTTGGTTTTGGTGCACCCTTCCTATCTTCCCTTGTCTTTGTTTACTTGTTGCATACTAATGAATTCAAAATGAGGAGAGTTGGTTTCTTTACCTGCACACCCTCTCCTCTTCTCACTTTCCCAGCGCCTGTCCTCCCTTGCGTGCTTCCTACCTGTTCTCTTCCATGCGCATACCCTTCCTCTCTCTTATGCGCATCCTCTGCTCACATATTCTTCTTACCTTTTTCCACCTCCCTGCCTGGATACCTGGAATATAGGGAGACTTCTCGGTCTGTATCAACACCCTCCCTGCCTGGCTGCGTATCTTTCCTCTCCCATTTAGTGCGCCCTTACCTCCCCTGTAATCGCGCCTATTGTTACTCTCTCAAATGCTTGGAAAATGAAGGTTGACTCCACTTTGCAATGGAGACTTCTCTCCTCGCCGCACCTACTCCTGATCTGCCAAATGCGTGGGGTGTGGGGAAGATAAACTATAAATTGAATTTTAAGTTTTCCTTCTCTGGTTTGGCCGCATGGAGTGTGTGAGCAGTAAGAAAATTCAAAAGGAAAACAATCTCCCTCTGCCTTCCCAAAATCAAACAAATTCCCTATCAAGATCCTTAATTCTGTGTCTCTTTTCTCCCCAACAATCAAAAACGGATTTTCACCCACTTGCAATTTCAAAATTCTTCCTTGACTGCTCCTTTCCTTCCCATGCATTGATAGATGTAAACAAGAAAATAGTACCACAGATTGAGGTTGATCTCCAAATCAAATTAAAAATCCAAGCTTTCAAAATTTGATTGCCTCTAATTGATTGAAGATATTTTCTTCAATCTGTTCAGCTGCTTGTTTGACATCAATTCCAATTTGCACGTATGTTTGTTTTTCAATTTGTTTTCAATAACTCAACTTTAGATATTTTTTTAATTTCCTTATTAAATCTTTTCTTCCATATTTCTAAATAAGAAATAAATAAAAACAATTAAATTTACAACACAATATTTATTACATTTTAATAAATTCTGTAATAAAAAGTTTATTTCATTAAATTTCAAAATACAAGCATCATTATTTTCAAACGATGATAAAATATTGACTTAAATAATCTGGTTATTTAAATAAGATCTATTTTATCACAAATTAATAAAATCGTCATTTAAAGAAACATATATTTTTCCACATTTTGGAGAAATCAATAAAACTTAATTTAAAATTTGCAAGCACAATAATCACAAAAATACATTAAAATATTAAAACTAAGTGAGTGTATGAGATTCCATCATCCTCATAAATGTCTAATGGCTAAAACGAATCTACCTGATCGTTGTTCTTGCCTTCAATCACGTTCACCTGTTCCTGCGTTCACTTGCACTCGAGTTTTCATCAGCAATGACAAACCCCAAATTTAAATATAAATGCATTTCAAATCATTGCAATTGCATTTCAATTTCCATTTTGATTTCATTTCAATTTAAATTTAAATTTAACTTCAATTTAATAACAATATCATAATTAATAATTGCATTTAAATAATCAATAAAATCTGTACGTGACATCCTTCCCCTCTTGGAAGAGACATCGTCTCGATGTCTTATTAATCATTCAATAAGCATAACATCACAATCAATAAAACATACTATCTCAATTAGTAAAAACATAGTATCTCGATTATAGTGAAATAGTAACTAACAACATAGTTCTCAAACATAAACATAAACAAATCATAGTAGCATCCACGCTATCAAAGTTCACAACATGTGAATGAAAAACCAGAGTATCAAGTATCTCCGCATAAAGCAAGTACTAATCTATGAAAGCAAATGAGGAAAATGGTGGTCTATCATCTCAGAATCCTCCCATGTAGCACTATCTTTAGTATACTCGTCCCACTGGACCTTGTACTGAGTTCTATCTTTGTTACACAACTTAATGCTTCGCTTGTCTAGGATTCAGATGAGCTCCACTAGCACCACCCCTGGATCCTGTACCTGCAATGAACGCCAATCAAGAATATGAGATGCATCACTATGATATGGTTTCAAAAAAGAAACATGGAATACATTATGGAGTAGAGCTAGAGTAGGTGGTAACGCTAGTCTATATGCAAGCTGTCTTTGGAATATCCTCATCCTTAATCCTCAACTGGTGGTAACCTGATCTAAGATCAATCTTAGAAAACAGTGTAGCCCCTTTCATGTGATCAAACAACTCATCTATCCTAGGTAAAGGATACCTATTCTTAATGGTAACCTTGTTCAGCATCCTGTAATCAATACATAGTCTCAAGGTTCCATCCTTCTTCTTAATGAAGATTACCGGTGCACCCCATGGGGATACACTCGGTCTAATAAATCCTTGTTTCAACAACTCCTACAATTGAACCTTCAGTTCATACAACTTTGTAGTAGTCATTTTGTATGGAGCTTTGGATTGAGGCTCCATTCGAGGTAAAATTTCAATCGAGAAATCAAATTCTCTCTTTGGTGGTAACTCAGTAAGTTCTTCAGGAAAGATATCTAGGAACTCTCTGAGAACTGGATAGCCCTCTGGACTTTGTTGGGCATTATCCATGTCACTCACCAATATAGCATATATGGAACATCCTTTCCGATGTGCTTTCTTTAGCTACATAGCTGAGATATGTCTCAACTCTAGAGGCTCTCGAGATCCTAAAATCTCAACTGGATGTCCAAAATCATCCAAGCAACTCACAACCTTATCCTCACAGTTCACTATGGCTTTATGCTCAGTTAACCAATTGATCCCTAAGATCACATCATAAGAACCCAACGATGCTACATAAAGGTTAACTTGGGTTTGGAAATTAGGTAGCTCTAAATTGCTGCGTGATAAACATGAATCTACCCTCTTCTTTTCTCGATTTACATACTGAACCATCCATGAATGTGACATAAAACCAGGTCTAATAGGTAATTTAGCAACTACCTTAGGATCAATAAAGCATTCAGTAGCTCCTATATCTATCAAAATAGAAACAGATTGACCAAAAAGCTTACCCGACATCTGAATAGGTGAGCCTGAAAGTCTGCTTGGCAGTTGTTAGCCGTTGCATGAATATGGTGTTATGGTGCTCACCGATCATTACCACCTCTTTGACCTCCTGTACGTTGAGTGCAATTGGAGGCATAGTGATCTCCTCCATAATTATAGCATCCACCTCATGGCCCTGGGTGACCACTTGTCCTGTTCCTGACATTGGAGAAGTTGGTGCTATTATTGTTTACTTTCTTGTTTCCACCAAAGCTCCCTTCTCCTTTATCCTGAGTGTTTGTTCCTCTCTTCAGATTCCTGATTTGCTGATTGTTATTACCCTTATGTTTATTGTTGTTATTGTTCTGGAACTTCCTATTTCCAAAACCAGATTTAGCATTCACACTCTTCCTGTAGTTTGCCACCTGTTGCAACTTTTGTTCTGTTTTATGGCCTTCTCAAAGACCTCATCCATAGTCAATGGATTATGAGTATCCACATCAACTCCAATCTGTGGCCTCAATCCTAGGATGAATTTTTGAATATGAAACCTCTCATCCATCTGATATTGTAGTACGTACTTCAGGAGATTAGTAAACCTCTCCCAGTACTGAGTAACTGTTAGACCACCCTGAGTCAGATTCTGAAACTCTGTCATCTTCTTATCAAAGAACAACTGTGGAAGCCACCTCTTCCTGAAAAGTTGCAAGAACACTTCCCATGTAGTCCCACCTGGAAGTAACTTCTTCTCGGTCTTCTCATTATCCCACCAAGTAGCAACTTCTCCAGTAAGTTGATATGCAACCCAAACTGCCTTGGTCTCATTGGATATATTCTTGAGCTCAAAGTATTTTTCCATCTCAATAACTCAGGCTTCAACTCCATCACCTATAGTCTTACCATCAAACTTGGGTGGTGATACCCTTTTCAAATCTTTAGCCAACTCCCCTTCAATCCTTGCTTGAGGATTTTGTGGTTCTTCAACCCTTTGATTATCATTATTGGGTTGCTCCTAATTTTGGGGAATTTCAACTCGAGGGTTTTGTCCTTCTCTGGAACCTCGAACTTCATGTTCCAGATTATCTATTCTAGAACCCTGCTAATTCAAGAGACTGAGAATCTGATCCAACCTGTCATTCTCATTACTTGCAGCAGCTCCTTTACCTCTTGTACCCATTATGTATCACAATTCCTACATCAAGGAATGTTTCTTTAGCATAATGGACAAAGGACCTAGTGTTCAAACCTAACTCTGATACCAAATGTAAAGAGCGAAACTCTTTAAATCAAACATCAACAAAACTTTAAATAATTTCATTTGTATTCAAAATAAAGTCAACAATTCATTCATTTATACATCATAAAAACCAGTCGATTTCAAACCATGACTTAAATTTGATAAAAATAGATTCATAATATACCTTTTCAGTTAAATACATACATGCGTCATATTACACGACATTGATAATAATATAAACAAAAGTTGTAATATAATTACAATTTCAGACTTAGGCATTCAGTCGCCTTAAGCTCTCAATACATAATTCAAGATTACATAAAACATAAATGAAGATGACATCCTTTGATTTTCAATCCAATAGCAAATCTTCAATAATGAAGACGAGAACAAGGATCAGGCACTTTTTCTGCCCAACCTCGAGGCTTATGCTTCCCTGCAATTCTTAAATCATTCAGATAATACCCGACCCTACACGAATCGCTTAGCAAAAAGCAATCAACAAGCAAGATGGAATCTAGTGCGTGCCTAGTATAACTAGTAAAACCACAAGCATTTTCATTTTTCTAATTCATCTAAGAAACAAGCAAGTTCGATATTAGGATATGGTAGAGAGTTCATTAATTCCATCTATTTCAATGGTCCTTAAGTTACTTGGCCAAGTAAAATGTCATGCACGAAAAATAAAGCAGTTTTGGAAAAGCAAAACTACACTCTCTAATAACCCATATTTGGCACCTATCTCGGAAGGTAACTTTCCAAAAAAAAAATGACATGCACTTCTATTTATCAAGCATGGATGGTTCCAATCAATTAAATACAATCTTTCAAAAACAATCAAACATAAAACTTGTTTCACGCAAAAACAGTTTAAATGTTGTTCTTTTCATCATTTCAAAACATAAATACCATTAATTTAATATTTAAATTGAATTATTTAAATAAAAATAAATAAAGAAGGTGTATTTCCAGTATGTAATTAAGTACATATTTTAAAACAGTCATAAAAGATCACATGTTCTTTCGTTTTATTCACTCAATTAATTTGTTTCCACTTGAAATAATCTAAATTTGTTTCGTTTTCAAGAAAAATCATATTTTAATTTAAATGATTTATTATTTGCTTTTCATACTTTCATAAAATAAATAATTGCTTTTCAAGAACCGAATTAAAATAAATTTTTTCAATTTCTGTTTTGAATGTTTGAGTTTTAATTACAAAATTTACTGATTTAAAACTTCTGTCTGGAATCTCATTTAAAAATTTGAAAGGTATTTAATCAAAATCTATTATGTTTTGAATTCTTTTCAAGTCAATTTAAAATAATGTTTCTCTGTTTTGAATCTCTTCCTAAATCTAATCAACTATTTTTCATTGTTTTCTAATCAAATTATCCCTATAATTTTTTGTTTGAACTTGCTCAATGTGGTTTTTCTATAATTCACAGTTTGATGTTCAAGAATTTAATCAGAATTCTAAGAAAAACATAAATACTTTTAATAATTTTTAACAATCAAAACAAGAAAATAACTATTTCATTGAATTCACTATGTTCATGTTTTTGTTTACTAAACTCTAAATAAAATCCTACTTGGTAATTCTGGAAATGATTGCTTGAGTTCTCTATAAATTCCTCTCCCTGTTGTTGAGTGAGATGAACTTTGTACTCCTTGTTGCCTTGTCTTCTTTCTTCCCTATCCACCTATTGGTTTTGGCACACCCTTCCTATCTTCCCTTATCTTTGTTTACTTGTTGCATACTAATGAATTCAAAATGAGGAGAGTTGGTTTCTTTACCTGCACATCCTGTCCTCTTCTCACTTTCCTAGCGCCTGTCCTCCCTTGTGCGCTTCCTACCTGTTCTCTTCCATGCGCATACCCTTCCTCTCTCTTATGCACATCCTCTGCTCACATATTCTTCTTACCTTTTTCCACCTCCCTGCCTGGCTACGTATCTTTCCTCTCCCATTTAGTGTGCCCTTACCTCCCCTATAACCGTGCCTATTGTTACTCTCTCAAATGCATGGAAAATGAAGGTTGACTCCACTCTGCAATGGAGACTTCTCCTCGCCGTACCCACACCTGATTTGCCAAATGCGTGGGGTGTGGGGAAGATAAACTATAAATTGAATTTTAAGTTTTCCTTCTCTGGTTTGGCCGCGTGGAGTGTGTGAGCAGTAAGAAAATTAAAAAGGAAAACAATCTCCCTCTGCCATCCCAAAATCAAACAAATTCCCTATCAAGATCCTTAATTTTGTGTCTCTTTTCTCCTTAGAAATAAAAAACGGGTTTTCACCCACTTGCAATTTTGAAATTCTTCCTTGACTGATCCTTTCCTTCCCATGCATTGATAGATGTAAACAAGAAAATAGATCCACAAATTGAGGTTGATCTCCAGATCAAATTAAAACTCCAAGTCTTCAAAATTTGATTGCCTCTAATTGATTGAAGATATTTTCTTCAATTTGTTCAACTTCTTGTTTGACATCAATTCCAATTTGCACGTATGTTTGTTTTTCAATTTGTTTTCAATAACTCAACTTTAGATATTTTTTTAATTTCCTCATTAAATCTTTTCTTCCATATTTCTAAATAAGAAATAAATAAAAACAATTAAATTTACAACACAATATTTATTACATTTTAATAAATTCCGTAGTAAAAAGTTTATTTCATTAAATTTCAAAATACAAGCATCATTATTTTCAAACAATGATAAAATATTGACTTAAATAATTTTGTTATTTAAATAAGATCTATTTTCTCACAAATTAATAAAATCGTCATTTAAAGAAACATATATTTTTCCACATTTTGGAGAAATCAATAAAACTTAATTTAAAATTTGCAAGCACAATAATCACAAAAATACATTAAAATATTAAAACTAAGTGAGTGTATGAGATTCCGTCATCCTCATAAACGTCTAATGGCTAAAACAAATTTAACTAATCATTGTTCTCACCTTCAATCACGTTCACTTGTTCCTGTGTTCATTTGCACTCGAGTTTTCATTAGTAATGACAAATCCCAAATTTAAATATAAATGCATTTCAAATCATTGCAATTGCATTTCAATTTCCATTTTGGGGTAAGTGCACCAAGATGGTTCCCAAAAAGGGGACTTAAGTGAACAACTTTTTTCTGAAATCAGGAAATACTAACCTTGGATGTGAAATTGAGGATACTTAGACTCAAAATTTTGAGATGGAACAAAAAAAAGGATTCAAGTGTTCCGAGTCTACTTTCTAAACTACTAATTTATTTTGAAAATGATTGAGATCAAGGGGTTCAAATGAGGGACGTACACAAATTGGTGTTGTTTCTGTCAGAAAAACATAACATAGCAACTCTTGTACGACCCTCGTTCAGTGAACTTTTTTTTAGTATTTTTAAAATCGCAATGGTAAGAAGTTAGCTAACAGTATGTACTTGATGCATGATTTTTGTGATAATTTTTTAATGAATATTTGATTTTTTACTAATTTGCGAAGTGGACATATCCTGAAAAATAGAATTTTGGCCGTGCTACCCCTACAAATTTTGGAAACTAATTGATTTGTTTTTTTTTTAAAATTTTGTAGAATGGAGTCTAGTTTCTAAAAATGTAATTTATTTGAAAAATTGATGAACGGTTAATTTATAAGAAAAAAATACCAAACACTGCTTTTTGGAAAAAAAAAGACATACAGATAAAATAATGTATGGATGAAAGACTTAACATTTTCAGAAAGTGAAAAAAATTACATCGTTGGATAGCTAAGAGATAACCCAACATTACCCATGTGCTCGATTTTTTCGATATTGAACCACATGCAATCTTGACGGTGAGCATGAACTCGATTATGAGAAATATGGTGGATTTTTTAAAAACATGTCTTTGGTCGTTGGGAATGCTCTCCAAGCCTTTGGGTTGGATTTCCAAGGCAATACCAGGTTTAAAGTTCAGTAATTCCCAAAGCAAGCTATAACGCGAGCGCGTTATAACGAGTGTGCGTTATATCATGCTCACATTATATCTTTCTTTGGACATGGTTTGTGCTTCTGCGGGGAACATGTCTACTAGCACATAACATGAGCACGTTATAACGCGCTCGCATTATTTCTTACTTTATGTTCAATGCTAATATATTAATGTATGATGATATATTTTTATGTACATGTATGTATGTATGCTTGTATGGATGTAAGATTATATGTACAAATGTATTATGCTTGTATGTATGCATTTATGTATGTCTTTAGATGAAGGGAGAATTTAGAGAGTCTAGAGAGATGGAGAGGGGGTCGAAGTGAGAGTTTAAGAGAGAGGGAGTGGGAGAGAAGGGGTTGGATTGAGGGGGACTTAGCTAGGTAGGGTGGGAGGGATAGAGGGAGGGAGAGAGAGAGAGAGGGGGTCGGAGAGAGATAATTGATGGAGAGGGAGAGAGAGAGAGAGGGGGTGGGGGAGAGAGAGAAGAGAGGGAGAGGGAGAGAGAGACAAAAGAAGAGAGGTTATGTAGGTAGGAGTGAGTGAGGGGGGTGAGAGGGAGAGACTTGAGAGATAGGTAGTGAGAGGGAGTGTGAGCAAGATGGAGTGGGAGAGAGAGGGAGTGTGAGTGAGAGACTAGAGAGAGGGAGAGGGTGTGAGATGGAGTGATCTGATAGAGGTAGAGAAAGAGGGGGGTGGAGTGAGAGGGACTTATCTAGGTAGGGTTGGAGGGATAGATAGAGAGAGGGGAGAGAGACAAAGAGAGAGTTACCTAGGTAGGTTTCCAGAGGGAGAGACCTTAGAGAGAGAGAGGTAGTGGGAGAGAGTGGGATGGAGTGGGAGGGACATAAAGAGAGATGGATAGAGGGAGTGAGAGAGGGTGGGAGGGATTGATTGAACGAGAGGTACACAGAAAGAGGGAGACGGTAGATAGAGACAATTAGAGAGGGTGGGAGGGAGAGAAGGAGGTAGAGGTGAGATGTATAGATAGAGAGAAAGTGATAGGGTTGAGGGTATAGGGTTCAGGGATTAGGGTGGAGGACCTCTAGGGTTGATGGTTTCTAGGGTATTAGGGTTTAAGGTTTGAGGGTTGATGGAATAGGTTTGATGGTAGAGGGTATTTGGTTGAGGGTATAGGGTAGAAGGTTTAAGGTTTAAGTGTTTAGGGTTGAAGGGTTTGGGGTTAAGGGTTTAGGGTTAAGGGTTTACTTGGTTGAGGGTAGAGGGTTTAGGGTATAGGTTTGAGGGTATATGGTTGAAGGATTAGGTTTAGGGTCCAATGTAAGGGGTAGAGGGTTTAGGTTTAAGGATTGAGGGTTGAGGGATTAAGAAGGGTTGAGAATTAGGGTTTAGGGTTGAGGGTCGAGGCTGAGGGTTGAGGGATTAGGGGCTTAAGGGTTGAGGGATTAGAAAGGGTATGTGGGCTGGGAGGGGATTAGGGCTTAAGGGTTGAGGGATTAAGAGGGTATAGGAGTTGAGGGATTAGGCTATGGCTGAGGGATTACAGGCATAAGGGCCAAGGGCTGAGGGGGATTAGGGTTTAATGATTGAGGGATTAGGGTTTAAGGGTTCAAGATTGAGGGTTGAGGGATTAAGAGGGTTTAAGGGTTGAGAGGATTAGGGTTTAAGGGCTGAGGGATTAAGAGGGTATAGGGGTTGAGGGATTAGGGTTTAAGGGTTGAGGGATTAAGAGGGTATAGGGGTTGAGGGATTAGGGTTTTAGGGTTGAGGGATTAAGAGGGTATAGAGGTTTTACGTAAAAAAATCTATATACCCATGATTTGAAGGCCCACAGTCTGCATATTTCCTTGGTTCTACGCGTGCTTCGACAAAAAATAACTTTTTGATGATGTTGTGAAGTGTGCAAGCATCTTTTTCACATTCCATCACCTTTTCCATGATCTTTTTACCACCTTTGCATGAAATAGCAGAGTTTCCATGTTGAAAGACATATAATATCAATTGAAGTTTGAACTCCATTGAAAACTGATATACAATTGAAGTGTGGAAGGTATCAGGCTTTTGAAGAAGTCAAATTGCTGTGGAGTTTGAAGAAAGAAGAAGCTAAGGCTACATAATTGGGTTGAACTCCTCTATTTGAAAGTCTAGTTTTTAAGGTATGTGAAGTCTTGACAAATTTTCTTTCATTCTATTATGGCTTGCTTTCATTTTTGTTTGTCATTATAACCTTAGGTTGTCAATGCACATTTTAAATTACCAAATTATATACATAATTATTTACACTTGCCAATTACCATTTTACACTTGCCAATTATAGAAATTTAGAACCATTCACCAAAATTCATCCTTTAAGACAACTCCAAGCCTCTCCCATTCCTCTGAAGGGTCCAAACACCTTCCAATACCTCTGCACAAACTGATGCAGTACGAATGAAGAAATCAACACCTTTCTTGACACACTTATTCAACTATATTTCCCTTCACAAAACATTTGATTCGTATACTCAAATTAGCATTAAGATTTCTGAATTCCATAAGGACCTTCAAAACACCTTGAAAATCTTGAAAATAACTGATTACAATCAACTAGGTTCCTCAAAACATCAACCAATGATTATGTCATTCACAAGTTGTCTTAAATATTCCATAATGGCACCATTGTTTACAAACACAAACTATAATTCTTAAGGCACAACCAAACCATTATTTTCTTAATAAATCTTTGTTTGAGTTAGTACAACAAAAATGAAACATTTCAGAAGTCTACCCTTACACACAAACTTAGTTCCTTACCACTCCTTCAACAATTGATGGGGAGTCTTATCTTTCAAGAGAAATATTGCTCTTCCCAAGACCTATTCTCTGGTATTCCTAGGGTATTCCTCTCTACCCTACTCAGGGATCCCTCTTAAACCCCTCTCACCTCATAAGACTCTCCACCAATTTCAAATTCTTCACCATTGCTCTCAATTCACCACCAAGCTTCCCTGAGCTCCACACTGACCCAAAGTGTCCTAACCACTCCAAGAGCTAAGAAAGGGTATTATCAATATCCAATTGTTGATTTTAATTCTCATTGATCCATCTCATATGATTCTTTCACCTTGTACCCATCGCTTTCTTGAAAAACCTAATTTTAGGCCTTGTAGCCTTTTGCCCAATTAAGCCCCGTAGAACCCGTTTTCTTGGCTTTTCTCAAAAATGGTCTTAACAACCCCCAAATATTTTTATAGATTATTTCTATTGGTACCCTAGGCTTCAAGATTTACCAGGTTTTTAGTCCCTTTGGCATCCGTACATAGGACTGTCCTCATACCCCCTATTTTCAAGGGTTTCTAGGGTTCTGGCTCCTTTTTCCAACTTTGAGGGCTTCAATAACCTCCTCAACTATCCTCCTTGCATGCACATGTCTGGAATAAATTTTACCACACTCTCTTTCTCTTTATTGGCACAAACCAATCCATTTGGCAACTTTCTTTATTACTGTCCTCTACAAGCCACTAGTCAGAATGCACTTGCACTCGCCTAGTTCTTGATGAATTCACCATCTCCCCTGCAAATAAAGACACCAAACACAATGTGTACATTGTAAAAATAGTCCCCTACTTGATTCCAAGTGGCCATTGTAGCCTTTACATGATAATTTAAGTGGGGATCATTATTTCCAAAAACTGGCCTGAACCGGCTATGAGACCAAAAACTCTAAAAACTTGCAAAACAGAAAGCAATTGAACTAAATGGCTAATATGATGCTTCAAACAGTAATTAAGTGACAAAATTAAAAGACTCAAAGCATTAGACATGTCCTTTCAATCCATTCTTAACTGGATGAAGGCACAAAAACAAAAATTCAATGAAATTTGCACTCTTCCAACTCACAAATTCCCCTTCCAAAACTCCAAATCGTACAGTAGCTTTCCCACATGATCAATTAGGATTTTTATGACCTTATATACCTTTCTCTCACGTTCTAGGACCCTTGGGTTGGGCTTAGAGCATCATTAATTCCCTTTTCCCACTTTTAGGACAAATTGCCAAGTCTACATGGACTAATTTGCCTAATTTCATCATTCAGGCTTCTCCAAACTTCAAGGGTCTAGAATACCCTAAGTTTTCCTTAACTCACACATCAAAAAAACTATTGGGACTTTACATCATAGTACTTATTTCCTTGGTGGTTGGCTAGAACCACCTACAAGCCAAAATTGCCAAGATCTTCCAAAAGACCTTTAAGGTGCTCCTGCACCAACAATTTTTCAAAATCACTCCTTGGTTCCTCAAATTCTCATGGAAAAGTGCTTCTTTGAGCTAATAAACACATATAATATTGTCATTAGTTTCATTCCAAGGCATGTTCAACAATAAAAGACCCTACTTTTGTACACGATGATTGTAAGTATTGTTTAAATGAAGCCTTCAATGACATATTTGTCAATTATCTTGAATGGATACATTTTTTAGGAACTAATATTCGTCTCATTACCATGGTACAGATAAAATTATCCACCATGCCGAAGAAAAAGACAAAGAGGAAACTAACAGATGAAGAGAACGAAACCTTGAAAGAAAAGGAGAGAGTTCGAGTGGCGGCATATCGTGAAAAGAAGAAATCGGAAACAATTGATGAAAACAACCCAATTGTAGAGGAACCTCAACCTTCAAAAAGAGAACGGGAATTGGCAGCACAACAAGCACGGATGCGAAAGCATCTTCGTAAGAAAGATTCAGATACCGTAGTTGGAGACACACCCTCTACGACAAGTGAATATGAAGGGACACCATTAAGCACAAGCAAATATGGAGGGACACCATCTAGCACAAGTGAATATGGACAGAAACCATCTACTACAAGTGAATATGGAGGGACACCATTTACCACAAGTGAATATTGTTGGACACCATCCAACACATCTCAAGTTGAGATTACATCATCACTCGAAATTGAAGAAGAAGGTATGCCATCATTCCCATATGAACCTCAAGGTATGTCTTCTTCACCACCCTCGACCGAAGGTATGCAATCTAGCCCACCTAAATTAAATATTGATGAAATTCCTAATGTTGAGATGTATGTACCTAGGAGAACACCACCAAGAATTTTGCATAGAAAGCCAAAGTATTTGATTAATATTGATGATGAGATTTTGCAGCACATGGAAGGTAAGATTTCAACACGCACTTGTAGAAGATATGCTGATAAGATTTGGGAACGATTCTTTGAAAGGCTAAATGAGACTGCAAGATGTCAACTATTTGTTGAAATGATGTGGGGTGTAAAGTATAGGAACATCATGAAGACTCTTGGGTTGAGAACATCGAATGCATCGAGTGAAGACACTATTGTGAAGAATCTAATGGATGCTTATGAGAGTGTGGGTAAGACCTCATGCTCAAAGGATAGTAATGTCACCCGACGTGTCATTACATTGACTTTGGAAAGTTTTCAAACAAAGAGAGCTCGCCTAATCAAAAAGACTAGTGAAAAAATGAGAATTAGTAGAAAAACTTTATCAAGAGCCATTCAAAGGCAGCAAATAATTGAGGGCAATGATACAAATGAATTATGGGAATTCTCGGAGAGACTGTCATGAAAAGATAAAGAATTTGTCGAAGCCTTGAGAACACTAATTGAAGAGTATTGGAAGAATAACACAAGGCCATCTCCGAATCAAAAGTAGTTGATAAGAAGGAGAATCGGTAGTCGGAATCGTGAGCCACATCTAAAGCAATTTTTGGATATGACTCAAACCCAATTTTTTTGGAAATTTGAAAATGATTATCCTCAAATTAGTATTTCTCAAAGATTTTTTGAACTGCTTAAACCTTTTTATGTCAAGATAAATCAAACATGCACTACTTGTTGTTGTAGACTACATATTGAATTTTCTAACCATTACAATGTTTATCGTTCTATATGCTTAGATTTACATACTAACGATGTTTTGCAAGATTGTGGCATAGAAGCCCCACCAAAATCTTCAAGAGAGTTCTTATCAAAAAATTTATCCGAAATAGAGGATGGCTAGATATCCTATAAGAAAAAATGCTTGGATGGTTCATGCGAGCATTGCGGTGGCTTCCAGTGTATGCTAGTATGTCAACATATGGAAAGCACAGATGAGGTGGGACAAAAACTAGTAGAGTTCGGGAAGTATAAAATAGTGGCATATGCTCCAAAAGATGGGTCTCAAGAAAAAAGGTGTGATTTTGTTATTGAGAAGATTCCAGTGTACAAATTTATGACCACATTTTGTGACAGTATACTGTCTGAGTATGCAATGCATACCCATAGAGCCTGATGGTTGGACACACAGTTCAAGCTATGCAAGGACACCTTTCCAGTTGGAAGCATAGTATCTGTGGTTGAATTTTCAGAGAACTAAACTCTACAACCACGACATGAGGTGCATTCACAATATTAAAACTCTACACAAGTTTCGATATTTGTGCACATAGAATTCATTCATGCATCTGATAGTACAGATGAGCAAAGGAAGGTATTGAGGGAGTACCACTTTTACATTAGTGATGATCACACACATTCTCCAAAGTTTGTGCAAGGTTGCTTCTAGATGTTCTATAGTGGTTTGGCTCAGAGGGGCATAGAATACGATCAACATATAATATGGTCTGATAACTGTGCAACATAGTTCAAGAACTTGTGCATGTTCTACTGGTTGTGCAGGATGCATGTCATTATAGGTGTTCAACATATGTGGAACTTTTATGAGGTTGGACATGGAAAGGGGGAGCATGATGGTGCAGGAGCATGCATGAAAAGAGCATTAGCATGAGAAGAGTTAAAGTATAAAGACAGTGCAAAGTTGACAGATGCAAAATCAATCATCGAGTGGTGTAATTCTTTGATGGGTCCAGGTAATGAAGGTACGTCTTCAGTTCATAGATTTTTTTGGTTGATGGATGATACTAACATTGCACCATATGAAGATTGTTGTAAACTAATAGGATCGAGTGAGGTACAAACTTTCCTTAGATCAAATACAAGTTCATGGAGTATCGATACACGAAAGATGGCATGCTTTTTTTCTTCATGTACAATGCAAGACTGGAATGATTGTGAGTCAAGGGAGTGGGTTGACAAATGGTTCACAAGTTATCTTAGCCCACTTCACATTTATCGCCCTTTGATGGCATTGGAACTGACATGGATAGAATCATCGGTCGACTTTGACCACATATCAGATCTAGTTGAACGAGGTGATATATCTACGTTCTTTGTTGTTGAAATTCCATATCGTTAGATCTTACTTTGTACTGTATTCATAATGTTGGCAAACTTCAAGAGATTTTTTGCACATATCAATGCAGGGCATGTTTATGCAGTTATTGTAGATGAAGATAATGAGAGGGAACAGACTATTAGTAGTGTCATTATGTTGAGACCAAAATGAAATTGGAGGCCCTAGTTATAGATGGAGAAAACATCGAATACCCTAGAGGCTCAGTTGTGGTTACTGGAACATGGCTTAGAAGGTACCCACATTCAAGTGTTAAACATTGGCTATTTCAGGACTTTGACATGCATCATAAGATTTTTCATTACTCGAACCTTGTCATGGCATCCAATGTTCATTTGACCAAATATGGGGGTAGAACTTTTAACAAGACGTTATGGAAGGTCCGTGAGTCTGACCATGAGGTAATACTTGACACAATAAAGAGTAGAGTAGACAGATGGTTCGTTGGATTAATTTGTAAGTATATGCACATTGGTTCTTATTAATTTATACTTGTATGCACATTAATTTTTTTGATGCCAATGCTATCATCTTCTTTTACAATGATTGGTGTCCCCTTGCAAAAAATGCAGATATATGAGTCATCCAAGACAATGTCAACCAGAAAAAGCAATGCAACATCCTTATTTTGATGCCTGCATGCAACATCTGTAAGTGCCTTCCATCTATTTTTATTTCATTTCCATTTTGGATGCTCTTTCTTTTTTTCTTTTACTTTGCATATTTGTAAGTAAACTACTAAGGGTTGATTGATCTTTCGTTGCAGAAAATGCTGATTTAAGAGCCATCAAAGAAAATCTCAGCCAAAAAACCAATGCAACATACTTATTTTGATGATTTTGACAAATCTCAATTTTGATTTCAAGCCATTATAAGAGAGCATGTGAAGCTTAGCGAGGGAATCTCAAGTTACTCATTTGAAGTTAACCTCATGATCCTCCAAAAAAACCTCTCTCAAGTTTTTGCTATCTTGGAGTGGTTTTCTCATGGCGGCGGATTTTCACTTGATGGAAAACATGTCAAATTCAAGCTGTGCAAAGTTGCAAAGTGGTGCAACTTTCACTCTACAACTTGTGTGACCAAGTGGACTGTTCCAACACATCTGAATGGGTATTTTTACACTAGGCATGGTCCTCTTTCACACTGAAACACATGGAATCGCTCTGAGCTATGTTCCACCGGATCGATCCCTTAAGGGTCCAAAGTGCAAAATGGCTGCAAAATTTAGCATGCTATTACTCAGATTCTATGATGCTTAGAAAATTCTTGTCTGATCCCATAGGATTGTGTTGAGCCTATCTACAAAAACCTCTCTCAGTTTTGGCTATCTCGGAGTGGTTTTCCAGTGGTGGCAGATTTTCACTTGATGGAAAAAGCATCAAATGCAAGCAGTGCAAAGTTGCAGTGTGGTGCAACTTTCATTCTGCAACTTGTGTGACCAAGCGGACTGTTCCAACACGTCCAAATAGGTATTTTTATGCTAGACATGGTCCTCTTTTGCACTGAAACACGTGGAATTGCTCCGAGCTATGTTCCACCGGATCGATCCCTTAGGTTGGAGGAGTCTTAAGTTGCAAAGTTGTAAGTTGCTTAAAGCAACAAATTTGAAATCATATTGAATGGCCCACTTAGCACTCATTGCATCTAAGTGATGCTCAGAGAGGTGAGGCACTAGGCCTTCCCAGGAGGTCACCCATTCCAGTATAATCCAGCTCAAGCGCTTAACCACAAAGTTTTTTCCCCAAGAAGGCATAGTGGAAAAGGCATAATCTAGTGTACTTTTGATGAGTGGAAAGGAATTCCTAAGAGACATGAAGGAGGAAGAAGGAGTTGTCTATGCAATCATGTTGAAGCCAAAGGAGGAGGAGTCACCTAGTCGGCTACCTATGACAGTAGAGGTGAAGCAACTATTGGATCAGTTCAGGGATATCATTTGTGAAGGCACACCAGCTACACTACCACCTAAAAGGGCAATCAATCATCAAATTGACTTTGTACCAGGAGCAACATTGCCTAACAAGGTTGCATACAAAATGACACCAAACCAGAACAAGGAGATAGCAAGGCAAGTTCAATAACTTTTGGACCAAGGGTTGATCAGGAAAACCATAAGCTCATGTGTTGTTCCAGTGGTGTTGGAACCTAAGAAGGGAGATAAGTGGAGAATATGTACTGATTCTAGGGCCATAAATAGGATAAACATTAGATATAGGTTTCATATTCCTGGGATAGAAGACTTAATGGACTATTTAGGGGGTGCTAAGTACTACTCCAAGATTAATTTGAAAAGTGGCTACTATCAGATTAGGATGAAAGAGGGAGATGAATGGAAGTCAACTTTTAAAACAACAGAGGGGTTAGTAATGCAATTCGGGCTTACAAATGCACCTATCACTTTTATGAGGGTGATGAATGAGGTCTTGAAGGACTTTATAGGAGTTTTTGTGGTAGTCTACTTAGATGATATCCTCATCTTTAGCAAAACAAAAGAAGAACATATGAAGCACCTAGAACTTGTGTTGAATAAACTTCAAGAGGAGAAGCTCACCATAAATCTTGATAAATAGGGTACTTGGTAACTTTTTGAAGTGTCTAACTAAGGAGTATGGACAAGGATGGGAACAAGCCATTTCACAAGAAAAATTTGCCTACAATGATAGCACAAACAGGTCTACTGGTAAGAGCCCATTTGAAATTGTATATGGGTTACATCCAAGGGGTGTACTTGAGCTAAGAGACCTAAAATGTTATGAAGGAATTAGTGAACATGTTGATGATTTTGCTCAGTCAATGAGAGAGGTTCATGAGCAGGTAAAGAAGACATTAATGGAGGCTAACCAAAAGTTGAAGGCTAAAAGAGATGAAGGGAAGAGAGATCTACAATTTGAAATAGGTGATTTGGTGATGGTATACTTGAACAAGGCAAGACTATAGAAAGGCATACCAAGTAAGCTGCAGATGAAAAGGATAGGGCCATGTAAAGTGTTGGCTAAGTATGGATCCAATGCATACAAGGTGGAGTTACCCAAGGAGATTTCCATTTCACCTATCTTCAATGTGAAGGACTTGGTGAAGTATAAAGGACCAGAAATGGATGAGGAATAGTATAGTGCTGAGGTGAGTAAGGATGTGGACAAACTCAAGGTACCTGATCAAATCAGACCACAAGTGGACAAGATTCTAGACTCAAGGGTTAAGAAGAAGACTAGGCACAAGACATACATGGAGCACCTAGTGAAGTGGAGACATCAACCAGAGTCAGAGGCTACTTGGATAGTAGAAAGTGATGTTACGAAGCATGGAATTAGTGAGGAGCTCTTGACACCACAGGTTCCTTAACTTCTTTGTTGCAGGGGGGAGAATGGTGTAGGAGCACCTTAAGGTCTTTTGGAGAGATCTTTGCAATTTTGGCTTGTAGGTGGTTCTAGCCAACCACCAAGGGAATAAGGACTATGATGTAAAGTCCCAAGAGTGTTTTTGATGAATTAATTGGAAATAGGTTTGTTAGGGGCTTGCGGTTTGGGTAAGTCTTGGACACTGTGAGCATTTTGAGCAATGTTGCCTTGGCTATTTGTCCTAAAAGTTGGAAAATGGCATTAATGATGCTCTAAGCCCAACCCAAGGGTCCTAGAATGTGGGAGAAAGGTATATAAGGTTAGAAAAACCCTAATACCTGGGTTGGATGATTTTTTTCACGAATTGAGACTTGGAGAGTACATTTTTGTGATTGGAAGAGAGCAAGTTTTCATTGAATTTATGTGTTTGAGCCTTCATCCAATCAAGAATGGATTGAAAGGACTTATCTAATGCTTTAAGTCTTCCATTTTTATCACTTAATTACCTTGTGTAGCATTAGATTAGTCATCTAGACCAACTGGTTATCTTTTTGCAAGTTTTTGGTGTTCTTGGTCTCATTGCCGTTTCAGGCCAGTTTTGTGAATAATGAGTGCCACTTGACTTCCCATGGATTTACTCTCATGGCCACTTGGAATCAAGTTGGGGACTATGTAAATAGTTTACATATAGGTTTTGGGGTTCATGATTTGCAGGGAAGGTGATGAAATTATCAAGCACCAGGCGAGTGCAAGTGCATTCTGGCTAGTAGCTTGGAGAGGACAACAGCAAGGAGAGCTGCTAAATGGATTGGTTTGTGCCAATAAAGAGTATGGGAGTGTAGGAACATGTGTCCCAGTCATGTGTGTGCCAGGAGGAGAGCTGAGGAGGTCGTTGAAGCCCTCAAAGAAGGAAAAAGAGCCAAAAACCCTAGGAACCCTTGAAAATAGGGGGTTTGAGGACAATCATATGTACAGACACTTGTAGGACCTAAGGCCTGATAAATATTGTAGCCTTGATGGTCAAAAGAAATAATCTACAAAAAAATTTGGGGGTTGTTAAGACTGATTGTGAGAAAAGTCAAGAAAATGGGTTATAGGGGGCCAAATTGGGGCAGAAGGCTACAAGGCCTAAAATTGTGTTTTTCAAGAAAGCGATGGGTAAAAGGTGAAAGAATCCAATAAGATGGATCAGTGAGGAGAAAAATCAACAAAGGGACAACTAGGATACCCTTCCCTAGCCCTGGGGTGGTTAGGACACTTTGGGTTAGTGTGGAGGCCAAGGAAGCTTAGTGGTGGATTGGGAGTGATGGAGAAGAATTTGAAATTGGTGGAGAGTCTTACGTGGTGAGAGGGGTTTAGGAGTGATACCTGAGTAGGGTAGAGAGGAATACCCTAGGAAGACCAGAGAATAGGTCTTGGGAAGAGCAAGAGTGCTCTTGAGGGATAGGACTCCCCATCACTTTAACTCATCAATTGATAAGTAGGAGGTATTTTCTGCAATGTGTCAAATTGTGATATTGCTATCAGGATTCCATTGAGCAGTCATTTGTAGTATTAGATATAGCTCTAGCTTCTACAGTATTGCACATGATTGCAGATAGTTTCAAAGATCTAGATAAAATCAATAGTTCACATTACTCAAGAAGGATGAACATCTTAAAGACATTTGCGGAAATCAGGACAAGTAACCTTCTTGTGGACTTAGGGTTGCAATATTTGATCTACAACATGCTCCACCATTTCTTCAGTAGGATCAAGAACACACATAATGAAGGTGTGTTTGTAGCCATGAAAGATTATGGTTCGAACTATCCAAGAGAGATGTTTTATCTCGACCAACCATATCTATACCATGGTTTGTTTGGAAACAAGGATGGGTTCTCTCTTCATCAGCATATACATTATTCCTCGATGTGTTCACACTAGTGTTACAAGACTAAGACTTGCCTCGGACTTGATAGGCCATTTTTTGACTTTGACTTGGGCTTGGAGCCCAGACTCGACAAATAGAAAAACCTAAGAAATTCAAAGATTTGTAAGGATTTAAAATTTGTTTTATGCACCCTTTAATAAATAAACCTTAAAGACACAATAGCATCATCAAATAGAAATTAATATGATCCCATACACAAACATACACCAATCACATAAGTATAAGCACAAATTTTATCTGAAGGAAATAACACATTTAGATATATAAATATTGTGGTATTGCTATCAGGATTCAATCGTGTAGTTTTACAAGTCAAACTCATTGACCCATGATTCATCAGTAGTGGTTCACAAGAACCCATCTCTCATGATAATGAATGGTTCATAAGGAGGAAGATAAATCTTCATACATTTCTTCTATCACAAATGAGATAAGTTGCTTGGTTTCATGAAGGTCATGAGACAACCATTAATGGGGAGTGGATACATGAAGAACTGATGGAGAATGATAATGGCTTCAGACCTACTATAAAGGAATTTTTTTTTCGTTTCAATGATGCAAGAGGTTTTTTGTTTCACTACCAAAATGAGTCTACGAAGAATGCATGTGAAACTCCTTTTGACCTTGAGGGTATATGTACTATCTCAAGGATCATGCATTGGGGATGACATAGATCAATGCTAGGGATAACCAATTAATAATTATACACGTGAATAAGTCAAACATGTACATGTCAATAAGGGAACTACAAGTACTCATAAACACGTAAACCTCAAAAAGTATACACACGAATACATAGTATACACAAATTAAAACAAAGTATATGCACGAATACAAGGTATAAGCATGAAAACATGTAAGCCACAAAGTATACACTCAAATGCACGTAAGTTGTAAAGTATACACTTGAATATACATAACTCATATCTATTGAACCATCAATTTAGAATGCAAATATGGACAGGCATCGAAAAAAGATATTTGTATTAACCAAATAGCCATGTAGGCATACATAAATATATGTCGATATAAGTATGAAATATATGTACAAAATAGCCATATAGGCTTAGGAGAATACCATCTAGGCATACAATGTCAAATATGTCCAATAAAAAATATGTACAAAACTGCCATGCACGCATACAATAAAGGACTCTGGAATCAAAAGTCATTGCTCTCCATGCCTAGGAAATAAAATCTTTCCCTTTCCTTTTTGCTCAGATGGCAATAGGTCTATCACTCATTTTTGCTGTGCTCGTGGAGTGCTCCTGCTACTCCTCCTAGGGTTTAGTTCATGGTGAAGTTTTAACTATTACAATAAGAAGTAAAGACATAAATATATAGAAATTACATTATAAAAAATGATATATTTGACAAAATAATCACTTACAACCATCTCACGATCTCTCTCCACAAGGGAAATATCCTCACGCCCATGCTCAGGCGTGCTCAAGCCTTGTATAAACTATAAAAATAGACAAAAGCTACGTGAATCAATAATGGTTTGATTTCTCACTAACTAACATCTATAACAACAAATGTAACTTAAAATTTACTAATTTTCCTCATACCTCTTCTTTCAGAGCCATCGAGGATTGTATAGCAGATGTCACACCAATATCCATTGCCCTCGTCACATTCAGAGGTGTATCGTCTCGCAACAACTGAAAATAAAACAACAAATTATTCAATGTAATCAACGATGTGCATGTATAAACTACACAAATATATTAAGTAATTGATTCATTAGTTAAACTCTTTATTCTATTACCTACATGAAGGTTTGAGTAAATCCACTGCCATTGGGAAATGTTCCATCGAAACCTCCAATATTAGTCTGTTCAACATCCAAAATTGCATATTAAATTACCATTCGTAAAACAATGCCCTTAATATGCAATAAACTTATAATTATTTACTAGTTACATACCCTAGCGATAGGTGTACTGTAAAAATAGGTTGGTGGGGGCCAGTGTATCCAGTCTCAACACTATGACCCTACAATTTTATTAAAATCATAAAACATTTTTAGTTAATCTTGCATTTCAAAATTGAAATTTAATAAATTAAATTCAATGAACACATGCACTAAGTTTTACCTGACTATCAATGCCATATGCCTCATGCAAAATGTCAGCTGCCCTCTCCATCTCCATAGTTGCAGATGGATCCTGCGTACCGGTCTCCTGAGGGTCGGTGGGGTCATGTGAACAAGTAGCCCTGCAAGATTGACACACATGTGTTCGAAGACCACCACTAGAAGACTCCCCTGGATGGCGTTGTAGAATAGGGCTAGTATGATGGATGACACTCTGGGTCAAAGTGCTGATTGCCTGCAATGTATCTACGTCAGCACTTTCCTTCATGACGGAAGACATAATAATGTGCTCAGGAGGTGGCCTAGTGAGAGCTCATCTACCTTGCCGCATAGGATCCAACTGTGCACTAGGTCTATCCTAAGCTGACCACCCACCTCTCCCTTGGAAATCCCTCATATCAAAATAATTTGGGATTTTGTTCAATATGAACTCATTGTATAGTTTCCTAAGGAAATATTAGGGGACCTCATAATTGTTGCATGGTGGGTAATCAAAGACCATGTACCACCTATCATAAAACCGTTCTTTCATTTGTTGGTGGTGGCACCAATGGATAGGAAACCTCTTCGCATTAAGGGTAAGATTTTGATTTGTGCGTGGGTCGGTGAATAATGAGCACAAATCACCTTTTGTTATTTTTAAATCTTTCACATCCTTGTATGATAGTTTATTTGCATAATACTCCCTAGCCACCTGCCTCTTATCTTCCCATCCAGTTATTTGTTTGCTAATTGAATCTACATTTGTTAACATATCTTTCAAGGAATTTGCTAGGGTCATTCTTTCTGTGGTTGAACCATTTGGATCACTCAACCTATTGATCAAATCCTCAATTTTTTTTTTGTTGTTCTCAATTTCACTCATTAAATTTTGTTGAGTGCCAGGAGGGGGTTGAGTGATTGGTGGAGGAGGTTGATGTTGTGGTTGAATTTGATCTTGGGGATTTGGTTGGTCCTCCTATTGAGGATTTTGAGGGTTTGCAGGTTGATTTGCATCTCCTAAAAATTCAAACAAATAGATATCAAATTCAACCTAAAACTAACAAATTCAAAACAAAAATCATAGAATCCTTACCTCTTACAACTCCTTGTCATCATGGCGCCATCGTTGCAAAGAAATTTGGATTCTTGGCGAATAAATTCTTCTCCTCGAATGTGAGAGTGATATTTTGGGGTTTTTGGCTGCGGGTGCACAAAAAAACCAGTCAAAATGCAAATGAGAGATTTGCATTTGTTTTTTTGCTTTGACAGTCGATAACGCGAGCATGTTATTATGTGCTCATGTTATGGCTTTGTAGTTTTAGCCGCCGAGACCTTTCCTAGGTTTAACAGAAGACATAATGCGAGCATGTTATAACGCGCTCATGTTATGGTTTTCAACTTTGTTTTTTTGAGGGTGTCCACATAATTGCTACCCATTTCCATGCACCCACCCTTCGATTTCATTTCAATTTAAATTTAAATTTAACTCCAATTTAATAACAATATCATAATTAATAATTGCATTTAAATAATCAATAAAATCTGTATGTGACAACCTTCCCCTCTTGGAAGAGACATCGGCTTGATGTCTTATTAATCATTCAATAAGCATAGCATCACAATCAATAAAACATACTATCTCAATCATTAAAAACATAGTATCTCGATCATAGTGAAATAGTAACTAACAACATAGTTCTCAAACATAAACATAAAAAAATCATAGTATCATCCATGCTATCAAAGTTCACAACATGTGAATAAAAAACCAGAGTATCAAGTATCTCTGCATAAAGCAAGTACTAATCTATGAAAGAAAATGAGGAAAATGATGGTCTATCATCTCAGAATCCTCCATAGGAGCAATTGCAGTTAAATTTTCTTTCTTTCATCAAAAAATATGGTTAGGGTTAGTAATTTTTTTTCCCTTCATTTATTGTTTGGACTTATCATTGTGCATCTTTCGTATTATACCCATAAACATAGGAGTAATTGCATATATATATATATACACACAGATGATTAGTCTAAAACCATAAAGATATTCAAGATAAAATTAGTCTAGTGGCTATTAAGTGTTATTCTAATACCTAGTCTTTTAGAATTTCTCTATTTGTCTATAATATTTAGTGCCAAGTAATGTAGCTCAAATTTTCAATTAAATATGTGGTTTTATAGCAATTTTGCATAGCTTATTGCTACCCATTGGTAGATAGGCTATATGTTTTAAATTTTCATTAGCCCAGTCATGAATAAAACTTCTCGGTGTCAAAAATTTGTCGTTCGATGGCGAGTTCCCTAGGGTTGTTTATGATGGCATGGAATTTGGTAAATGTGGGGTTGGTAGTGGTGGAGTTGGTTGTCTTGATAGGCGAAAGAAAAATGGTAAATTTTTTCTTGCGTTAGGGTTAATGCATCGTCGCATTGTTGTATGATGGTGCGGGAGGAAGTAAATCCGATATTCAATGTTGCAGTGTGGGAAAGTATAGTCCAAAATGTGCAAGAAAATGTATTGATTAAGTTTCATTATTGAAAGAGCCATGTGGTGTTGGTTTGATAGGAGAATTGCAAATTAACATAGGAGTGATTGCATATATATATATATATATATATGCAGAGGATTAGTATGAAACCATAAAGATATTCAAGATAAAATTAGTTTAGTGGATGTTAAGTGTTATTCTAATAGGTCTTTTAGAATTCTTCTATTTGTCTATAATATTTAGTGTCAAGTAATGTAGAGTTGTGTCACACTTTATAAAGGAAGCGGCCAACACTAATCCAACTTTTAAACTTGAATCACTAAAAAATGGCATATACGTTTTGAATTTTGAAATGATGTAAACTAATTGAATATGTATTTTTTTAGTATATTTTATGTTTGTATTTAAAAATAAAATAAAATAATAATTTTAAACTAGTTTTGAATAAATTAACACTATAACTTAGTTGCTGATAAAATGTTGAAAAAATGAAGTTGCATGGGACATCAAACTTTTTATAGTAAATTTTATTTTTTTCTTTCAAATTTTTTGTGTGTATTTATAACTTGAAACTTTAGTGTATGGATACATTTTTTTTCAATTTTGATAAATATATATTTTTAAATAAATATTAAAATGTGTGTGAATCAAAAATAGTTGTTTCCATTGGATGTCAACTTTCATATTAAATATTTATCTAAAATGAAAAAAATTTATACCATCTTGAAATAGATTCTTTTATCTAGTGCATCATATTTTTTTCATTTTTGTAATAAGTTTTAGTATTTTTCCTTGGCATGATAATCAACCTAATATTTTGTGTTGATAACCTACTTTTAGTAAAAAAATAAAAAAATAAAATTAAATTATTAAAATAATAATATTTTTCAACTCTACACTGATGGATCTACAAAAGGTTATTTTTTATATTTAAAAAAAAATGTTATTTACATTAATAGGAGTTATTAAAACTTCAAGTTTTTCAAATAATTTTATTTTTTTGGTAAATTGGACTCAAAGTCGTGCTCCATATATTTTTAGCCAACAATTTTAGTTGAGAAAGTTATGGAAGTATCTAACTTAGTTAGAATGAATCTTACTAGATCATGTGTTTGACCAAAAATTATTTTTTAGTTAGAAATACTTAAATTAAGTTGTGCTGATAAGTTGGCTGAAAGTGTGACACATCTTTGTGCTTTTACCTAGCTCAAATTTTCAATTATGTCTGTGGCATTATAGCGATTTTGCACAACTTATTGCTATCCATTGGTTTTACAAGTTCTATTTAATGTGGGTTTACTGCCAAAGAACGCAGGTCAAATTTTGAATTGACAAGCCAACTCTTACATAGACTGCTTCTCTTGTATTGAAATATGTTTAATATGGGTTTTTGATTATCTATTATTTACCTATGATTCTTAAGTGTTTTTCTAATAGTTGTTTTATAGTTTCTCTATTTTTGTCTATAATATTTAGTGCCAAATAATGTAGCTTGAATTTTGAATTGAGAAGCCAATTTTTACGTAGATTGCTTGTGTTGTATTGATATGTTTTATGATATTCTTTTTTCCAATTTTGTAATGGAAATTGTTTGTTATCGTACTTTCCCTCTTCTATTCTCCATATTTTAGTAAAAAGGGTCATCAAATTCAGAAGCCAAATATTACATAGGCTAGCAATTGTTATATAGTGAATAGTTTTCTTTACGAAACCATTCAGCTTCTGCATATTGAGGCACCCAGCTCCACCACCGCCAACCCACGTAATTAGCAAGCTCCACCACTTTCATAAATAACATCGAGTAGTTTGTTGCAGGGAGCTTCAAGCAGGTGAGGAAAAAAATAATATCATGAAACATATTGATACAAGATTCAAGTTATGTTCTTTGGTGATAAATATTGAAGGCATATAGAGAAATTGTATAAGAGGTGTTGGAATAACACTTATTTGCTGCTACATATTATTGAAAAAAAGGGAAATTGCATTGAATTCCTTGAAACATAGACAGATACACACATACACACACATATATATGTATTGAATTCCCGATTTCATATTTAAAAATATACATATAGGCATAAATGTATATCCATATATATAGACCAAGACCATTGTGGCTCATTTGACAATGCAACAACAATTTATATATGTACACATGTATATCTAAACAAATGTGTATGCTATCTTTATTTGTATTTATGTAGACTTTGATTTAAAAAGAGTTAAAAATAGCATATATAAGTATTATTTAGCTTTTGAGGAAATCACTACAATGCAGCCATAACATTCGATGATATAGTGTTGAGATGTTGTTAATAACATACCATTTAATGGTGCAGTCTGTGTAACATGTTCATAAAAAAGCTATAAAAATGTTTGCACTTTGCTAGTGCAATGTGCCTATTGAAACTGAATACATTAAAAAAACACCAAAACCATTGTAGAAAACTATAGTTGAAGCCAACAACAATGTAATTTTTTGAGGTTGTAAAAATTGAATATTCCATTTGCTTGCTCCCGCCATCTTCATTGCCATTTTCTAGTACTGCAGAAAACCATTTACCATTATGCTTTTGTGTTTGAAGGTGGCCAAGAGCCCTTCTTTGGATATATAGGAATTCCAATGACTACATAGTCAGGAATAAATATAGTATACACATCTATTTAGATATAGCAGTGTATATATAAATAGATATATACATGTGTACATATGGATATATATATTTGGTTATATGTGTTTTTTAAATGTGTGGGCAAAGGGGAAATTCAAAGCATATATATACTTAATCATTTTTATTCTTGTTGTATATCTTATTGTTTGGATAAGAAAGGATGAAGAGACAAACTAGCAACATATAAAAATATCTACATATAGGTATATGTAGAAATATAGTAAAAAATACATGCATATAGGGTGATCCCACAAAGCTGGTTTACAATTTCAGAGAGGAATTGATTTTTGCTGAAATCACATATTTTTAGAAAATATAATGATTTAAGCCTTTAAAAGTTCCATTTTAAGGATTACAATTGAAGGGGGTTTGATCAAACCACCTTAGATCAAACCCCTTGGATAGAACCTCACTAGTTTTAAACCATACCTATAAATGAATCTCCTTTACACCTATCAAAATGCTGATAAAAAATCACTTTTGATTTACCTTTTGGGGGATCAAATGAATTCATTTAAAATTTATTTCAAATGATTATGGTAGTCCTTGAAATGAGCTATCCCAAAAATATAATTTTAATATGTTTTGGTTTTATTATGTATGTGTTTTTTTAGTTTTGTTAAACATAGGTTTTTCACTGAAAATCAAGCTCTTTGTTTTGCACATGTGAAAAAATAGAAAATTATCAAAATAATTTTTTTAAAAGTATGTTTGTGCTGGGTATTTATGTCCTTGATTCATTAAAAAAAATAAAATTTAATTTGATACATATAACAATAAGTTATGTTGTATACAGTCCGACTATGTCTGAATTGCAATTGGTTTGACTTCGAAACTCTATTAAGGAAAATATATTCAATAAAAAATAATGAGACCAAATGAAAGTGCTAGATATCATAGTTACAAATCTAAATTTAAAAAAAATAGAATTTTATCCTTTATACAAAAAAAGTTATGTTGTATACGGTGAGCGTCACTTTTTAAAAATGTTGCTTTTTGAAAAAAACCAGTTTTCGTGGGAGATGGAAAAAGAAGTGCAATATTATTCCAAAAAATTTGAAAAAATATTTTTAGAATCTACAAACAAAATGTGATGAGACTCTAGTTTGTATCTATTAGAGTAATAAGTTATATACTTAATTAATTATATCATACTGGTTAATTAATTAAGTCACTTATTCCTCTGGTTGCTTAAGCTAAACTTAGGCACATTAATAATTGATTAATTATTAATTTTGCACACTAGGGTTTCATTTTAGGTCAACATTAGGGTTGCATACTTTGGTTTTATAAAGCAAATCATCTCATTGTAACATTGAATTCTTGAATATATCATTTTGCACATTCGCATGCAAAGCTCTGCTTTTTTTATGTTTTCTCTTATGTGGAAGGTGTTTAGGTTTGCATGTCTAATCTAGGGTTTCTAACATGGTATCAAAGCCTTGACATGCAACCCCTTCTCAAATTCTGGAGAAATTCATTGCAGAGTTCGTTCGGGGTTCCTCGAGGATTTTACACCTTGAGTTCATTTATGCAATGTCTTGGATCAGATCGGACCACACCATTGGATTCAGAGTGCTGGGAAAAGTCAAGTTTGACTTTCATTTTGCAGATTTTGGCCATGATTTGCCAGATCTGTGAGGGTTTCAAGCTGGGTGATTTTTTGCAAGCTCTGGAGGTTGTCATTTTTTTGGAGCATCCTGGAGCAAAACAGACACCACCATCGCGTTCGCAGCACCCCAAAACCATAAGATCACCTTTCGTTTCTTCGATTTTGGCGAAGTTGGTTTGGAGGGCAAAATTTTTTTGCCAGGGAAGCCGTACAACCTCCCTAGCTTGCTTCCCGAGGCACGATTTTTGAAAAAATGAAAAAACGCACATTGGTTTCTACGCCTCTAGTTTAAAAGTCAGGTGTCACCGCTGCGCCATCGGGCAGCCACCCGATAGCCACCCAACAACCACCGCCACCGGTGGCTCCCCCACCTAGCTCCGCTGACCGAACCAGCCCCCGCAGGCTCCAACTGCATCAGCTACGGTCCTATGGGGGACCGGGCCCCATGTGCCCAGCCCCTGAACACACTAAGCTCCTGCGCCAATCACATGGGCGACCAAGGGCTCTGCCCTAGCCCCCAGTTCGCTAGCCCCTGGTCGTGCACAGGACTAGGGGCTTATTTTTTTTAGCCCCTTGGGCTGCCTGCAGGCCTTATTGGCCATTCTGGAGCACTTTCACCAAATTGGGCATAACTTTTGCGTACGGAGTTAGTTTTTCGCAAACTAGATATTGTTGGAAAGCTGGGTCCGAGCCCATTCTATTGGTGTAGGTTATTTTTCCTAGTTATATTCTAGTTTTATTTTGTAGGTCCTTGAACGCAAAACTTATTATTTTCACTCTGAAGGGCATATCTTTTGACTTGGTGACCCTTTTTTTGCCATTCTTGCAAAATTGGAAAGCTGGTTCAGTCCTCTACATAGATCTGAGGTCTTTTTTATTTTTCTATTTATACATGTTTATGCATTCTCTCTTTTTGCAATCATTGGGGATTGTAATAAATGAACTGATATAAAGTTCCATCGGGGGGGTTTCTTGCATAATAATCTGATTAGAGTGTGCATGCACTTTGATCTTCATCATTCAATAATCAACTGCTACTTCATAGATTCCAATGTTGTTCCCATTTGGAGTTTTCGAGTGTTTTGTGACATTGGGTCTGTTGTTGCATCATTATGATTCCGATATGGATTCTTGTAGACAGAAGTATCTTTACTTGCTTGCCAGATTGCAGTTCCAGTGTTACTCTATAGTGTTCTTCCAATGCTTCTTTGTAGCATGTCATATCATTATAGGGGGGTTTTGTCCCACTGGGTTTTCCTCCTCTACCTCTTTCTTGCATTTGTAAATGGGTACCTGATCAGGCCTAGTTTTCGGGACCCATCTTTGCTTGCATGCATCTTCTTCTAGTGTTTTAGCTTCTTCCTAAGTTCATCTTAAGGGAGGGTGTTAGAGTAATAAGTTATATACTTAATTAATTATATCATACTGGTTAATTAATTAAGTCACTTATTCCTCTAGTTGCTTAAGCTAAACTTAGACACATTAATAATTGATTAATTATTAATTGTGCACACTAGGGTTTCATTTTAGGTCAACATTAGGGTTGCATACTTTGCTTTTATAAAGCAAATCATCTCATTGTAACATTGAATTCCTGAATATATCATTTTGCACATTCACATGCAAAGCTCTGCTTTTTTATGTTTTCTCTTCTGTGGAAGGTGTTTAGGTTTGCATGTCTGATCTAGGGTTTCTAACAGCATCATCTTCAAATTCATCATGGTTTAGCCGCTATAGGTGCCTGAATGTGAAGATTTAGTTAAAATTAGTAATTTCAGTGTCCAGTTTGGCCAAAAATTGTAAACCACTATTGTGGGATCACCCTACATATATAAGCAACCTAAAAGAGAAATAGATACATATAGGGATATATACATTTGCATTTATCATTTTTATTCTTGTTGTTATATCTCTTGTTGTTTCGATAGTATTAAAAAGTGGAATGGTTATACCCATTTTCATTTAATAAAATTAGTAAAATGGTTGACAGATTATTGATATTTCTAAGTTTTCTACTAGTTGCCATTGGATGTTGTAATACATTAATCTCTTATTTTTATTGTGAAATGGAGATCTCAATTAGTCAGCTCAATTTACAACATTTTCTCCCTGTAAAAGTTCCCACAACTATGTCTACAAAATCGGGCTTTATCGATGGGTCTCTAGAGCCCCCCAAGATTGTTTTGTTGACATCCCCTATAGGTTTCACTGTGGAGTCTAGCTCTAAGGGTGTGAACCGTCGACCTTCAGATCCTGATTCTATAAGTTTATATTTCCTTTTCCTTATAGTTGTTGCAAATTTTTTGTTATTGTTTCTTTCCTCTTTTCTATTCTACTTGAACATTGCCTTTCAGTTCCTTTAATTTTATGATCCTCAAATACAAAAACACACACCACATACAATTTCCTATTTATCTTTTTCATTTTTCTTGGTTTTTATGTGTATACACACATGGTTGGGCCTGGTTAAGCATATAGATGTGGAAGTAGACATGCACTGATCTTTTCCAGCACAAAAAAATCCCTTTGTAGCCTTTGTTTCCCTTACTCCTTTTCTCCATTTGGTGTGATCAAGTACATTTTCCTCGATTGAACTTGTCTTTGTAGGCTATAAAGAAACAACCAAGTTTGACTTCATGGCATTCTACAACATTGCAATAAGATGTTGTTAATACAAAAGCATTTAACAGTGTAGTATGTGGAACATGTTCATAGGAAAGCTATAAAATTGTCTATACTCTGCCACTACAATCTATTTATATCATAACTAAAAACATTGAAAAATACCAAAAACAATGCATAACACTATTTCAAATAATTAGTTGTCATATCTGCACATCTTAGGCGTTATGTTGATCAGACCCAAAAATACTGGAAAAAAACCCAATAGAATTGAACTATAGTATTCAATGGTGTAGCATTTAGATGCTAATAACAAAACATTTTATAATGCAATATGTGCAACATGTTCATAGTGAAGTTAAAAAATTGTTTGGACTATGGTAGTACAATGTGTCTATTAATAATCAATACATTAATAATCACCCAAAATAGCGTAAAAAGCCATGGTAAGAGATTCAAAGCACATGGTCATAATTTAAAGAATTACAATGAAACGATGAATGTATTAGTTTATATATGCAACAGTTAGATCTTATGTTTGTGTGTGTGTGTGTATGCATGTATATATATGCATATATGTACATATATATATGCATATATAGATGTATGTATATGTATATATGTATGTATATGTATATATGTATATATATATGTAGTGCACAAAACTATGGTAAGAGCTTTGAAGCACCAAATAGAGAAATTCTAAAAGAGTTATTAGAATAACACTTAACAACTACTACAGTAATTTTATCATGAATATCTTTATGCTTTCATACTAACCCTCTGCATATATATATGCAACTATGCCTATGTTAATATGCAATTGCTCCTATGGTAATGTGTATAACGCCAAAGATGATGTATATATTTATATATATGTATGCATATGTATATATGTATATATATATGCAAGTATGTATGTATGTATATGTATATATGTATATATAGTTTCCTATTTATGTTTTCAGTTTTCTTGGCGTTTGAGTGTATACACACATGGCTGGCCCTGGTTAAGCATATAGATGTGGAAGTAGATACACATTGATCTTTTCTAGCACATAAAACCATCCCTTTGCAACCTTTGTTTTCCTTACTCCTTTTATCCCTTTGGTATGATCAAGTACATTTTCCTCAATTGAACTCTTCTTTGTAGGCTACAAAGAAACAAACAAGTTTGACTTCATGGCATTCTACAATATTGTAATCAAATGTTGTTAATAAGAAAGCATTTAATAGTGTAGTATTTGGAACATGTTCATAGAAAAGTTGTAAAATTGTCTATACTCTTCCACTACAATCTGTTTATCATAACTGAAAACATTGAAAAAAGCCAAAAAATAGTGCATAACACTATTTCAAGCAATCAGTTGTCATATCTATACATCTTAGGTGTTATGTTGATCAAACCCAAAAAAATGAAAAACAACCCAATAGAATTGAACTATAGTATTCAATGGTGTAGCATTTAGATGTTAATAACAAAGCATTTTATAATGCAGTACATGTGCGACATGTTCATAGTGAAGTTGAAATTTTTTTTGGAGTGTGGCAATACAATGTGTCTATTGAAAATCAATACATTGATAAACACCCAAAACACTGCAGAAAGCTATGGTAAGAGCTTCAAAGAACATGGTCATAATTTAAGGAATTACAATAAAACAATGAATATATTAGTTTATATATGCAATAGTTAGATCCTGTGTCTGTGTGTGTGTGTGTATGTATATATATATATATATATATATGTATGCATATATATGTATGTATATGCATATATGTATATATATATATATATATATATATATATATATATATATATGTAGTGCACAAAACTATGATAAGAGATTTAGAGCACCAAATAGAGAAATTCTTAAAGAGCTATTAGAATAACACTTAATAGCCACTACACTAATTTTATCATGAATATCTTTATGCTTTCATACTAATCCTCTGCATATATATATGCAATTACGCCTATGTTAATATGCAATTTCTCCTATGGTAATGGGTATAACGCCAAAGATGTATATATATGTGTGTGTGTGTGTGTGTGTGTGTGTATGTATATATATATGTATGTATGTATGTATGTATGTATATGTATATATGTATATATATGTATGTATATGTATATATATAGTGCACAAAACTATGGTAAGAGCTTCGAAGCACATGATCATAATTTAAGGAAACCATTCAATAGTATCCTTCCTATTATGCTGGTAATTACAATAAAACAATGAATGTATTAGTTTATGTATGCAACAGTTAGATCTTGTGTTTGTTTGTTTGTGTGTGTGTGTGTACACAAACAAGATGTGTGTGCCACCTTTGATTTTACCTACATATGCATCAATTTCTAGAAACTGCAACTATATATTTAAAATACTGCATGTGTTTAGATGCCATATACACAAACAACAAACCAACCAAAAGTTTGGAAGGTAGTCTTGTAGATTGACATTGTTGTGTACATATTTGCATGGTGAATTTAAAACAAATTGTATTGCTAAGAATAGAGAACCCAACAAAAAATAAAAAAATTGTTTTCCATCTCTAAATTTGATAATGATGCATAGCAAATGGATAACTTCAATGATGCACCCAATTCAATCTACATTATTTGGTACTAAATGTTATAGAAAAATTATGAAATGCTAAAAGAACTATTAGAAAAACACTTAAGAATCACAATAAAATGACAGATGATTGAAAAACCACATTAAATATAACTTTAAAATATGGAGAATAGAAGAGGTGAACTATGATAATCTGTAAACACATTGTTCACAAAGAACATATAACATGTTGTATTCACACAAAACACAAAACTGAAGATACCTTGACAACTACAACACTAATTTTATCTTCAATACCTTTATATTTTCATACTAACCCTCTTCATATATACATATATATCCAACTTAAAAAAATATACACATGTAGGGGAAATTGTACATTTATGTTTATGTAGAGTAACATTCAAAGAAATACATTGTTCACAAAAATCATATTACATGTCGCATCCACACAAAATGCAAAACTAAACATACCTTTACAACTACTAAAGTAATTTTATTTTGAATATCTTTATGTTTTAATACTGACCCTTTGCACACACACACACACACACACACACACACACACACACACACACACACACACACACACACATATATATATATATATGAAAATTTCTACTCCTATTGACAAGTATTGATACAAAAAAAAACAATGTACATAACAACTGCCATGCCAATTCAAAATTCAAGCTACATTCTTTGCTACTAAATATTATAGACAAATAGTGAAATTGTATAAAAAGTATACTTCCTCCTTTTGTGTTTATTGTCATTGTGCAACAATGTAAGAAAGCATTTTCCACTCTGCTTCTGCCTATCTAGGTAGCCCAACCCTCCAACACCATCATCCCTCGTCCTCAACAAAATCCACCTCCATGGACTGTCATGGTGAAAAAACCTAGGAAACTCCCTGTTGGCCTTCGAAACATATTCAAATGTTCAAACCATGCTATCCCTTTTGTGACCATCCATAGATATGCATTTATATACAGATGGATACACATATATTGTTTTATATGTTTATGTGCAATTACTACTTTAAATATATATGTGGTTATACATGTATATTCATATATGTTAATATGGTTCAACTTGTATGTATATTCCTAGGTTGTTCGAATACATTCAAGTTCAACAATCCAATCAATTGTTGAATTAAAAATGGCTAAAAAATAGCAACATTTGTACTATAGCCAACATAAAGAGGAGATTTATGTATTTAAGCATCGTACAAAATACTTGGAACAAAGGCTAACTGCAAGAAACACACCTTCAACTTTTCCTACTATTAATATTCCCTTGGAGCCCCCATTGGCAATGGCAAATCCCACTCCTTTTGCCTCAAATTATTTTCTTTGCCTAAGCAACCAAAGTGTGGATGGTAGTTTGGATAGAAACATACTGATTTCAGTGCCACAAGATATGTTTAATATGCAATATCAGCTCAATCCCCCCATTGCAGTAGCACACCAACAACACCTCAAAGAAATTTTCAATGACTTCTACCTTTCTTTGGTGAAACGGTTTCGATGTACTGCATAGATGCATTGTCAAACCTTGTTGTTTGTCAGATATGCAAATAAAGCTACTTTGGGATGCACACTCATGTATCTAGACCAACAATCGTGTGTGCCAGATGTTATTCTAAAAAAGGTTCCCACAATTTCAGCTCTGCAAATGGCATGGGCCTAGGCCCACAACCATTACTGCTTAAAAAAATGACATAGGTTGAAGAAATGCTTATTGCTAGGGTTGCTCTAGTTTTACAAGTGTCCCATGCTAGAGGAGGGTAGTTTAAATATAGTGGTCAGACGATAAGCTTTCCTTAAGATATCTTGAGCATTGCAAAAATAATTTCATGCCAATTACAAGACCTTGAAGTTGTGATCGTATGAAAAATGACCATTGAAGGTGGAAACTATGATTGCTATGTTAATAAAAATCATGTCATGGATGCATTGAAATATAAAATTCAATATGAAAAATACTATAATGACGTTGAGGCTCTTAATATGTTGATATTTTTGTTGATGTCTCCAATTTCTTGCATACAATAGAGCAATATTCTGATGAAGAGCCGATGCCATCAACCAGTTCAACAAATGTTGTTGAAAATGAAAATGGGTTTTCAAACTTTTCATCATTTATCCCTTTCTTTCCAAATGCTACATGAGAGTTGTAAGAAATAAAACAAGTATTACAAATTGAAAAAAAGGAGTAGAACATCTTGTCCTAGCCTAAAATTATCTCTTCTCCTATTAATGAATACAACATAGAAGGTTTATTTACAATGGCTTTTCCAACATTGTTCCCCATTGGAGTAGCACTTCCCCTCCAACCAAAGGCTATTAAAATTCAGTTGCATGAATATGCCCTCCACTTAATGAAATATTTTGACCATAGATTTGGAAAACATGTCAGGTTTAGGTATTTCCTCTATAACTTGATAATGAGACATCATAGTCAGCAAGCTGTTTCCATCTTCATCTGAGCAGATTTGAAAGAAAAAATCCCAAAGTATGTTTGTATTGCATGAATGACTTCAAGTTGCTCCTAATGACCAAATAGTAGATAAACTGATGCATTTTGGTGCATCATTGTGTGGGAACCACTCTTTTTGGAACTCTTTCTGAGCCCAACTATTTGTAATGATTGAAAAACTTGGGATACCTACCCTTTTTTTCACTCTAAGTTGTGCAAACATAGAATGGTCTGATATGCAAAATGTTTTATCCTTTGTGGCTTGTTTGGCAATGGAGACTTCAAAAAAGACCCTAATAGTTACTATTATTCAAAATACAAATATAACATCTTTATATCTACATCATAGATTCTCATTTTTGTTGTGAAGAGGTGATTGAAAATATTTTGCACGCAAAAGATTACTGGTATATATATGAATGGCAACATCGTGGCTCTGCACATGTGCATGAATTTTTATGGCTTCTAGAAGCCTTGAATATGGACACTCTTGATTGTTCCAATCACCATGATCTTACCATGGCAAGGAACTTTTTTGATAGATATGTTTCAACTTGGAATCTATGTTTCCCTACACAAAGATTGCTCATAATGTATTGTCGTTCTAAAGAAAATCTATGTTTACTTTCCACGACCTAGATTATTTCTACTGATCCAATCATAGATTATGAAGAGTTGTTAAATATAGTTGAAAGGAACACAAGATGCTCTAAATATACTTGTTTAAGGAAAAAAGGAGACCAATTACAATACCGCTATAAAGAACCTTGACAACAACTTACCTCTACATTGACATTTGATGCCGAGTCTAATAAATGCTACAAACCAACAAGAAATGATGATTACCTAAATATTCATAGCTTTCCGATGCTTACAATCTAGTGTACCAATGTTGACTACCAACTAGTTGGTTCTAGATAAATTGTGTTAAATTATATCTCCAAATATGTAGATAAATTTGAGAAGAAATAAAAAAATTACCTCAATATGCTGAAAAGACTTGCAAATACAAATATAGTTGAGGATAGATCACTGCTTGCATATCAAAAATTCATGATGAACATTCTTGTGGAGTGTGACATCTCTGTACAAGAGATGTGCCATATGTTATAGAAATTGCCCCTTGTCACTTCAAGCTGACAATATGTTCACATGAATGTTGGCAAAAAGGAATGGCTCCATATAAATAAATATGATGTTGATGGAGTTCTACTAAAAAATTATATTTATTGGTATATGTAAAGGCCTCCAAAGTTGGGTGTTGTATCCCTAATTGGCTTGGCTCACTTATAAATGCATTCAATCCATCACAAAAAGGAAAAATGGAAATTGAGACAGCAGCCTGCAATTGTCTTTGTTCCAATGTTGGCTTGGAACTGTCATAGGAATTGGTTCACAAGCTTGTCAAACATGAAGATGGAATTGTTAGGCAAGGAATAGTACCAATCGAGTGTTGTATCCTTGAGGGATTGAGGAAACAATTTTTCCATCGACACATTTTGATGGAAAAAGTCTATGCATAAGGTGTTAAAGGTGGAGACATGTGTCTATGGGTCCCCTTTACCACCGTATTTATCGAATTTAGGAATCTCCATCCCTTGTGGAATAGGAGTATTTAGGATTGCTACCGAAAATGGGCTGTGTTGGAAGAAGGGTTGGAAAGAAGGCTAGGTCGAGGCCTGGGAAAGGTTCACCATCTGATTCTGCATCTTCCCCATATTCTAAAGAAGGGTATTTAGAATAGGGTCATTACAAGGCATATGACCACTAGAACCACCACCAGAGCCACCACCTAGACCACCACCATGACTACCACCAAAGTCACCACTAATGCTACCATCACCAGTGGGAATTCCATCAGAGCCACTGCCACTTCCAAAACCACCACCATGGCCTCCTCCGGAACCGCCTCCATCAAGGCCACCTCCACTTTTGAATTTTCTATCACCAAATCCTCCACCATCAAAAGAATTAGAAGGGGTGAAGTGGAAACCCTTTAGGTTTCTGTTTACCCTAATAGTTTTAGAATTTTTGGAAGCAGTAGGCACACTAAGCGAAGGGATTGTGTCATCCATATAGAAAGATGTAGGAGGCATCGAAATTTCTAGTTGTCTCTCATGTTCTTTGAAGGGGCCTCTTCGTACCATTTTACTATTGTCCAAAGGGGTGCACACTTCAACTAGACCAGTGAGGCTAGTCAGAAGTTCTACGCCTATACGGTCTTTTCCTACCATGTATCTTATTTCACTAATAACCCTAGCGGCCCTAGCTAGTTTTGGGTTTCCTTCTAGGTGATTTGCCAAGGCACCCAAACCTTTACTAAGGCTAGCGATGTAATCAGAAGGGATATGGAAGACCTCATTCTCATATACAAATGAGGATATTGGTGATGTAGGAGGGGTAGGGATGTAATCAATTTTGTTAAGAAATATAGATTCACCTCGTGATATGTGGTCCTATGCGAATAGACCAATCGCAAATTTAGAGAAAATTTCAGTAGTGAAACTAGAAGAGACCTTCATCTTCTCCGTCAGAAGGTGTCATAGACTTCTCTTGATAATATTCCCAGAGGTCATAGAATGGGTTTTTATTCTGATAAATATTCACAACACGCAGGAGTGCAACAAATAGAGGGTATAAGAGAAAAATATTAGAACTCCAACGGATGAAAAAGATGTTAGTTTACATCAAGTTCACCAAAAATGTAAGAGAGGGGGACCAAACACTGCAAGGCCCCAGGTCACGAAAGGCCAAGAGTAGTATGGCTATTGTAACTTACCTCAGTTAAAAGGAAGGTTAAGATAGGTGAGGTGAAAATGATGAGAACTATGGGTCCTTTGATCACTCTACAAACACGAGAGTTGGAGGGAGACTAGACAAGTCAATCTTTAAGGTTAACCCTATGTTTCAGGTAGCTCTCTATTGGAGGACAAGAGCGTAGTTCTAGGATGATAACATGATGCATTGGTGTCTCACAGGTGCGCTGGAATTTGTATGATGAAAAAACCAAAGAGACGAGGTTTAAGCCCTAAGAAAGGACTATTAGCCTAGTTTAGGAGTTTCTAGAATGATAGAATAAGATTAAGAAGAGTGAAACACAGAGGCAAGTGTGATAAATGAAATAGATTACCACAAGGGTGACGAAGATAATTTCACACAATAATCTTCTTGCTAGCTTTCTCCAAGATCTCTCCACCTACACGCAAAAAAATGGGAAAATGTTGGGGGTTGTTTAGGGGTCTACCTCAGTCAGAACCCCATTTTGTTGTTTCCACCTCCACAGACAACCAAGTTTGCAATGATAGAAATAATGATAAAGAAGGGAATACAAGCTACATAAACAAAGACACTACAAAATAGTACATGCTTACTCAACCAAATGATAGCGAATATAAGAGGAGTTTACCACCTTTTTCCAAAGAGCTCAAGGCTAGTGGAGGAGAAGATGAGAGGAACTCAAGCCTCTACTATTGTGGTGTTTGTCTTGCACTCGCACTATCAGACTGATGGAGTAGTGGATTGCTGCACTAGAGTGTAAAGTGCTACTACAAAGCTTGTGAATGAGTGAATGAAATGGAAAGAGTGCTCAAATTGATCTTGTAAAACTTGAGAATGGATTGAGAGATGAAGAATATGAAGGAGATGAAAAATGGCCATATTCGGGTCGGCTAGTCGAAGAAAGGCGTTACACTTCGATTCCCAATATGAAGTGTAACATTTTTGCTGTCTCTAGCCACAAGAATCTGCCAGGGATGTAAGCACGCCATGCAGACGTCTGCATTCCATGCAAGAATTCCCAATAGAAACACCTCCACCAACACACAAACAGGGCACCAAGTGTGATGTGAGCAGCGGGCTTAAGTGGAATTAAGCCTCCACATTAGGTTTTCTAAAGTGTAAGTGGGTAATGGGGAATTTGCGTTAGGGGTGCAAATTCATGTCTATACACAATTTCTCACAATAATGGTGTTAACAATCACTTTAAAGTGGGGGCATACATTGACACTCATGTTTCATTGCACAATTTTATTTCTTCTTGTGATGAGTTCTTTTCTTTGTGGTGTCATTGGGTTTGATTTCCTCTGAGAGTGTTATATATTTTTGACTTGTCCTCTATGGGAGACATTAGGCACAATGTTCCCTAAGAAGAGACCTCACATGAACTAAGAAAAATCCATTTGAACATCCTTTTTTCTTGCTACATTTCATTTTTGTACCTTATTAAAGTCATGGGGGTATGCCTTTGATATGGATTTCCTAGGGCTCATTTAGTGAACAACTACCTTCACTAGACCTTGTGAGCATTCACTTTGTTTGCATAGTGGACAATGCATTCCACTTGTAAACATTTTTGTAAAAATAACCTAGACTTGGTCCACAATGCATTGGATGGCTAGTCAACACTTGATCAGTTACATTTTTCCTTATTTCATTTTTGTTTTTCCTTTTTCCTTTTTCTATCTTTGATGGTGTATGTTTGTGATCTGGTTATGGCTTCATATATCATCCACAAGCATGTTACTTTGTGCATATGTTGGTATGCCATAGGATCTTGATCTTGGGGGCTTGGACACCCTGTTGGTTATTGTCATCCCATCTTACTAATATTTGTACATTTGAACCCCTCTTGATTGTGTGGCTGGATACTCTAGTGTGAGTTTGAAGCAAGTTCATCCTCACACTAAAGTGGGGGCTAAATGTAGTGTATGAAAATGCATACCCTTGCATTTTCACATTTATTTGGGCTTTCCTTACTTTATTTATCTTTATTTATGTCTTAATTGGTCCTATTTTGTATCCACAAGCCTAATAAACTATATATTTTTATGGCTAATCTCGAAAAACATCAAATGATAAATGATAATTTAATGATTCTAGCCATTTTTCCTTAATTTTTGGATTGGGACTAAGATGACACCTAGGGAATCTTTGTCCCCCAAAGGTATTGGGACCCTGATTTCAAGTGTGCCTTAAATGGGCCCCTTTTTGGAGTCTATGCCCCAAGTTCTCAGAACTTGGGACTAAGACGCTACCTAGGGTGTCTTACTCCCCCTTAAGGTATTTTTAGGATTTATCCTTCTTTAATTAATGATTCCATGTGTCGTCTATTGGTGTAATTTTGAAATATTAAGCATGGATACATATAAATACAAGGTTCCTTCTCTCATTTTCTCCTAACAAGCATTCATAAGATCACTCCCAAGGCAAGTTTATGAGATCAAGAGAAATTCTTTAAGCATTTGGAGCCATCATCAAGATTCAAGCATCATATCAAGGATATTCTTGCACATGTGTGTTTTTGAGCTAACATTTGTGACGTATGATTTTTATCCAAACAAGCAATTCAAGCCAAGATCTATCAAGCATACATTGGATTCAAAATCTACCTCCAAGCTAGCCATTTCACACAACTTTATAGATTTCATAACAAGGGTTTGGTGTGTTGCAACATAACACTTTGTTCATTGATCATTTCCCTCCTTTATTTCATTTCATTTCAAGGTTTAATTACCAACAAGGGGCTTGAAAAATGCAAACCCCCATTCACTAACAATAAAAAAAAAATTCCTCTCTTGCATGTTTGTGTTTGTAGATTTAGGTTAAAGACTTGAAGATCATTTGGAGTGCAAAGCTGCAAAGTTGCATAGAAATTTTTTCATCTTCAGAGAAACTCACCTATAGGCTAGATCCAAAAGTTTCAAGACCTAAGACCAACAAAGAAGGAAGTGCATACATCAAGCCTCAAGACCAATTTTAGAGATTTCAAAAATTCAAATCAGGACTACGATGGTACCAAGGGCATCTTAGTCCTCCAAGTAGAATTTTGCAGAGATTCTTTCAGATCCGGTTTCGACATCCGAAGATTCCACATCTGCCCTAAAAACAACAGTGGGACTCATAAGACAATACTGAGGCATCTTAGTCCTCCCTAGCACATTTTGATAGCTTCTTTGCATTTTCAAAATCCTCATTATATTTGCAAAACTCCTAGTTACATATATCATAACTTGTTGTTTCTTAATTTCATCATTTACACTCATCATTTAGCTTGCATTACTAGGTTTTGTGATTTGAATGTTAAGTTGTTTTTTCCAAGCGTATGCTTGGTGGTGAACCATTCAAAGCCCAAAAGAACCCCTCTTAGGTCTTTATTGTTGAGAATTGACTCACATTTTTGGTTGATAGTCAATCCAATTTGGGATCCTAGGACATAATTGAATGACCTAAGGACAAATAGGGGCATCTCAACCCCCTATTTTCTTTATGGTTAACATAGAAAAAAGATCCTCCACATTACCAATGTGGGATAAACAATTTTGCAGCCAAGTTAAAAAAGGTGAATTCTTTTCACACACAACAAAGAAGCAAAAATAATGGAAACCTTATGCCCAAATTTTTCTCCAACAACTTTACAAAAAAAAGATTCAATTTGAACATTTTCAGCTTTCATCAAAGTGAAAATTGTGTTTCCAAAGGAAGAAACATGATTGGGAAAGAGATGATAAATTGTGCCAAACAACAAAAATGGCCTCCCAAACTAAAACATGCCTCCAAAAAATTGAGGCTCACAAAGATAAATCGTGGCTTGGACAAGAAAAAATTTCAGCCTTCTTGAATCAAAATGTTAGAGCACTAATCACTATACAAAGGAAATTTGGAGGCTTGGGTAGGGTAAATTGAGATCACTTCTTCCAAACAACATATCACACAAATTTCAAGCTTCCCACTCTAACCTGCTAAATCAAACGTCATGGCTTGGTGCACTCCTTCTCAAGAGGGTAACACTTCTTTTTAGGGGAGCAACTTGCAGACTATTCCTAAGTCTGTTCCAAGACATCCAACTCTGAGAATGGGACAAACAAGCAAGATACTAATGAAGAGAAAATTGGGCTCTGATACACAAATCAAACCCTTGCCCCACTAATAAAAATAAACTACCTTCCAAAGAAAAAACATGTTCCCAACAAAGATTCTCATAGCCTCTAAGAAGAAATAAATCATCAATTGAATCAGCCTCCAATCAGGAAATATCACATGACAAACCCTTCCACAACAAAAAATCGCATCATCCAAGACATGAAACACAAGAATGCCGGGGAAAAAATGAGAATTTTTCTACAAAAACGCACCTACAAACTTAATGTTTAAGTTCCTACTTAGCATAGATCATAACAAATAAAATTCCTCTGACAAGTTTCAAATGCCCAAGCCTTTGTGAAAAAGAAATCAGGCCTCTTCAAAGAAATCGATCCTCTAAATGGAATTCGTATAGCTTCCAAGTGTTGGATGTTGTGGTTGTGTCGCTGATATGTGGTTGTCATTTATGTCAACACTATTAGCATTGATGATTTTGAAGGTTGTATATGTCAAAATTATTGAGAAAATTATAATAAATATCTTATAGGAAGTCTGTGAGATTAGAATGGTGGAAATTTGTGTATGCTGATATTCAGAAGTCGTGCATTAAAGGGTTTGTTTATGAGCCTATCTAATATGTTGTCCGAAAGTTTCAAAGGTGCACATCAAGATTGAAGAAAGTTGTGAGTTTTTGAGTTCCTATAGTTATTCTGTTACTATAGTAGGTGTTTCTGGAAGAAGAAATTGCAATTCTGATGAATTGAGTTGTTACGTACATTCATGGGATGTTCAGTGATGTTTTTGGATCATTCTCTATCATTGTGGTATGTTTGTGTTGATTGGTGTGTTCGTGATTGAAGATTTTTCTTTGTGTGTTTGAGTTTTCATGTTCTTGGCCGACATGATGGTGGTAGCGTGTTGTTGATCATTATGGATTAATTATTGAATGCTTGGCATGTTTGAGGATGTTGGTTTAGGTATTCATTATGTTGTGACCAACTTAGGTTGGTTCACATTGAGATTTGTTCATGTATTGAGGCCAGCAATTTGTAATTCATTTATTATTTATTTGTGGCTGACAAAGTTGTTGATGTAAATCCATGCAGCGGATTTATAAGAGTGATTGTTTCCTCATTTTGAATTATGCTCGATGAATGAATGCGAAGTGTATGCAAGATATGTGCGAATAAAGATCAGATCATTCGAGTGCATAGCAAAGTGTGAAGAAGTTTGAGCGAAGAGTGAAGAAGTATTTATGTGCCTAATCAAAATTTTCATCAAGCTTTTGAAGAAGCTAATTTCTCAGTTCAACCTCATTAGATGGATTTAATCTAATTATTTTATGTAAGGTAGTGAGCCTTCCCTTCTGAGTAGTGAGCTCTAGGCAGTGTGCCTAAATGCATGAGCATTCCTTATTCATTTTCATTATACTTTTAACATGGTATAATTGTGGATTAACCTCCACCATGGGTTTTCCTCTAACAAGGTTTCCATGTAAAAATCTTGGTGTTGTGTGTTTTTGATGTGTTGTTGATTTTTATTTCACTATTGTTTATTAGATTTGAGATTAAAGGTTGATAAAGTAAGATAAGTTTTAAATTTTGTAACAATTGATTCACCCCCCTCTCAGTTGTCTATCCTTGTTATGCCAACAATTGGTATTAGAGTTGGTTCCTCTGAAGAATTTTAATAGCTTGAGGTGATCCAAGATGGAATCATACAAGAAGGATAGTCTCATATTCGATGGTACAAATTACTCTCTATGGAAGGTCAGAATGGAGTGTCATTTGAAGTGCATTGGTGAACCCTTCTAGAAGATTATAAATAACATATATAATATTCCTTAGAATGGTCCTACTACTCATGATGAGATCAAAGAAGTTGAAAGTAATATCATGGATATAGAAGCATTATTGAGTGCTTTGATAGATTCAAAGATGAAAAATGTAATTGGTCTGAAGACAACACATGAGATATAGAAGAAATTGGAAACATTTTATGAAGGAGATGCACAAGTGAAGATAAGCTAACAAGTCTAAAAGGAAAGTGGGAGAACTTGAAGATGAGTGAAGATGAAAAATTGTTTCCTTCATGCAGAAAGTAAATGAACTAGTGATGGGTATTAGACGTGACGATGGAATTATGGAAGATGATGAGATTGTGGCTAAAGTACTTAGATCTGTGCCTGCTTCTTACAAAAAAAAAGACCATGCTATTGAAGAGCTCAAGATAGTGACGCATGTGACAAGAGACATGTTGATTGGAAAACTTGCTGCCTTTGAGTTGATTGAATTTGCTGAGTCTACTCCTAAGACAAAATCTGCATTTAAAGCTATCGTGTCCGAAAAAATCCAACATATATGATCTAGGAGAAAGTTCTAGAAAGACATTCAAATAGGAAGATGAAGAAAGAGAGCTCGAAGAGATGGAAGCATTGATTGTGAAAAGAGAACCTAGAGGTCAAGGTAAACATAAAGGAAAGTTTCCCATTAAATGTTTCTCTTGTAGTAAGATAGGTCATTTTGCATCAAGGCGTCTTGAAAGAGTTTCTACGTACAAACCTGACAAGTCTAGATTTAAAAAGAAATGTTGTTATGCTGAAGAAGGTGTTCCTAATGATGAATCTGATAAAGAAACTGGAAATGAAGATGGATGGGTATTCATTGCTATCAAGGAAAATGGTTTGGTGTCCACTGAATCTACTAATAATTAGAACATTGAGAAATCTCTTGCAGCCATAATTGATGAAAATGATGATTGGGTGATTGACAGTAGATGCTCACATCATATGATTGGTGACAAAAGCAAGTTCGTAATCTTGGAAAAATATGACGGTGGTGTTGTAAGATTTGGAGATAATAATTCAGGTGTGATTTGTGGTAGAGGCACTATTTCTCTTGGTGGTAAATACAATACCGATGATGTCCTATATGTTGAAGGATTGAATCATAACTTTTTTAGTGTTGGATAGATGGTTGAAAAGGGATAGAATCTTCATTTCAAAGATGGAAAATCCAAGATTTTGGGAAGCTTTGGAAATGCAATTGCTTCAAGTACAAAGACAAGAGGCAATATTTTTCACTTGAGTGCTTCTAGTGAAAGTTTCTTAATTGCTCAAGTTGATGTAAGCTCGTTATGGCATAGGAGATTATGTCATGTGAATTTCAATAACATTTTCAAAGTAAGCTCCACACAAGCATTAGAGATCTACCTAAGTTATTGAATCCTACTAACACTATATGCAAGGAATGCCAGATGGGAAAATAGACAAACAATTAATTTTGGAGCAAACAAAATCATTCTAATAAAGTATTGGATTTGGTACATATTGGTCTATGTGGTCCATCTAGAATTAGAAGTCTACAAGGAGAAAGGTAATTTATGCTTCTTATTGATGATTATTCTAGGATGATATGGGTTGCTTTCTTGAGAAAAAAACATGAAGCACTAGAAAAGTTCAAATGTTTCAAATCCATGGCAGAGAATGAAATAGGTTTGAAGGTCAAATGCTTAAGATCAAACAAAGGTGATGAATTCAATTCCTGAGAGTTCAATTCATTTTGTGAAGAGCATGGAATCAAAAGACAGTTAAATCTTCTCCTCAAACCCCTCAACAGAACGAAGTTGTTGAAAGAAAGAATATAACAATCCTAGATGCTTCCAGAACTATGATGTTGGAAGGTAATGTTCCTCATATCTATTGGAGAGAAGCTATAAGCATTGTTGTATATACTATCAACTGGGTAAATGTCAAAGGTAATTCTGGTAAGACTCCTTTTGAGCTATGGTTTGGTTATAAGCCTGATGTGAAATATTTCAAAATCTTTGGAAGTAGATGTTATATCAAGAGAGATGAAGATATTGGAAAGTTTGATGCTAGAAGTGATGAAGGAATTTTTTTGGGTTACTCTACTAAGAGAAAAGCTTACCGGTGCTACAATAGAAGACTAAAGAAAATGGTTGAAAGTGTAAATTTTAGAGTTGATGAGGATACTGACAGGTCACCTAGATATTGTGGATATGACTCATATGATCAACAAGATAATACATATAAAGGAAAGACTAATCAAACATAGAATCAAGTCCAAAGTGTTTCAGTGAATCAAGAGAACTATGAAGGAGAAGCTAGTGGAAGTGTAGAAGAGAGAACAAAAGAACTAGAAGTTAGAGAGAACTCCAAAGTTCCAAGGTATGTAAAGCTAAATCATTCTGAAATTCAGATTATACGAGACAAGAAAAAGGGTGTACAAACTAGAAGGAAAATTGCAGAAGAATATTGCCTAATTTCCAAGAGTGAACCTAGCAATGCCAATGAAGCATATAAAGATGAATATTGGATGGAAGAAATGAAGGAAGAACTAATGCAGATAGATAAAAATGATACATGGATTCTTGTTCCCAGACCTCAGGATAAGAATGTGATTGGAACCAAATGGGTCTTTCAGAATAAGCTGAATGAACAAGGTGAAGTGGTCAAAAATAAAGCAAGACTGGTATGCAAAGGGTACTCACAGATGGAAGGTATTGATTTTGAAGAAACATTTTCCCCTGTTGCTAGAATTGAAGCAGTAAGGTTATTTATTTCTTATGCTACTTTCAATAACTACAAAGTCTATCAAATGGACGTAAAATCAACATTTTTGAATGGTGAACTAAAAGAAGTAGTTTATGTTGAGCAACCAGAAGGATTTCAACTAGCTGATGAAAATGACACGATTTGTTGGTTGAAGAAAGCACTTTCTGGACTTAAGCAATCCCCTAGAGCCTGGTATGCTAGATTGGAAAAATACTTGTTGAAGCTTGGATTCAATAAAGGTACTATTGACAATAATCTATATTTCAAGGTGGATAAGGATAAATAGTTTATTATTGAAGTCTTTGTTGATGACATTATTTTTGAAGGTGATGATGACTTATGCATGAAGTTTGTTGATGAAATGAAAAGTGAATTTGAGATGTCAATGATAGGAGAGCTGAAATTCTTTTTAGGATTGCAGATCACTTAGTTAGATGATGGAATCTTTATATCTCAATCCAAATATGTAAGAGAGCTACTAAAAAAGTTTGGCATGGAAGATTCAAAGCTTGTAGGTACACCCAAAGTGACCAGATGCAAGATAACATAGAATGATGATTCTCCTAAGGAAAATAAAACAAGGTACAGGTCAATGATTGGTAGATTTCTCTACTTGACTCAGACCACACTAGACATCATGAATCTTGTATGCATGGTTTCCAGATATCAAGCTGATCCAAAGAAATCAAACGTGACTGCAATAAGGAGAATATTCAAATACTTGAAAGGAATAGTTGATTTTGGGCTATGGTATCCTAAGGATGATGATTTAACTTTGAATTATTTTATAGATGCAGATTGGGTAGGAGATGTTGATGATAGGAAAATTACAAGTGGTGGTGCATTCTTCTTGGGGAAGAAGATGGTGTCTTGGCTAAGTAAAAAACATAATTCAATTTCCCTATCTACTGCTAAGGTAGAATATATTTCTACTACAAACAATTGTACTCAAGTATTGTGGATGAAGTAGATGCTCAGAGATATCATAATTGAGTATGATGAGCCTATTGCTATATTTTGTGACAACTCAAGTGCTATAATTTTTTTAAAGAATTTGGTGCTACATTCAAAGATAAAGCATATATCTATCAATTATCACTTTTTGAGAGACAAAGTGAGTAAGAAAGAAGTCAGATTGGAATATGTGCCCACTAAGTAACAAACTATAGATATATTCACTAAAATGTTGCCTAAGGATAATTTTGAGTATCTCAAAGTCAAGTTAGGGGTGATTTCCACTCCTAATCTAAACTAATATGCATGTTTTTGCATCAATTCGTGCACCTACAATCAGATCTTGTTTTAGATTAATGTTATGGTGGTTACTACTCGAGGGGAACATTCAGATGATTAAGATATGTGATCTAGAGCTTGTGTACCTTTTCCATTGATTCCAAAGGGGGAGAAGAGTAATGTGAAAAATATTTGAGGAAGAAAAAGGGAGAAGAGTGCAATATCAAAGGGGGAGACTGATGGAGAAGAGTTAGTTGTGTTGATGGTATTTTCACATCATGTGGTGCCATCAATGCCAAAGGAGGCAATTGTTGGATGTTGTGGTTGTGTTGCTGATATGTGGTTTTCATTGATGTCAACACTATTAGCATTGATGATTCTGAAGTATGTATATGTCGAGGATATTGAGAAAAAATAGAATAAATATGTTGCAGGCAGTCTGTGAAGCAGAGGAGATTAGAATGGTGGAAATTTGTGTATGTTGATATTAAGAAGTCACACATTAAAGGGTTTGTTGTTGAGCCTATCTAGTATGTTGTCTAGAAGTTTCAAAGGTGTGCATCAAGATTGGATAAAGTTATGAGTTTCTAAGTTCCATAGTTATTCTGTTACTATAACAGGTGTTTCTGGAAGAATAAATTGCAATTATGATGAATTGAGTTGTTGTGTATGTTCATGGGATGTTTAGTGATGTTTCTAAATCATTCTCTATCATTGTGGTACCTCCGCGTTGATTGGTGTGTTCGTGATTGAATATTTTTCTTTGTGTTTTCTAGTTTTCATGTTCTTGGCTGACATGATGGTGGTAGCGTGTTGCAAATCCTTATGGATTAATTATTAAATCCTTGGCATGGTCGAGGATATTGATTTAGGTCTTAATTATGTTGTGACTGACTTAGGTTGGTGTGCATTGATATTTGTTCATGTATTGAGGCTGACAATTTGTAATTCATTTATTCTTTATTTGTGGTTGACAAATTTGTTGATGCAAATCCATGTAGCGAATATATAAGAATGATTGTTTCCTCATTTTGAAGCATTCTCGGTGAATTAATGAGAAGTGCATGCAATATATGTGTGAATAAAGATCAAATCATTTGAGTGCAGAGAAGAGTGTGAAGAAGTTTGAGCGAAGAGTGAAGAAGTATTTATGTGCCTAACTGAAACTGTCATCGAGATTTTGAAGAAGCTAATTTCTCAGTTCAACCTCATTAGATGGATTTAATCTGATTATTTTATGTAAGGCAGTGAGCCTTCCCTTTTGAGCAGTGAGCTCTAGGCAGTGTGCCTGAATGCATGTCCATTCCTTATTCATTTTCATTATAATTTTAATAGGGTATAATTGTGGATTAACCACCACCATGGTTTTTCCCCTAACAAGGTTTCCACACAAAAATCTTGGTGTTGTGTGATTCCGATGTGTTGTTTATTATTTCTTTCACTATTGTCTATCAAATCTAAGATTAAAGGTTGATAAAGTAAGATAAGTTTTAAATTTTGTAACAACTGATTCACCCCCCCTCTCAATTGTCTATCCTTGTTTTTCCAATACCAAGGTGTTATTGTGACTATAGGTGATGAAAAAATGTGATTCCAAAATGGATGCAAATTGCCTTCCAGCAAAAACCGCAACTAGTCAACTTGAATCGCTGCCAAAGGTGAATGAAAATTGTGCCTCAATCACTCCTAATATTTCAACAATAGGAATTTGAATTAATTAGAAATGAGGCAACTTTGAAATTTAGAAAATTTGAAATGTCGAATGATCTCCAACAACAAATGATCTCAAAAATATCTAGATGAAAAGTCTCACTAGAATGAGTACAAAATGGGTGGCTCTGATACCATGTTAGAGAAAATAACCCAGGAAAATCATCTGTAAGTAAACCTCCACAGAATACAAGAGAAGCAAACCAGACTATTTCATTGGAGAAAATACATTGAGATGAGATATATTACATAATATACAATAGTGCCTTATAAAGGCATGAAAATATGTGGCGGGTGTAAAACTACCCAAAACGGGAAAAAACCACCCAACTAAATAAATGAAAAACTAATGCCTAAGTAAACTTAAGCATAAATGCAATCTACTCTAACATCATATGATTATTAAATTTGGTGTGAACTCAATTATTTTTCTTGTCCTCACTATTTGTGACTTGATAAGTATAAAGTGTATTATTGGATAAGGAAGGAATATATATTGCATTATTAAATATTCCTTCACTAATTTATAAATAGATCCTTTTCCATAAGTTAAAATATAGTTATTCACCATGAGAATTGTTAGGAATGGAAATGGATCAAATGTAGACAATCATTCTCTAGATCCATCCGTGTGATTTGATACTCAAGAATCAATAAGCCAATTTTTTGATGTGGTGTTTGTAGAAGCAAAGAGTATCATACCATTTTTCTTATCTTTTTTTGAAGTTATCGATGATGTGGATGGAGAAGAGGAAGAACCATATATTATTGGTGTAGGAAATTGTATATGATTACATTTAAGAATATTCCTTAACTTATCAATGTCCTTATAACAATAGTGTTCTTCATGCCCTTATTTATTACATTAACTACATTTGGGAGTTTCCTTAGTTTTTTTCTTTTGATGAGGGAAAGGAATTAGTTAGAGTTTCGAAGTTTAGTCTCTTAGCTTGATCCTTACTTTATCTCTTTGTCTTATATTCTAAATCCTTTTGTTTAGTTTCAATAAGAACTTGGAGTTTTGAAAACTTTAGAGTACCCATTTGATTTTGTTTGTCTTACTCCTTTGATAGAGAAATAAAAAAATCTACAAGTGGTGACATAGTGAAGTGTATACTAAGAGCACTTTTTTGCATAAAAAGTAGAAATAAATGCTAATTAGCGAGGACCCAAATTTAATAAGACACTTAAGACCAAATTTTCATATTGATTTTTAATTTCACATTATTTGAGTTGGAACCTTATTAAATTTAATTTAGTGAAGAAATATTGTATTATTTCAAATTATTATGGATTTGGACTTATTAATTCATTTTTCAATTGGTGTCATCTCATTATATCTTATTTTCTAAAAAACATCTCTAATGTAGTAGTGTTATGCTAGACTCAATATACAAAAGAGTTGGTTAGGAGAAACAAACATACACAATGTTCCATATAATGATTCATCACTTTTATTATACCATTTTCCTATCTATTAGCTTCTATAGGTTTAAGATCCAATTCAAACATGACTTGATCTAATCCTAGTTTTTTGAGATGTATCTCCATTTTACATTTCCATTCATAAAAAATAAATGGATTGAGGATTAGGTCCATGGTTGTATACTTAGAAAATACATGAGGAATTCTCCCTGTTTTTTAAGAATTAAAATTAATCTCCCTAGAGAAATGCAAGTTTACAAGTTATTTTAATATTGGATTCCATAAATTATCTATTTATATTTCATGGTGATTTTTATATTTTTAAAGAAAAATTGTCTATATAAATATTAAATTTGATTAACCATATTGTAAATCCTTTCAAAACCATGATAAATTTTAAAATAAAGTTTGTAAATTTTTGATAATCATGGTGAAAGTTATGTCCCATAAAAAATGATGCAAAATAATAGAATTTTAAGGCCTAAAAAATAGTTAAAAAAATTAACTTTACCACTATGTTTGTTGTAATTTTGTAGTCAACAAAATATGCCTCCTAGATCAAAATTCACAATGAAAAGAAAAAATACCCTCTTTACAAGCATGTGAGGGAAATTTGGGGATTGGAAAAAATTGATAATGGTTTGGTAAAAGTGCTAGTAGTCAAGTCAATTATTTATATTTAAAATATGTTCACTATTAGTATCAACAACTAATGATTAGTAGTTTGAATAGTTTACATAATAGACACAAGGATATGACCATTCTATTTCCATCTACTTCTCTCATTTTGCATGTATTTCAAAATAAATTAAAGTAGTCAATTAATTATTACCAAACCCCAATGATAGATAAAATTTGATAGACATGGTCAGTCAAAGCTTATAACCTAGTCTCCTCACTTGGTTCTTTTTCTCTCGCATGTGAAATTATGAACATTGGTCATAAAATGTTATAGCTAGAAGGAACCACTCATGAAATATTTGTGTGTGGATGTGTTTGTAGAGGTCATATTAGAAGAGGATACTTTCATATGTTGGGAGGTTCAAATGAGGACAAGAGCTAAGTCTAGCAGTGACGACAATAAATAATACCATAACCTGTTAGAAATCTAAAGAAAATGAATAACCAAGCGTGTCACAAAAAAATGTATACTTGATATTTTTCACTCATTTGGACCTTTTCCCATGGATTTTGGCTTGATTTTGCTTAGATTTAATGTTGTAATGTGGCCAACATGTTCACATTAGGCCTTGAACACTTCCAAATCAATAAAAACCTAATGATGTCTTCCAAAGGTGTTGTGAAGTGTTGTAACACATTTCCTCACTTTTATAGGACTTTTCCACAATAATCCATCTAAATAACCCCTTTCCAAGCCTTATTTCAAAGTGTTTTAATGTGTTGTAACAAACTCTCACACTTTCCTATGCTTGGCATCACTAAATTAACCCTTTCTTATGATAAAATGGTCCCTTAATGCACTTATAGGTCCTACTTAAGTGTGTTTTGGAAGACAATCTCGACAAACAACATTAATCACCTCTTAATCCTCGACAACCACTCAAAATTGCCTAGGTGGAATAAGTCACCACCTTGGCTGACTTAGTCCCATGTGGCATAAAAATAATATTTAATCTTAATTTCTAGAGGGATTTTGTCTCCTAAACCCTAAGGTCGGCCTATGATGTGTTATTTTTGGGAGATTAGGGCACATGTATAAATAAGGGCTTTTTCTCCCCATTTTATATCTCCTACCCTCTCTCCATCTTCATAAGAAATCAAGAAATCTATCTTCTCAAGCAAGCATCAAGCATTAAAGCACTAAGAACATCAAGCAAGATCCATTGGATCTGATCACTTGCATATCTTCAAACTTCTTCAACAAGGGCTTGGTGAGTTTTTGTACTTGCATGTTATTCAATCATCTTTCCCTTTTCATTTTATTTCATTATCTTGGGCTTGATTACCAACATGGGGTTTGACTAAGGAAAACCCCTATTCTCTAACCTTAAATTTTTTTCCCCTCTTTGCATGTGTGCTTTGTAGGTTTTATGCATATTATTCAAAGAGTAAGGCGCTAAAAGGTGTCACCATTCCATCCACATCATTCTAAGTCAACAAACCCTAAAAGGAGCTTGAAGACAACTTGCAAGTCAATATCTGAAGATTCAGACATTGGTCTTTGTCAGAAATAAAAGTACAAGAAGGTACCTACAGATTCCAACCTCAACATTATTGAAACCCTCAAGTGGAATAAGTCACCATCATTGGCGAATTAGTCCCACTGCTAGGCCTGAAAAGTGATCTTTGCAGATCTGGACACCCATTTCCTTAAACTGGTTTCAATAAAGTTTCCCTGAAGTAGGACTAAGTCATCTAGCTTGGCGTAAGTGTCCCAATCAGCATTAATAGCAAAATCTAGAAGATTCCAGAACTCATGTTCATCAAACTTTAGTTTCCAGGTGCACCACTTCTATCTTCTTCAATTCTATTAGAGTTTGAATACATTTTAGGTCATTCTTAGAAAGTTTTACATAGTGCTTTCATTTCATTTTTATTATAGTAGTTTTCATTTCATAGTTAGTTCATTTCATTACTTTGCAGGACTTAGGCACACATATCACACATACCAAACCCCTAATCTTGAATGAACCTACAAAAATAAGGTGTGAAAGAAGAGCCCTTTTCTCACTAGCTTCTAGGTGAAAACCCAAGAAGCCTAAGGGGAATCCTCTCTCTTTCCCCTTTTTTATTTTTGCAGTGCACCAAGATCTTCTTAAGAGAGAGATAAGCTATATAAAAATATAAATAAAATTTAACATAATTATAGACCCATTATTCCAAGAGATGTGCAAATGTCAAGATGACAATATTGCATTGGGAGATCAAAGAGAATCTATAGAAGAATGAATAAATGCATCAATATACATCTATGCCAAAGTATGAAAGAATGTAACTCAATGTATGCAAATAAAATCTAGGTAGTGAGTTTATATAGAACTAGAGAAAGGATGGAGGTGGTGAATCCAGTCAATAGGAAGTGACCACCAAGTATTATAAAAAATAGTAAATGATCCTCCATTTTATGACTATGACACATCAACACCTTATCACCTAGTTATTAATGAATTTAACTCTTTATTAACCTAATAAAGCTTAATAAAAGTGTAGAAAAACCAACGATTGAGGAAAAATAAATTGATCCACTAGGAAAATAAAAATTTACACTAACACTTCCATACCCCAGTGGATTTATGTAATAGGAAGAGAGTTGGTGGGATAGGGTGAATTGAAAAATATTCTATGGTCACTAGTATGGGGGTAGCCTCTGATAAATGGATGTTAAAAAAACTCTAAATTTCCCTTCAAATTTTCATGAACCAAAAAATATTGACTATGAAATTGGAGTGTGTGGATGATCTAAATACTACTTTCTAGATATTGGGGAATAGGTCAATACCTATGTGGTGTAAAAATCACCTCTAATTGGCATGAACAAAAAAGACTCAATGAATTTTGATGACATAAAAGGATATTCTTCATTTCAAACCTTCTAGACTCAATGGTGATGTCCATTTGGCTCCATGATTCTCTATTAATAGCTTTGAGTGTTGAATTAATGAAAATGTAGAAATGAACCTACAATTCATGGCTTTACTTCCATGTTGGAGTAGCCAAGATATGAATGTAAAGATGAAATTCTTTAAATGAAATAAGCACAAATAACCATGTCTATCAAATAAAATGGGAGTTTGTAAAATTTATAATGAGAGAATTGCAAATAAAGATGAGGAAGATGAGGTAGGAAGGTAGGATTGAATGTTTTTAATACCCCTCCAGATTTGTAAAAAATGTTAGTTAACATGAGACAAGTGTGAGGACATGTGTGAAGTCCACATGAAATGGGAAAAATGAGGTTTAAAAAAAAGTAAACATCAGCTAAGTGTGAATAGTTCAACCTAGAAAAAGTGATAAACTAACTAGATGGATAATGACCCTATTTACACTAACAATAATAATAATAGTGACCCAACTCTTCTAGTGATGTGACATTGATTGTTTTTATAATATTTATCTCTATGAATAGGTCTCCATTACCTATAAGAATTATTTTCCTAGTGTTATCAAAGGTGAGGAAATTATCAAAATCTATCATACAACTATCTATGCAAGGATTGAAGTTTAAAAATTCCTTATGTTTTAGTTTTATCCCAAGATGAAATGGATAGACAAAATAAAGAGATATACTATGGTGGTAATAAATGTTGGATGGTGCTAGGTTTATTGTTAAATTTATTGATATTAGTTGATAAATGATCATGATAGAGAATTTCCTTAAAGTGTAACTTAACCATGAATGTCACTTTATTGTTGATAAAGAGATATTGAATGCTAATGGTGTGTTGGCATTTTTTACTGCAAACCAAAACGTATTTCCCAAGAGCTTCTATGAACTTGCAACGTTTAATAATAAAAGTCTAGGAAATGTGTGGCCAACTTGACGAGAAAAATGATAAGGCTAATTCTCCTACACTTCAGACTCTGTAAGATCCAAGAGGATATTCCCTAAAATTTTCTCTTCACATACAACATTAAACGATTCATTTTTACATGGATAAACAACAAATAGATTCCCCATTTATGCTAAAAGGATGAAATCCTTCAAGAAATAGACTATTCCTTAAAAAGGCTCAGGTCCAGTTAATAGAGAATTGCAAACAGGAAGAAAATAGATTGATAGGAAATGTTTGAATAAAAATATCCTGAAGCCATAACACAAAACATGAGAGAATAAAAACGTGATCACAATTCTAGTGTCATATCCCAAAATAAGGAGTCAAAAGAGAAAACTGAACTATAGGGAAAATTTCATCTTAAGCATCTATGATCTATATGAATTGCAGTACAATCCATATATCTATACCCAAATCTATTATTTCTTTATGAATCCTATTGTTATCTTGCATGAACTTATTGATTAACTGAAGCATTTAACCGATCCTTTGAACTAGAGCTATCATTAAACATAATTTACAGTAAAGAATAAATGAAGATCAATGAAAATCATCTTGGATCAATATTTCATTAATAATCCATGCAAAGTATCACAACAGGAGAGAAAAGAAACTAAAAAAATTCATATGTTTAACACAAACATGCTTAAGAACCCCATCATTGACCAAGTTCTCTTATCTGACTCAAAACCTTAAACCAGGACTTAAATACATACTCTTTGTATCACTAGAATCTCATTTGTCATATCTCGGATATTTCAGCAGACCTCTCTCATGGCCCAAAATTCCCTTTTATAAAATAAAGGAGCCAACAAGCCTCAGGCTAGAGAGTACACATGTCCATTTGTTATTGGACCACTAATCCATAATTCATTTACATTTTAATCATGCGATTGAAAAGAATAAGACAAGAATAAATCATTAGTTGTTATGGAAGAAAAGAAACCATCCTCCAAAGGGCCACTTGTTCACGTCGAAAAAGGCATATTTAACCGTTGCAACACTTTATTCCACCTCAACATCTTGTACTTGAATTTGAAAGGAGAATGCATATTTTCAAATATAACCTACAAGGCCAGACCTATATTATACATGACCAAGTTGCATTTCCCACATATAGTATTCATATTTCAAATTCATTTGTAAACACCTTTTTCCATAATTCAAAATCATCCTCAGATGGCCAATTAAAATCCATAACCTAATCAATCTTATCTTGATAAGGTGCATATTTCACCATTACTGGCATGGCCTTCTTATCAAAGTTCTCTAAGAAACTGATGACAAACGATAATTTCTCCGATGTATTCTTCAACATACCAATGTTAGTATTTTTGCATACCTCATGGGTTTGAGCAATCATGATATTAGTCATCCGATCCTTCCAAATTTGCAAAGTTTTTACCTCATCTTGACTATGCAGAATATGTGGCAAAGGAGTTAACTCCTTTCCATCATATATAGCCTTTACCCCTTTGATCTTTAACTCCATAGGGGAAACATACCCCTGAAAATTCTACTCCACAACTCTCTTGACAAATTGGTAAGTTTAAATAACCATAGGATACTTATCCCCATGTTGTTTTGCTCCCACTGCCATGAATTTCAATTTCTCGATTTTGGGGCTCCATCTATCCAATAGGGGTGGCCACCTCTCTATTTCTTGGGAACATCCTAAGTGCTTACAACATTAGAGCATAATTTGTATGAACACTATTCATTTTTCCTTGGACCTTCCTACTTAAATGTTTCAACATAGTGTCCACAATCACCGAATTGCTCCTTCCTGTAGACTCTCAGATTTGTTGCACCATCTCCTAATATTCCTCAAGTTTCTGAATTAATATCTCCCTAGAGAGTCCTCCTCCTAGGCTATTAGCCCTTTAAACTACAATAGGCACTTGTACTATGTTATATGGAACAATAGCTAAGGATTTTCCTTGTGAAGAGGGTTGAGATTGCTCCACACGTGGGTCAGAGATAGTGCGGATAGAGCTAGCCTACCCTTGAGACCTCAATATTTCCATTTGTTGTTATAATAAGGCCAACTAAGTTTCTAGCTCTGCCACCTTTTGTTGACTCTTATTATATTCAATAATAATTTCATTGTATTGGCCTCTAACAATATCCCGATCCTTGGTTAGATCCTCAACAATTTCCCTCGTGAATTTGGCAACATTTACTACCATATCAGTAGCCTCCAATGCTAGGGTATCAACAACTCTTCTTATAACTAAGTGACCACTGAAATCAGATGGTTCTGCAAAAATTGGTTTCTTGGATCCAGTGGACAGAGACTAGATTGTGAAAGCATCCCACTCTTCACTAAAGGCTAACACTTTGAGTGCTAGCATAGCTTCTTCATCAGTTGCAAGAAGTGGCCTATTGGCCTTTCTTATTGTATTGAACACCACAACATTGACAATATCCCATTCAAGAAGTAACAATACTCCACTCTTCTGTACTAATGCTCGGCCCTTCTCTGGTGTTATTTCTTTGAATTTTTCCTTCATCTGTTCTTTGACCTTAGATTGAATTAACTTCTTGGAAGCTTAGGGTGCCAACTTCCTTCTTGTGCCACTTTCTCAACATATAATGAGACATGTTCTCTCCACACAAAATATTTAAAAGCACTGGTTTGGATAAAAGAGTCATCCATCATGAACTCTCTGTAGGCCTCCATTCTTAGATCATCATTATTTATTATTCCCCTTATTTCATCTTTTCCCAACCTTAGAGAAACTGCCCCAGAACTTGATGGAGTGTCCAGTGGGAAATATGGTGTTCCTTGATGTATTTTGTCAGGAGTAACAATGATCTCTTCATCCCCATCACCATCATAGTCAACCAATTTTGTTCTTTTAATTTTCTATGTCTTTGGTGATGAGGGACATGTCTGGTCGACAATCCTTAGAGGGGAATCCAGATCAACAATATTTGGCAATGACTACCCCGAAGAAGATGGTGCAACATTTTTAGCAACTTCACCAGCCCTGCTTCCCCTTTTCCTAGAGAAAACCTTTATCTTCATTGGAGGCTGATAAGTAGGTCTCTCCTCCAACCTTACTTAAGGGTACTCCTCGATATTTTTTGAGTTTCCCCTCTCTTCCACAACCCATTCATCCTTGAAAATCCTCACCAAACTCTTAAAATTGTCAATGGCATACATAGCCCCATTAAACTCACCATTAATACCGGGTATAGGATTGAAAGTAGGTATCTTTTCTTGCTTTCTCTTCACCATCTTGGTGAAGGTGAGGTATTTTTCCTTTTTCTCATCTTGTACATCTAAATAAAAAATGTTCTTGATAATATCTTCAGGAAAGTAGAAATTATGGATAAAAGTTCCAGTCCAATGCTTAGCCTTCATTTGATAGATAAAACCCCTAGGGTAATGACTCCTAGGGCGTACAGTCTTTAATCCATAAGGTCTAAGCAGTGTGTAAAATTCCTTCCATCCTCCCTTTTCCATAATAAAATCAGAAAACATTGTATGCTCAGGGAAGAAAGACCCTTTCTTTTGTTCTACTGGTAGATGTACTTCTTGAGCACACCCCAACTATCTGATGATTTCCAGAAATCCAATTCTCAGAGGCACATCCCTCGAAAAAACATAAGGGTTGACATTTATGCCATATACTCTTAAAAATTTTGTATTATTGTAAGGGTTAATATCTCCCCAATTGTGTGTCAAATTTTATTTAGGCCTTCTCTCCATTGGCCTCAAGAAATCATGAATATCTTTAGGAATCCTGGGAGGATCAAGAACTAGAGCCCTCTTCAATTTGGATCCAAATAAATTTTGGAATGTTATGTAATCAAACTTGTGATCATGCATATCAAGGATTGTAGTCCAATATTGGACAGGCATTTCAATACTACCCTCCTTCTTCTTCAATTCCATATCCTTTTCAAACATTGCTTGGCCCCTATATAGAAACATTTGAATCAACAAGGAATACCATCTAAAACCAACCCACTTCTTTCCTTCCTTTAGAGCCACTAGACAGCCATGCATCTTCTCTGCCAAATAAGTGGCAAAATCATATACCACATTAAAACCTAGATGTTGAATGTTTACAACCATGTACATGACATCGATAGATGGAGTACTCTTCAAACTAATTCCTAGAACTTGGCACAAGGAACAAATCGTCTTCTTGAAATAGTTTACAGGAAGGCTCTGGCTCATTCTTAAAAATTACTACCTGTTTCTTATTCTTTCCTTTTCTCGAGGTTGCTAAATGAGGTACCAAAAGAGATGTTCTAAAGAAACCCTTGGTATTTTTGTATTCTTCTCTAAAAGCCTCAAGATATATGGCAACCATATCCTGACTCCATTCATGTAGACCGAATATTTCTGCAATTTCCTCCCTGGTTATCTTGACCATTTCTATTGCAGAATATGTTCTAACAACTTTGGTGATAGGGTCATACCTCGCAACAACATCTTTCAATAAATCTTCATCCAAGTAGACATTAGGAACCGCCAGTTTGCCCAAATCCGACCTCCATGGGTTGCGCAAAGGAACAAATAAAATTCTATTCCCAAACCAATTTGAGAACAACTGCCATCCATTATATGGTAGTTCAACATCCCGAGTGGCACATTGCTTTTCAATTAATCCTTCTGCAAGCAAGGGCCCATAGAACAAAGCCTTTCCCTCAAGCCTTTTGCTAGTAGAGGGATTTAATAAATCTATAATATCCTAGGAAAAGGGTCTAGTAGTGGCCTCAGAGCCATAGCTTCGTGCCTTGGGTGCCATTTATACAAGACAGAGAATAACTCGAGCTAGGGTTTTTAGATGTCTAAAAAATATAACTTGCGCCCTATAGCTTTAAATAGAAAATGATTCACAATTGTAGAAGCCTCAACAATTATCAAGACAAACTTTAAGATACTTTAAAGAAAATCTACTCGAACAATCCTTCAGGAATGGAACAAGAAGCAATCAATAATGGTTCTTGAAGCAACCATAAAACCTTTTGAAAAATCAAGAAATGGTATATGTGTTACTTACAGTTTCACTTGCAGAACGTTAATGACTGTGAGGCTGGAAAATCATAAAGATAGCTTGCTTCGCTTGACACCAGACAATTCTTCTTTAGCGTGGAGATACACATGAAAATAGCAATTCGCTGGTCTTTTAGCATTTAATTATGAGAGCAAAGTTGAACTCAACCATTACTATTCACTCCTGTGAGATAAAATGGCTATAGTAAAACTCCAACCTATTTCAAATGTGAGTCATTGATCAAAAACAATGTAGGCTAGGAGAACAACTCAAATTGAGTCAAAACGGTGTGAAAATGGCATGTCCGTTCACCAGTGTGTAGGAGAACAAGAAATCACTTACCAAACACCACCTCAGCATGGAACGAACCCCACCTTGGTTTTCCTTCATACAACATCGGCATCTGTGCGACAAAAATTTGTACACCTTGCAACATTATTAAAACTAAAGTTCTAATTATACGAGATCATTGAGGAATGATCACAATGTGTCAGTAAAGAAACAACTATCAGCACCAACATCCATCATCGGTTAGCGAACAAAAACTGGTCCCCACAATCATATGCGACAGGTGGAAGCATCGTGCCAACCTCACACCACTTTTATAATGTCAGTAGGAAACCTCACGAGGTCTGCAAGGAACAATCCAGATGCAGATCACTCCATCTGATGGCTACGCAATCTACACATGCAAAAAAGTTATTTATAAAAAGGTGACTGACTAGGTGGATAGGGAAATGACCCTCGAGGTCGAAAATAGTTTTTAGAGGTTAATCTAAAACATTTTACCAACCTGACACTAAGGAAAAATAAAATATGGTCAGGACGCAAAAGACCGAGAGGATAGGTAAAGAGGGGCTAGTAAAGTCACAACCAAAAGGGGTTAAGACCACACTTAAATGAGCGACCACCATTAATAATAAGTCAACGTTTGAAAATAACACCTATGACCTTGACTCTTTTGTAAAACCCAAAACCCAACCAATTAGAGCCAAGGATAAAATAAAATAAACTCACAAGGGGAAGAATTTAAAAGCTCCACTAGTGGCTCTGACTAGGGATGTATGCCCCCTATGGGTATAGAAAGATTCCAAAATCTATGGTTATGCAGACCAGATATAGAGAGAACCAAAATCAGGGACTTCTTCGGACAAGACAAGTAGACAAAAAGAAAAAACAATAACAACAAACCTATATACACTACTTACAGGATTATACAACGTACATGGAAAAAGAGTTACTTCAAGAGAAATTGTATTTAAAGAACTGTCCATGTACTTGCAGTTCAAGAACTTCACCCTCAAGTGACTATAAGAAATATGAATCTTCTCCATTTGTATCCATAATTATATATGGGCCTAGCCAGAGGGGATCAAACTTTTCATGCTTGCCCTTATCTTCTGATCTTGCATTCCAGAGCAATACCATTGCTCTGATATCAAATTTTCTCTCAACTACCTTTTTGTCATAGAGGTGCTTTACCTGAAGCTACAGTCTTTCATTTCTCTTATGAGCCTCTCTTCTAGTTTCATCCACTTGATTCAATTCATCGATTATGTGTTGCATATCATCACATACATCATCATCATATTCCTGGAAAAATTTGTACATCTTCAATAGGTTTTTTTGTGGGATACGTGCCTCCATCCCATAGACTAGGTTAAAAGGAGAATGACCAATTGCCTTCTTGACAATCATCCTATTAGCCCACAATGCTAGTTTTAATTTTGAATCCCAAGCCTTTTTGTTCTTCTCGATGATACGCTTGATGATCTTCATCAGGATCTTATTACTAGAATTTGCTTGTCCATTTCCTTGGGGATGATAAGGAGAAGAATACAAAATATTTATACCATATTGATTATAGAAATTAACAAATTCCTCTGATCTAAAACACATTGTATTTTCTGAGATAATTCTTTTAGGTACCCCGAATTGGCTTAAGATATTATCATTCAAAAAACCAATAACAACTTTACTTTTGATGCTTTTGGCTAGGATTGCTTCAATCCATTTAGTAAAGTAATCCATTGCCACCAATATCCATGCATGTCCTCCACTAGATTTTTCAGATATCTCCCCTATGAATTCAATACCCCATTTTTGGAAAGGAGCTGAAACAAACACATGTCTCAACAACAAGATTACCAAAAAATTTCAACATACCGGAAAAATTCTGACATGCGTCATATATTTTGACATACCTATGAGCATCCTTGAATATAGTAGGCTACCAGTATCATGCTCTTAAAATTTTTTGAGTCATTATCTTAGCCATGTAATGGCCTCCATAGGCTCCTTTATGCATTTCTATCAGTAGATCCTCAGCTTGGTCTCCATCCACGCATCTAAGTATAATACCTTCAGGGTTCCTCCACTAGAGCTCACCATTAATAATGACATATCTAATTGATCACAGTTTAAGGGTTATTTTTTTAGTAAGGGGCATACCTTCAGGACATTACATCATTTGTAAATACTCAAAAATCCTCCTATACCAGCCACAAGTTTGCATATCACAGATAGGTGCAATGTTGTTTTGCTCTATCTAGTTTATTTGATTTGCCTTCAGATTTACTTCAGCCATTAATTTGGCTAAACCTTGACCCCTTACAAGCTTGGTGATTTGCATGTCAATATTAAAATCTTGGATTCTATTTATCCATCTACATCTCCTTCTTGTAGTCTCTTGTTGGGTGAAAATATCTTTAACTGCAACCGTTGGGACATATGCAATAACAATTGCTTCCATCAGGTAGGGCTTGAAATTCTTAACTTCCTTTACCAAGGCATATGCCTGCTTTTTTGATATATCATATTTAAATTTCACATCCTACAATGATTTACTAAAGAATGCAATTGGCTTCTCAAAACCATCATTGTTTTTCTACAAGAACACTTCGGCTATAGTATGAAAAGAGGAAAAAGTAAACAACTAGAATGGTTTTGAGTAATTAGGTGACTTGAGAATAGGGGCCTACTTGATTGCATCTTTGATAGCCTAGAAGGCTTTGGATGGCTCTCCTATCCATACTATCTTTTCTCCTTTTTTCAGCATCTTAGATATTGGGTGGATAGTCTTGGCAAAATTTGTGACAAACCTTCTTAGAAAATTTATTTTTCCAAAGAAATATTGGATGCCTTTTACATTTCTTGGCTATATAATTCTATCAATAGCAGACAATCTTTCAGGATCAATCCAAACCCCATCCTTTGAAACAATATGCCCCAAAAAATTTCCTTCTTTTACTCCGAAGGCACACTTCCTAGGATTCAAAGATATCCCATATTCCAAAGCTCTAATAAAAAATTTCTCTAAATGAGAACAATGGTCCTCCTCACTCTTGCTATGGGTAGTAAGATCATCCTAGTAAATTGCAAGGAACAAATCAAAAAAATTTGAAAAGGCTAGATCCATAGCCCTTTGAAAATTTGCTCCAACATTTATTAGTCCAAATGGAATTCTTACATAGACATATGTCCCCCATGGTGTAGTGAAAGCAGTCTTGAGTTGCTCAGAATCTTTGACCATTACTTGGTTATAACTAGAAAATACATCCATCATGGATAGCTGTTCACATCTTGTGACCTTTTGCAACATAGCCTCCATATTAGGCAGTGGGTAATTATCCTTTAAGGAAGCAACATTTAAGTTTCTAAAATCAACACATAACCTGATGTCCCCATTTTTATTTCTAACAGGCACCAAGTTAGAGACCCAAGATGAGTGTCTAATTGGTTTGATGATTCCCACCTCCCTTACTTTAGCAAGTTCCTCCCACATTTTGGGTTGTAGGGTAGGGTTAATTGGTCTCTGTTTTTTCCTGAAAGGCTTCATGTTAGGTTTCAATGGGATTTCATGTTGGAAAATATCCCCCCTATATGCTTTAAGGTCTTCATATTGCCAAGCGAAAACATGTCTATATTTTCTAAGTAGAGTAATCAACATGCTTCTAACATGTGGCTTCATTTTCCTTACAACATAAAATTTCTTAGGAGCACCTTCTGTTCCTAAGTTAAGTTTCTTATAGGTCCTCCTTGTGAGTGGGTGCTTGCTTAGTATTTGACATATCTGAACCATCAAAAACCCTTTCAAGTGCAACTAAGCCCTGAGGGATGGCATTTATTTTGAGCTGAATCACCTCATTCCAAAATAGGGTTTCCTTCCCATCAATTTTAGTTACAAACGAGCCAAAATCAATTTCCTGGCTCTCATATTGATCCACACAATGCAAGAATTTCAAAATTTCTATGTCATCATCAAAAACTTGCTAGTTGTAGATGTTATCAAGTATTGTAGGCCTAGTTTGCACTTCTATTTGTGAGATGCCACCAAAGGTGACATCATTAAGTTTGATAGCTATGTTTGCTAACAAGTCAGCCTTAGCATTTTGTCCTCTTTTGACCCTTTCAATACCAAAAGCACTAAATCCTTCAAAAGTATCCCATACTGCATTTTTTGTATTGCCTAAGTCTTTTATCTTTAGCTTCAAAGTGGGATCTAATTTGGGAAACAACTAACTCGGAGTCTCCCAAAACTTTTAACACTTTAATACCATGCTTTGAAGCTATCTTTAGACCGAGTATGAGAGCCTCATACTCAACAACATTGTTAGTACATGAAAATTGCAACAAGAAGGAATATTTGAATGTTTTACCTTGTGGGGAAGTGAAGAAAATTCCTACTCCTGATCCATCTTTGGAACAAGCTCCATCAAAATGAATTATCCATAAGTCACCCTCTGATGATATCTTCAGTACTTCTTTATCAATAAGTGCTAACTGGATCTCTTCTTTTATTTTATCTTCGTCAACACATAAGTTTTCTAGATCAGTTTCCACAAAGTTGATTCCGATAGGCTCTATTGGTTCCTCCAAATTTTCAATCATGTGAGGGGCTCTCTTTTCCCTATCCACTTTAACATCTTTCTATTCAATGGAAAATGTAGCAAAAGACAAATCACACTATATGCTCCCACCCATTGAAGCACTCCAAGGTCGAGATAACAACATGCCATAAGTAGGTGGGATATCCACCACTATAACACTCATATGTAGCTCTTTCTCAAGAAATGATGCCAGTCTATATGGGACATCATTTATAATACCTATGACAGGAACTTCCTGAGAATCCATTGCATAAAATTTACCATATGTATTGTCTACTTTTAGACCCATTGCATGCATTATTTTCACTCGCATCACATTGTTAGAAGCTCCTGAGTCAATCATATAATTTCTCAATATTTTCCCATCAATAATTAGGCTTAAGAAAAATGGATTGACATGGTTGGGATTAGAATTAATAGTAGTTCCAAGGTATATTTGAGGGCTTTCTGTGATAATTTCTTCCACAATCTTTTGCTTTTCTTGCTCCTCTTTTGAATCTATCTAATCAGGAACTACCTTACTCTTTCTAATTGTAGGAATACTATTGATAAGTGCAATAGTTTTGTCCTTATGTTAGTCTATTTGCATCATTTCTAAGAAAGGAACATTAACCCTAACTTGAGAAAGTAAGTTTGGAACATATCTATTGAAGTGTACTTTGGTAATTTAGGAAAATTTGTGTTTTTAGAAATTACCTTTTCTTTTCCCTTAGGAGTTTCATCATTAGGAGAGTGTTGATTGATGTATTTTATGTTCTGGGGTACAAATTCATTCTTTGTCTTGGTCTTATCAACTTTCTTTGCCCATATCCTGGGCTCCCTTATTTCCTTAGGCTTTGAATCAACATTCTTAGCTTCCAAACTAGTATTTGTTCCAGTTATATCTTTTTCCTTTATGAACAGGATGCAAGGCTTACCTAAATCACCTGGAATAGTTCTGTTTCTCAATTGTATGTTATTCCTTGTCCTAGCAACTAGAGCAACAGTGTATAATTCAATTTATTCATCGAAAGGTCTTCTCAAAATAGTATTATCCACCTCTAGTTCATTCTCAAAATAGTCATCATTGTCTCCTTCATTTGGAAACACTTGTTGGTGGTGTACATCATTTTGTTGTCTTTGAATATTAACATCCCTGCCACAAGGCTCATCATCTGAGGATTAATCATCATAGGCTAGATCAGTTGGTCCTAATAATACATTTGTTATCATATCCTGATCCTGGGGAGACTGAGCATCTCCCTGGTCATCCTGAGATTCTACCATGTTTTGTGCTATTGCACACTATTGTGGAGAATGTGGCATTCCACACACCTCACTCCATGGTAAATTTTATGTGGCATTCTAAGAATTATTTTGTAAAGGATCAGGTGGAACTTGATTGTTTTGTTGATTTCCTTGCAAGGGTTTTCCATTATTCCAGTTAGTATTATAGGGATAGTCCTGCAACCTGGGGGGCCATTCATTTCTTTGAAAATGAGGCTTGTCATTTTTTGCTTATTTTTGCAGTAGGGTAAGGACTTGATCTATCTTCTCCTTAGCAGCAGTGGGTTTGCTAACCTTCTCAATTTGATTCCTTGTGCCTTTAAGAGCTTTGGGATCTTCTCTTCTCCCCACTTTACCAGAAGCTCTTCTATTATTTTCAATGTTCACCGCCATCTTGTATGCCTACCTCAAATTTTGAGGGTCTTTATCTCTCAGTAAATAGCACATTTTAGCATCATAGGAATTACAATACATGACTAAACATGCACTTTTATTAGGCCTTAAGTATGCGGGAACTCTTGTCATAGCCTTCTGGAAATGAGCATTAAACTCAGTAACCAGTTCATTATGGCCCTTGGTAATGTTATTGAAATCATTTAATTTAAATCTAGGGTCAGTTTGATCCCCGTATTGTTCTCTGAAAAATCTACAAAAAGCATATGTGGAATCAATACTAGCATCAGGTAACCCTCTATACCAATCCCTAGCATCTTCAACTAATGACTGCATAAAGTATTTCATTGCTATGTCATCATCCCATAGCTCAAAGTCTTCAACAAAGCCTTGAAAAGCTTTCAAATGGTCTTCCCCACTAAAAGCATTATTACCAATGAATTTTGGGAGATGCTTTCATGCATTATCTGGGACTGGATTAGGGTACCCCCAAATATTACCAAAACACAATTGTCTGTATCTATCAATCTGGGGTGCTCCTCCACCACGTCCATTTCTGGGGGTGCTTTGTTGCTCAATATATTTCTTATCATCCCCCTTGTATCCTTTTCACCACTACCTTGTTGTTCAGCCTTGCCAGTGCTTCCCTCTTCATTCTTTGAGTACCTAGGAGCTAATGTTTTTATGACCACCTCCAACTTCACCACCTTGGTTACCACCACCCCCACCCTTAGGGATTTTCTTTTCAGAATTCTTGCTCAGTGAATCATTCTCACTCTGCCCTGAACCAGAAGCTTGGGGGGTAGGTATAGATATCTTTAGGAAAGCTATCTTTCTTCCCATTTTGGCATTAGCAACTTCTATCTCTGCCTTTCTTAGATCAACCAGTAACTGATCATTTATTGGTCGTAATATTAGGAGCTCGGGGTTTTGGGGGAAATCTAATGGCTTGGGATCAACTTCATTATTTGTTTCATCACTAGTATTAAGATGGCTTTTATAATTGGAAAAACTATGGGAAATTTTTTTAGGTTGATCAACATGAGCTTTCCCATGGTCCACAAAGGTTGTCTTCTTGGATCCAGCGAATGGATCTGAAGTTTTGGTAGATTATATAGAAGGGGTATATGTGGGAGTGGCAGAGGTTCCCATATATATTGTTGCTTTAGGGACCTGATGAGCCCTTTCTGCAGCTACCTTAGCCACCCTTTCCTCAAATTTTTTTCTCTTAGCTGCTTCTTCCCTCATCTTTTCAACTTTCTTCTTCTGAGCATTTCTTTCGAACTGCTTAGCCCATAATCTTTCTAGATTCTCTTTTATTATCTTGTCCCTATTATCTTCCACCTCTTGCAACCTCTTTTCTTCTTCAATTAAGGTTTGCATATCCCTATCTATATCCATTTCATTTTCAAGGATATCTCCTACCTCACTTGGAGCAGGGGTATAATAAGGTTGTTCTACTTGATCTTCATCTTGAAGAAAAGGTACTTCCTCATTCAAAGAGGTCCCTCATGGTTTGAATTTTTTTCCAATAAAAACAGACATAGTACCAGGTGTTGTGGCTTCTAGGAACTGTTTATCCTATTCCCAGAAATCCCATCACTCCTCCTCTTTAGACATATTAGCTTCAACTTCTCAATTCATTTCAAAAGGAAAACTACCATGATCCATTTTAGACATAATAACTTCTGAGGAATCTCCACTGATAAAAGCACTATTCATCTCAACATTTAAAGTAGGAGAAGAAACAATAGGAGATGAAACAAACTTACTTAGGGTATCATTTAATTTTACCCATTTCTTGTCCTGTCCTAGTTCGAGCTCTAGCATTAGCTCTGGATTCTGTTTTGCATAGCTTCTAGTCTTCTTCATGGCCTTCGGTGTATGAGGAATTTCCTTTGCATGTTTCTTTTTGTACTTTGTATGAATATTTGTGTTCGAGATATCAGAGTCACCACCCAAAATGTTGGGAATTATGAAGTGATTGCACTTCGCTTTTGCACTCATGACTTTGGACAAGAATTTGAACATTACTTGACACACTGACAAAGAACATAGGAAAACTAGGCACATGTGTTGAACATGAAAAATTAGGCACACGATTTAAAATGAGTATATCATAACAAATGACTCTAGCTATACCAGATCTACATTAGATAATTTTCATTTGATAGTTCCCTAGCAGAGTCACTATTCTGTTGGCATTTTTTACTGCAACCCAAACGTATTTCCCAAGATCTTCTATGAACTTGCCACGTTCAATAATAAAAGTCTAGGAAACGTGTGGCCAACTTGATGAGAACAATGATAAGGCTAATTCTCCTAAACTTTGGACTTTGTTAGATCTAGGAGGGTATTCCCTAAAATGTGATCTTAATATACAACATTAAACGATTCATTTTCACATGGATAAACAACAGATAGATTCTCCATTTATGCTAAAAGGATGAAATCTTTCAAGAAATTGGCTATTCCTTAAAAAGGATCGGGCCCACTTAACATAGAATCACAAACATGACTAAAGTAGATTGATAGGAAATGTTTGAATAAAAATATCCTAAAGCAATAACACAAAACATGAGAGAATAAAAACATGATCATAATTCCAGTGCCATATCCCAAAATATGGAGTCAAAAGAGAAAACCAAACTATAGGACAAATTTCATCTTAAGCATCTATGATCTATATGAATCGCATTACAATCCATATATCTACACCCGAGTCTATTACTTCTTTATGAATCCTAGTGTTATCTTGCATGAACTTACTGATTAACTAAAGAATTTAACCGATCCTTTGAACCAGAGCTATTGTTAAACGCAATTCATAGTAAAGAACAAATGAAGATCAATGCAAATCATCTTCGATCAATATTTCATTAATAATCCATGAAAATTATCACAACAGGAGAGAAAATAAAATCAAAAAATACGTATGTTTAACACAAACATGCTTAAGAACCCCATGATTGACCAAGTTATCTTATCTGACTCAAAACCTTAAACTTGGACTTACATTCATACTCTCTGTATCACTAGACTCCTATTTCTCGTATCTCGGATATTTCAGAATACCTCTCTCACGGCCCAAAATTCCCTTTTATAAAACAAGGGAGCCAACAAGCCTCAGGCTAGAGAGTACACATGTCCATTTGTTATTGGACCGCTAATCCCTAATTCAGTTACATTTTCATCATGTGATTGAAAAGCATAAGACAAGAATAAATCATTAGTTGTTATGGAAGAAAAGAAACCGCCCTCCAAAGGGCCACTTGTTCACATCGAAAAAGGCATCTTTAATCGTTGCAACACTTTATTCCACCTTAGTACCTTGTACTTGAATTTGAAAGGAGAATGCATATTTTAAAATATAACCTCTGAGACCAGACTTGTATTATACATGACATGACCAAGTTGCATTTCCCACATATAGTATTCATATTTCAAATTCATCTGTAAACACCTTTTTCCATAATTCAAAATCATCTTTGGATGGCCAATTAAAAGCTATAACATGATCAATCTTATCTCGATAGGGCGCATATTTCAGCATTACTGACGTGGCCTTATTATCAAATTTCTCTAGGAAAATGAGAACAAATGATAGTTTCTGCAATGTATTCTCCAACATACTAATGTCAACATTTTTGCATATCTCATGGGTTTGAGCAATCATGATATTAGTCATCCGATCCTTCCAAATCTATAAAGGTTTTACCTCATCTTGACTATGCATAATATATGGCAAAGGAGTTAAGTACTTTCCATCATATATAGCCTTTTACCCTTTGACCTTTAACTCCATAGGGGCAACATACCCCTGAAAATTCTACTCCACAACTCCCTTGAAAAATTGGTAAGTTGAAATAACCATAGGATACTTATCCCCATGTTTTTTTCTCCCACTGTCATGAGTTTCAATTTCTCAATTCTGGGGCTCCATCTGTCCAGCAATGGGGTGGCCACCTCTCTATCTCTTGGGAACATCCTAAGTGCTTGCAACATTAGAGCATAATTTGTATGAACAATATTCAGTTTTCCCTGGACCTTCTTGCTTAAATGTTTCAGCATAATGTCAACAATAAATGAATTGCTCCTTCCTGCAGACTCCTGGATTTGTTGCACCATCTCCTTATATTCCTCAACTTGCTGAATTAATTTCTCCCTAGAGAGTCTTCCTCCCAGGCTATTAACCCTTTCAACTGCAATAGGCACTTGTCCCATGTTATATGGAACAATAGCTAAGGATTGTCCTTGTGAAGAGGGTTGAGATTGCTCCACAGGTGGGTCATAGATAGTGCGGCTAGAGCTAGCCTGCCCTTGAGACCTCAATGTTTCCATTTGTTGTTTTAATAAGGCCAACTCAGTTTCTAGCTCTTCCACCTTTTTTTGACTCTTATTATATTCAATAATAATGCCATTGTATTGGCCTCTAAGAGTATCCCAATCCTTGGTCAGATCCTCAACAGTTGCCCTGGTGAATTTGGCAACATTTACTACCATATCAGCAGCCTCTAATGCTGGGGTATAAACAAATCTTCTTGTAACTAAGTGACCACTGAAATCAGATGGTTCTGCAACAATTGGTTTCTTGGATCCAGTAGACAAAGACTAGATTGCAAAAGCATCCCACTCTTCACTAAAGGCTGACCCTTTGAGCGCTAGCATAACTTCTTCATCAGTTGCAAGAAGTGGCCTATTGGCCATTCTTATTGTATCAAACACCACAACATCGACAATATCCCATTCAAGAAGTAACAATACTCCACTCTTCTGTACTAATGCTCAGCCTTGCTCTGGTGTTATTTCTTGGAATTTTTCCTTCATCTATTCTCTAACCTTAGATTGAATTACCTTCTTTGGAAGCTCAGGGTGCAAAATTATTTCTTGTGCCACTTTCTCAACATATAATGAGACATGTGCTCTCCACACAAAATATTTAAAAGCACTAGTCTGGATAAAAGAGTCATCCATCATGAACTCGTTGCAGGCCTCCATTCTTAGATCATCATTATTTGTTATTCCCCTTATTTCATCTTTTCCCAACCTTAGAGCAACTGCTCTAGAACTTGATGGAGTGTCCAATGGGAAAGATGGCATTCCTTGATGCATTTTGTCAGGAGTAACAATGATCTCTTCATCCTCATCACCATCACAATCAACCATATTTGTTCTTTCAATTTGTTGTCTCTTTGGTGATGAGGGACATGTTTGATCAACAATCCTGGGAGGGGAATCCAGATCAATAATATTTGGCAATGACTACCCCGAAGAAGATGGTGCAAATTTTTTAGGAACTTCACCAACCTTGCTTCCCCTTTTCCTAGAGAAAACCTTTATCTTCTTTGGAGGCTGATAAGTAGGCCTATCCTCCAACCTTACTTTAGGGTACTCCTCGATATTTTGTGACTTTCCCCTCTCTTCCATAACCCGTTAATCCTTCAAAATCCACACCAAACTCTTAAAATTTTCAATGGAATACATAGCCCTATTGAACTCACCATTAATACCAGGTATAGGATTGAAATTAGGTATCTTTTCTTGCTTACTCTTCACCATCTTGGTGAAGGCGAGGTATTTTTCCTTTTTCTCATCTTGTACATCTAAATAAAAAATGTTCTTGATAATATCTTCAGGAAAGTAGAAATTATGGACAAAATTTTTAGTCTGATGCTTAGCCTTCAGTTGATAGATAAAACCCTCAGGATCATGATTCTTAGGGCGTATAGTCTTTAATCCATAAGGTCTAAGTATTGTGTACAAATGGTTCCATCCTCCCTTTGCCATAACAAAATCAGGAAACGTTGTATACTCAAGGAAGAAACACCCTTTCTTTTGTTCTATTGGTAGATGTACTTTCTTGAGCACACCCCAACTATCTCATGATTTCCAGAAATCCAATTCTCAAAGGAACATCCCCTGAAAAAAAATTAGGGTTGACATTTGTGCCATATACTCTAAAAATTGTTGTATTATGGTAAGGGATAATATCTCCCCAATTATGTGTCAAATTTAATTCAGGCCTTCTCTCCATTGACCTCAAGAAATCATGAATCTCTTTAGGAATCCTGAGAGGATCAAGAACTAGAGCCTTCTTCAATTTGGATCCAAAGACATTTTGGAATGTTACATAATCAAACTTGTGATCATGCATATCAAGGATCGTAGTCCAATATTGGATAGGAATTTCAATACTACCCTCCTTCTTCTTCAATTCCATATACTTTTCAAACACTGCTTGGCCCCTATATAGAAACATGTGAATCAAAAAGGAATACCATTTGAAACCAACCCACTTCTTTCCTTCCTTTAGAGCCACTAGACACCCATGCATCTTCTCTTCCAAATAAGTGGCAAAATTATATACCACGTTAAAACCTGGATGTTGAATGTTTACAAACATGTACATGACATCGGTAGGCAGAGTATTCTTCAAACTAATTCCCAGAACTTGTCACAAAGAACAAACCGTCTTCTTGAAATAGTTTATAGGAAAAGGCTCTGGCTCATTCTTACCAATTACTACCTATTTCTTATTCTTTCATTTTCCCGAGGTTGCCAAATGAGGTACCAAAAGAGATGTCTAAACAAACCCTTGGTATTTCTGTATTCTACTTTGAAATCCTTGAGATTTATGGCAATCATATCCTGAATCCATTCATGTAGACCAAATATTTCTGCAATTTCCTCCTTGGTTATCTTTACCATTTCTATGCCAGAATGTGTTCTAACAACTCTGGTTATAGGGTCATACCTCGCAGCAACATCTTTCAATAAATCTACATCCAAGTAGACATTACAAACCACCAGCTTGCCCAAATCCAACCTCCACGGGTTACACAAAGGAACACATAAATTCCTATTCCCAAACCAATTTGAGAACGACTGCCATCTAGTATATGGTAGTTCAATGTCCCGAGCCACATATTTCTTGTGAGTTAATCCTTCCATGTGCAAGGGCCCATAGAAAAAATCCTTTCGCTCAGGCCTTTTGCTAGTAGAGGGCTTTAATAAATCTATAACATCCTAGGAAAAGGGTCTAGTAGTGGCCTTAGAGCCATAGCTTCGGGCCTTGGGTGCCATTTATACAAGACAAAGAATAAATCGAGCTAGGGTTTTTATATGTCTAACAATTATAAATCACACCCTATAGCTTTAAACAAAAAATGTTTCACAATTCTAGAAGTCTCGACAATTATCAAGACAATATTTAAGATACTATAAAGAAAATCTACTCGAACAATCCTTCAGGAATAGAACAAGAAGCAATCGATAATGGTTCTTCAAGCAACCATAGAACCTTTTGAAAACACAAGAAATGGTATATGTTTTACTTACGGTTTCACTTGTAGAATGTTAATGACAATGAGGATGGAAAATCACAAAGATGGCTTGCTTCACTTGACACCAGGCTATTCTTCTTCAGCATGGAGATACACACGAAAATAGCAATTCGTTGATCTTTTAGCATTTAATTATGAGAGCAGAGTTGAACTTGACCATTACTATTCACTCGCACAAGATAAAATGGCTATAGTACAACACCAACCTATTTCAAATGTGAGTCATTGATAAAAAACAATGTAGGCCAAGAGAATGACTCAGATTGAGTGAAAATGGTTTGAAAATGCCACATCCATTCACCAGTCTGTAGGTGAACAAGAAATCACCTACTGGACACCACCTCAACATGAAATGGGCCCCACCTTGGTCATCTTTTGTACAACATCGACGTCCATGTGTCAAAACTTCACACACCTCGCAACATTATTAAAACTAAAGTTTTAATTATGCGAGATCAGCGAGGAACAACCACGATGGGTAGGTAAAGAAATAGCTGTCAGCACCAGCATCCATCATCGGTCAGTGAACAATAACTAGTCCCCACAATCATATGCAACAGGTGGTAGCATCTTGCACACCTCACACCACTTTTATAATGTCAGTAGGAAACCTCACAAGGTCTGCGAGGAACGGTCCAGATGTGGATCACTCAATCTAACGGCTACACATTCTGCACATGCGAAAAAGTTATTTATAAAAAGGGGACTGACTAGGTGGATGGGGAAATGACCCTCAAGGTCGAAAAGATTTTTAGAGGTTAATCTAAAACATTTTACCAAACCGACACTAAGGAAAAATAAAATACGGTCAGGACACAAAAGACTGAGAGGAAAGGTAAAGAGGGGCTGGTAAAGTCATGACCAAAAGGGGTTAAGACCACACTTAAATGACCGACCACCATTAATAATAAGCCAACGTTCGAAAAGAACACCTATGACCCAAACTCGTTTGTAAAACCCAAAACCCAACGAATTACAACCAAGGATAAAAAAAAATGAACTCACAAGGGGAAGAATTTAAAAGCTCCACCATGGTATATGGCATATAAGTTGTTGATGAACAACGTACTTACATAAGGAGAATATGTTATATTCTTTTATGAATACAATATCTAATGATATGATATGATTAGTTGATATGTAAACGGTGTAGGATGATTCCTTTGAATACATAACCTTAGACACATGAAACTTGAAAATTTTGCACCCATATTGATGAATTTAATAGTTAAATCTCAAGAATATTCACTTTTGAGTGCAAATAATTAAAACTTGATATTATAAAATATATAAGATCATTCCAACAATCATGTCTAGGGACAAAACCATCACTATGATCATGTTTAGGATGATTAAAATATTTAAAATTAGATCAAAAAAATTCTAAATAAGGTAATGTGGCATATCTATGTGATGAATCAAGGATTGTCAATATATACACCAAAATAATTAAATTATATATTAAAATCATTCATCTAAAATGTTAGCTCAAAATAGTATAAAATTACAAAATTTATTAAAGCATATACTTTTTTCTTATAAATAATAAATATATATATTATTGTTTGAATTACTAAAACCCAACCATGTATAACTATTTATTTTCACACGAATAGAAATTAAATTCTTAAATTTTTTACATAAAGATTAAAACGTTTTACTAATTAATGTTTATATTTTATAAAATTAAGATACAAATTTTTTAATATTTTTTAAAAAATAATAATTTATTAACACGATTGACTAATATCTTATACCTTTTATTCTAACCTTCAACCATAAAAAAATCATCCAGTACAAATACAAGCCAACATTATATAGTCTTAATTATTACTAAAAACAAGGGAGTTGTTATGAACTTTATTAACCTACTAAGGCCACACATTTCTTACTAATAAAAATGACAATAATAAATCTAAAAGTATTATTATATGATGAATGAGATGAAATTTCACAACATTATATATATTTATATTAAATTAATATAAATATGATTATATTGTATTTATAATATATTTTTTTTTGTATTTTATTATAATCAATATAATAATATTATATAACAATGATTATATTGAGAAACATTTTACATATACTTAATAAAAATATCTTATAAGACAATAATATAAATAAAATTAAATAACAAAATAATATAATTAAAATTAAATAATTATAAAAAATATAGAGTAAAATGAAATTAATACAGATATTTTTTAAAACAAGTTATTTAATTTTAATTATATTATTTACTTAACTTCAATTTTTTTTTTTTTTTTACATTAAAATTCCTTAAGAATTATTTCATTTTATTTATTGCTTACTTTATTACTATATAAGAGTTATTTTTATTTATAAAGAACTACTTAAGTAAATAAACATATATTTTATTTAAATAATCTAAATAATTATAGAGTAAAATAAAAATGAATTTCAAATAAATAAAATAACATTTAAAATACAAAATAATTTTATATTAACATAAAATTTATTTATTTATAACAATATTTTTATAAGTATATTTAAAATATTTGAATTAATTTAATTAACATAACATATTATAATAATGATTTTTTTATTATAATATTATAAATCAATATAAATTTAATTGTTATAACATTTTAAAAACAATTACTATATTTCTAGATAACACTCTATTTGTTTTAATCTAATTTTGAGGTATCTATTCTTAGCCATTAGTCCCCTTCGACTTTAACGCCACATTCACTTTCACTTGTAGGTTCACATTAAAATGATTTTGATGGACAAATGTTTCGTACGTTACTAGGACTCAAATTGTACACCTCAAAATGAAAATAAAATGGTGATAATAACAAGATATCGAGAATGTCTAGGTATCATTTTTAGAACAAAAATTTCTAAGTATCTAATCTAGAAATAGATCCTTCACTAAGTGTTGTGTATTTTTCTATGTGCAATTCATAGAAAATCTAAAATAATAAGTATAATTAAAGTTTGATAGTATATTATAATCTTAAATAATAAGAAAATAACATAGTAAGGGATGATATTATTTAATTTACAGAAGATATAAATAATAGAGGAGAAGATAGTAGAAGGTTGTGTTATTAAGTTTGAATTTTGAGTGATGTGTTCTTATGTAGTATCGTTAGACATTAGTGCAAATAATGATGTTGCATTCGGTATAGTCTTGTTTGCATATTTTTGTCTCTATTTGAAATTGCATGTTGGTAGCATGTTTTGTGTGGTCATTTCTTCTATAGCTTGTAGAGCCAAAACCTAAAATCTATAATCTATGAGAATAGGGGTGTCTCTATTGGTTATTTAGAAGATTTTCCTTTAGTTAAATTTGTGGAGTGACTTAACAAAAAAAATTTAACATGTAAAGGTTGTGTGAAACCTTAGGTTATTGAGAAGATGGTTGTGCGATACGATAGAGGTATGCCATGGAGGTTTAATAGAGGTTTAATAGTTTCTCCTAAGAGCTCATAATGTTTAAGTTTGTGTGTATGTTGCCTCTATGTGTTCCTAGATACTTGGTTGTGTTTAACAAATATTCATTTCTATCACTTCTTTTATACATTGATTTGCATATTTTTGAATATTAAAAGTGAGTTAAGGTTTGTGAGGGATAAAAAAGTAAATGTTATGGCCGAGAAAAATATTTTTAAATTTAAACTATTCAATTATGTATGAACCTATCTAGAAGACATGAAAGTATGATATGATAGGTCTAAAAAGAGAACACATGTACAATGATGAATATAAGGTGTCCAAAAAAAAAAAAAGGTTTAGTCTTAATGTAGATCATAAAATTCAATGACAATAAATACTCTAATAAGCCAAAAATAGCTTTATATTATATTAATAGATAAAAATAATATAAAATGAACTTAAAAATGACTAAATATGTATTTTCATCTCTACAATAATAAATATTTTATATTTTTATCACATAGTAATACGTGTGATGTAAGGGGGGAAATAAGCATAGCAAAACAACAAATGAATTAAACCAAATCAATTCAAAATAAGATCAAAATCCCAAACCATACTCATGAAATGAAGTTCTAAAACTAAGAATTCGAAGAACAAATACAATCATAAAGAAAACATAAAACAAATCCAAACCTTAAAAACCTTACCATCTCATGGTGAAGTGTAATTCATATTGATGTTGAATTGTGTTTGAATCAATATGAAGCCTCCATTTATTGTTGCAAATGCTTCAAAGCATGTGTTAATGGTGATTGAAGATGTATGTGTATTTTCTCTCAAGAATTCAAATGTTAATTCAACATGACCTCTTTGCATAGATTCTCTAGATTCTCTGATCAATTTTTTAGAATGAAGAGGGTTGTTATATAGATTTTATGTTTTTAGATGAACGATCGAGATTTAGTTGTAAAAGATCATAATCAACGGTTAAGAACCATTGAGAGTAAATAGATTGGAATGATCAGTGGAATTAGATTGGAATGATTGGGGGGATTGAAGAAATCAAGTTGAGTGGTTAGTGGGATTGAGGAATAGATTGAGTTAATCAACCAATTAGAGTGAGAAATCAATGGTAATAATTTACTCAATCACAAAAGGGGTGAGGATAATTAATTAATTGAATTAATTAATATTTGGAGATGAATGTGCAAGTCATGTTTGACTTTATCAAATAAAGATGTATTTGTTTGTTGACTATGTTGAATGATTCCGAGGTTGGGGCCCTAGCTCAGTTGGCTAAATCTTTCCTATTGCAGGAGGTTGGTCATGAGGTCTAGTCTCCCCCACCCCCGTGGTACTAGAGGGTGTGTCACGCTAGCACTGCCGGTCACGTTAAAAATTTTACTAGGTGCACTGCAGTTTATAGGGGGTCGTGCTACCTGATTCCTGTAGTCTAATAAAAAAAAATGTTGAATGATTTCGAATAATTGATTTAATTATTCAAGTTTAGAGAGAGGAAACTAATTAAATTAAATTATGAATGATAACAATTTAATTAATTTAGATGAATAGGGTATTTAGCAACATAATTAAATAATTTGTGTTTATTTAATTAATTAAGAGGAATAAGAAATAATTAAAGATATAATTAAATAAATAGGATTTATTTATTTAATCAAGAAGATTAATTGAAATGAATTTATTAAATAACATAAATTAATTTATGTAATAGTGGAAATATGATTTTAGATAATAATTAAATAATTAAACATTATTTAATCATTAGGAAAAGACGAATATTAGTGTTAAAATGCTAGTTCATAGGCTAGGACATATTTAGGTATCTATATTTTGCCCCTCTTTGATACAATGTGATTTTGAGAATTGTATCAAAGAAAAATAAAAATTGCTAATCAAGAGTTTCCTCTATATGCCTCGGTGATGGCAGGATAGCATGGTGCCCCGTCAAGAAATTTGGCAAAAAGTTTGGATAATGAGCCAATTTTTTTGACAAGTTGATGTGATGCATTTAAGTGTAAGGAATGACAAAAGAAATATTAACTAGAAGAAAATATTAGTAGGATTTAGAAGATAGAAGAAATTTGATGATTAATTATATGTAAAACATGATGAGTTTTGTTTTACTTCATGGATACTTCATAGTTTTAGTAATCCTTATTGATGTAGCAAACATGCACAATGCACTAGGGCATTGATGACCATGGTGTTGTATCCATTACATGGACTTTGAATTTGCAAACAAAGAGTATTTTTTCTTTACCGGACAAATGAAAACCCTGTTAGAGTGTATGGGTGAGAAGTTTTAGAAAATTTCAGACCAGTTACATAGAGAGGTATGGAGTACCTTATATACAACTGCTACACAAATTGCCCCAAAACGACTTCCATCCACAAAACAAAGCAAGTATCTATAGTGGTAGTATCACAAAAATATCTAACAAAAAGAACAAACAAAAATTGATGATCAATGCCCAATTTCTTTCTCTCTAAATCCTTATGGACATCCTCGAGAGATCTTGGAAATGTGAAAATAAGATAAATAAAAAAGGATAAGATCATAAAAAGATAAATAATGTCGTATCACTTTCCATGGATGTTTTGATGTTTCAGGATTATTCGCCGATGATGTCTATTGTAGGAATGGTTTATCCATTAAGACATATGTCAAGATGTTGATGATGATTTTTAAAAGGTAGGGTAGTTAATACTTAGGCATTGTTTTAGTCTAGTGATGATCCAGTCATTTTGTTTCTTTGCTTGGAAGTTTTGGATTTTAATGTTTTCTTTGTTTGTTGATTGTGTTGTCAAAGGTCGGACGTGATGGTTTTTTTATTATGGATGAATAGTTTATTGTTGATAGGTGATAATAGAGATAGGATTTTTTGAATCTTTTTGTGTTTTTGAGGTTATTTGATGTTGTTTTTATTGTATTCAGAGATATTTAGACTTTTTTGGTGTTTTGGGAGATTTAGAGACCAATAAAGATACCTAAATGGACTAACCTCTAGTGCCTTGGGGGATCATCAATGATGTACTTGCCTACATGATGAACACAAAGGATCACAGTTCAATTTAACCATGATAAGATTATATTTTTGAATTTTTTGATTTTCAAATGTTTGTTTGGATTTTGAAAGGATATATTTTTTTTTTTGGATTTTCAATGTTTAAAATCCATGAGACACTTATAAGGGGACTAGCTTAGGGCCCTAGGGGTTGATCAAATATTAGCCTTGCCTATGTCATACATGAAGAGATTGGACATAGTTTGAATTTTTGACTCAAAGAATATAATGTTTGTTTTTGGGTTTTTGATGATTTGAACTTTGTTTTATATTTTGTTTACTTTTTGGATTTTTTTGATTTTGTTAGTTTTTGGTAGTAATGGGATGAAAAAATATTGAATCATCTACCCATTTCAGGAAGTTTCCCCCTAGTTCGAGGAAATATTACGTTTATTAGGCTAAATGGATTTTGATGGTGCAACAAAGTTCAACACTTGATCAGACATCAACCCATGGTTGGTTACAAATTTTTTATGGGATGGATGGGGTGTATTCTTTAGATAGTGCCTCAAAATTAGGGTCTTGAGATCTCAGGGGACAAATATGACCTAGGTGGCATTTTAGTCCTGACCAAAAATTAGGGACACACAAATAAAATTCATTGAATTATCATTTATACATTGGAGAATGTCGGGATTAACAAAAAAAACATGTAATTAATAGGGCTTGTGGACACAAAATAGGACCAATTAATTCATAAAGAAGGATAAATAAAGCAAGCCAGGCCCAAAAAAGTGTGAAAATGCAAGGGTATGCATTTTACTACACTTCATTTAGCCCCCACTTTAGTGATAGGATGAACTTGCTTCAAACTCACACTAAAGTAGCCAACCACACAATCACGAGAGGTTTTAATGTACGAATGTTTGTAAAAGAGGATGAAAATGATCAAGAGGGATGATCAAGACCCCAGGATCATTATCCTCTGGTAGACCAACATAGGCACAAAGGAACATGCTTGTAGATGATATATGAAGCCAAAATCAGATCACAAACATACACAATCAAAGACAAAAATAAGTAAAAAGGAAAAGAACTACAATAGATCAATCTTTGACTAGTCGTCCAACATGGTGGACCAGGTCTAGGCTTGAAGAGGGTTTACAAGTGGAATGCGATGACCACTATGCAGACAAAACACATGTTCATGAGGGCTAGTGGGAGCTAGTTGTCCACTAGGTAAGCCCCAGGGGGACCATATCAAATGCATACCTTCATGAATTTAATAAGGTACCAAAATGCATGCTCACATGGGCTAGTGAAGCTAGTTGTTCACTAGGTGAGCCCTAGGGGACCATATCAAAGTCATACCTCCATGACTTTAATAAGGTACAAAAATGCACGCTCACATGGGCTAGTGAAGCTATTTGTTCACTAGGTGAGCCCCATAAAGTCAATATCAAAGCCATACCTCCATGAATTTCATAAGGAAAAAGGAAAATGTAATGCAAAAAAAAGAGAGATGTTCGAAGGGATTTTTCTTAGTTCATGTGGGGTCTTACTCTTAGGGGACATTGTTCCTAATGTCTCCAAAAGAGGACTGATCAAAGGATAAAAGATTCACCACTTAAGGGTTGCAGTGTGTCACATCACCACTAAGGGGAATATAACATGTTGCGATAGGTCACACTCTTGAAGGAAATTACTCCTAATGTCACCACAAAGAGGAAAAATGCATTGCATAAAGAAATAAAATCACATCAAGGAACATGAAAAGAGAATGCAAATAAAATCATGCTAAAATAATGCCAATGTATGCCCCCAATTTAAAGGAATTGAGAACACCATAATGTGACCAATTACTTTAAAGTAGACAAAATTTGAAAAAGGAAAAAGAGGGTTGCCCCCCAGAAACACATAAGGGATCTATGGATTTGGGGTTAGTATCTATATTTGTTGCAGTAATAATAGAGAGCTTAGAACTGTCATCATTCCCCAAATACACACAAAACTAGAAGAATGACACAAAGAGAGCAAAAAAAAAGAAAATAATTTTGGGTCAACGTGGAAGAGACATAGGGTGTCTTGACACCTTGCATCATCCCCAAAAGGAAAACACAAGATGAAAAATGAAAAGAAAAGAATTATTTTTTGGGTCAACATGGAAGAGACATAGGGTGTCTTGATGCCTTGCATTATCCCCAAAAGGAAAACACAAGATGACAAATGAAAAGAAAAGAAAAATATTTTGGGTCAACATGGAAGAGACATATGGTGTCTCGATGCCTTGCATCATCCCCAAAAGGAAAACACAAGATAAAAATGAAAAGATAAAAGGTGAGGAGCTTACAACAAAGAGAAGAATGAAGGTATAAATAGAGGAATGCACAAAGAGGATGAAGCATCAAACATAACATCACATGGGATCACAATATGCACATGCAAGCAAAAGAGAAAAGAGAAATAAAAAGAAAGGAAAAGGCTAGTAAGGAATAGGCAAGTCAACCTAAAGTAGGTTATCCACCTCCCAATCTTAGTCTACATAAGCGAAAGGTAGATAACAAACTGAAGGGACAAAAACAAATGCCTTACTAGGACAAGGACATCTGCTTCTTGTCCCCACTAGGTACAAGACAAGAATGGGCTGAGGTAGGTGATGAGAAGGGTCATGTAATACTAAGAATGTCAAGATTCTATAACTATTGCATGACAACCTTGGTATGAGGCTATTTAATCACTAGATGAAAATCATTTCCATCGAAGTGAAGAATTTTCAATATTAACTTGAATGCATGACACTCATCCATACTATGCCTGAGAGTTCAATGGTATGTGCAATTTGGGACTTTTGTATCTTTAGGATAAAGCACTAATCTATTCATAACTGGTAAATCCTTTGTTGAGAAGTAGTTGTAGCTTCCTTTCAATTTCAGGTGGTGGACAAGGAGGTTGTAATTTTTGTAATTTGTAAGGTCTTTTGTGTTTGCTAGATCCATCAATATCCTTGTCATTGTTAGGAGTTAGGATATTTGTATCTCAAATCACCATATCATCACTATGAGGCTTTAGGTATTCTCTAGGTATTTTTGCATTGTGAGGGGGATCTTGATATCCTAACCCTTTTTTGTTTTCAGTAGTTGGAACTTGCTCCAAGAGTTGATGAATTTCATGTTCACTTGGTGTATCGCAACCTTGTTTACTCAAGATTATGAATCCTTTTCAATATGTTCCTTTGAGATTGATTGGAGTGTTTGTTAATTTGTTATCATAAAATGGTTGAGTGTTTGTTTGTTTAGAGGAACTAGGTTCACCTATTGTAGGGAACTCAGGTTCAACGTTTGCTTTAGTTTTCAGACGTAAGTAACCAAACATATCAAGAGGTGGTATTGTAGGGGGATTTGGTTATTTCATGGGGTAAAAGGATGTATTAGCTTCAAGGTTGTCAAGAAAATCATTAAGGAACTTATTCATGTTGTCATCATCTTCTCCAATGATGTCAACATCATGAGGAGGAGATGCATTAAGAGTTTGAGTGAGCACTAGTGAGTTCAATTTCATTAGGATCATTACCAAAGGAAAATCTTGAGACATCGACTAGTGATTTTAGGGACATCCAATTTTTTTTGAAGAACATATCCATGATGCAAGGTTAAGAAAATGCACTTGAAAATGAAAGAAACTATGATAACAAAAATTCTAGAAACTGAAACAAAAAATTAAAGGTATCCCATAGAAACATAGAAAAGAAATTTCGGACCTTGAAAATTAGAGAGTCAAATTCAATAGGGACTAAGATGCTAGTAAGGGAATTTTAGTCCTCCTGGTGAGAATTTGAAGTTCCAAGGAGTGAAACAAACAACAAACAAAAGATAAAGGATTCTAAGCAAAAAAACTTGAGAGGGACTAAGATGCTAGGAAGGGCATTTTAGTCCTAGTAGACTGTTTTTTGAGAAAATAAGCAAATTATGGCTTGATAATAACTTTCTCAGGTTGCCTACCCAAGGACCTGATGTTTGGAAATAATTTTTTTTGCAAATGGATGCAAAGAAAAGAAAATACTAAGGAAAAAATGATAAGATGACAAAGTCAAGTTTCCACACTAGACTTATGAGTTGGAAACGTCTTACAAGAGGACAATGACTAAGGATTGATTTGTTTGAATTGGTCCAATGAAAATTTACTTTTTGAGACAATGGTTTGACAAAGTAAGGAAAGTTTATCTATCCGAAGGTGTGCAAAATTGCGAACTTAATACTTTGCCTATGCTGAAGATGATGGTGGATTGTAAGATAAATGTAAACTAAAAATGCAAAGATGGATGACTTGAACAAGTGTTTCCCTAGTTTTGGACAAAGACTATTGGAAAAAGATGTCAGGAAATTTGTTTGCAAATGTTGAACCTCGGTTTCTAACAGTAATAATTTTTTGAGTTGATAGGAAAATATGTCATGTCAAGAAGCAATTGCATTGCAAGAAGGAAAATGTGTTGTAGAGTAGTCAAATGCATCTTAGATTTTGGAAAATGCATTGCAATATGGGAGATACGTTGAAATATTTAGCCAGTGTTGTGCAAAATGACAAATGCGGTGCAACGAAGCAATTGTGGCATTTAGTAAAGTCATTGCATTGTGAGACATGCAATTGTGGCTCGATAGAGTAGATGCGGCTCAGGAATAGGCAATTATGTTTGTAGTGTTATCAAACATGGGTTCATTTTAACCATTTGTAGTGTGAGATATTCACAAGTTCATTTTGAGCCGAATGAGAAGGCATGATTGTTCTTTTTTGAAACCAATGCAAATGTGTGAGTGTTCATTTTACCCATGAGTTAAATGCATGATTATTTGATTAGATTGTAATAAAAAAACAATGAAAGTGAGCTAGATTCCAGCTTTTCAAATGTTCTCACACACATATTAGCAACTGAAAAATCCCCAATCTAGGAATACAAAAAAAAAATAGAAATCCAAAAAAACATAAATAAAATAAAACCTTTTTACTGCCGATTGCATCGCATCAGGGCGAATGCATCATTCTGGATTGCACATGTGGCTCGGTATGTCAAATACGGCTTGGTTTATGTCAAATGCAACTCAGTGTCTGATGGATGCGGCTCGGGTTTGTAGTTGCATCGCTCGAAATGGCAAGTGCGTCACGACAGAGCGGTTGTGTTGCTTGAGTTGGAAGATGCAGCTCAATAGAGCATTTGCATCACAAGAAGTAGTAAATGCATCATTCCATACACCTGTACCTACAATAAAAAAATAAAACATAGTACGAAGCCTGCAAAAAGTATGTTCTTGAAAAGAAAAGGGGTCGAGTTCACCAATGTAACTATGGATTTTTCTTGCAAGATTAAATGGTTAGTATATCATATATGCAAATACATAAATCCACAATAAACAATGAAATGAAAAGGAATAAACAAAGGAATGAATGAAACAAGCTCAGCCAAGTCCTTCATCCTCCATGGCTAACTTCCATTGCACCTTCTAGCTTGCTGAAATATGAGATTGCCCTCAAATTTTGATAAGCAATCTAAGATATTGACTAGTCCTAAGCAAAGTGTAGAAGGATTTCTTATAAAATTGCAAGAATGCAGATGATGAAGAAGAAGAAGAAGAAGTGTAGATGTTAAGAGATAAAATTAAGAGATTAAGTGCTTAAGAGATGACAAAATGAGGACAAAATTGGCATTTTATAGAAAATGCAATTTTGGATGGATGGGTAAGATTAAAGATTGAGAAGTGCCCTAGAATCTGTGGTCAAGATTCAAAATAACAACCCCTTAATTAGGGTTAGGGCAACTTTTAGGGTGATATTTAAATTGAGTGGACAAGATTTAATTTAAGAAATTAAATTAAGGAATGAGAATAGTTGTGATAGTGAGATAAGAATTAGTAAGTGGAAAATGATGAGTTAGAAAATCAAGTTATTTTAGAAATAACTTAATTTCTGGAGAGAAACACTATTTTGAAATTAATATTTTAAATTAATTCCAAAATGGTGAATTCATGTAACAAATAAATAATAATTAAATTATTTACTTGAAAAGAGGGAAATTGCCAATTTAAATAAAATGCTTTTATTTAAATTTAGAAAGAAAATCAATAAGACAATTAAATAATTAAAATTATTTAATTGTGGAGGAAAATTAGAAAGTGGGTGATTTTATTTAAAATTAGAAAGAAAGCTGGAGAGGATAAAAATTAAATAAATAATAAGAATTTATTTAATTATGAGAAGACAAAAATAATTAATGATGTATTAAATAATTAAATAAATAAATAAAGTTCATTTATTTAAATAATCAAGAGGAAATAATAGACAAGGGATAATTAAATAAATTTAGGAATTTATTTAATTATAAAGTGACATAAGAAATTAGTGACGTATTTAAATAATAAATATAATTTATTTAAATAGTCAGGAGGAATAAAATACATGAATTTATTAAATAATTAAGAATTATTTAATTAATAGTTGAAATTGGACTATATGACATAATTAATTGTTTTAATTATGTTGAGATGAAGCATGATATAGAAAAATGTGGTTTGTGGGTCTAGGCCATTTTAATGTGTCTACACATAACAACACACATGATGCAAGAATAGACTTTGACATGATGTTTGAATCTTGATTATGGCTCCAAATGCTTGATGATTTGCTCTTGAATGCTCTTGATCTCATAAATTTTCCTTTGGAATGCTTAGATATCTTGCTAGGGGAAAATGAGGGAAGGAATCTTGTATTTATAATTATCTATGCTTAATATCTTGAAATTGTATCACACTAAGCCGAAATATGAATTCAGTAAATGAAGGAGGCTAAATATTGCCAAAATTTGAAATTAAATCCCAAAAATGACTCAAGGAGGACTAAGACTCCCTAGGTGGCATCTTAGTCCCAAGTTATGAAACTTGGGTTATAGACAACAAAAAGGGGCCCAATTAAGACGCCTCAAAATCAGGGTCTTGAGACCTCAGGGGCACAAAGATGCCCTAGGTGGTGTTTTAATCCTGACTAGAAATGAGGGACACACAAATTAGAGTCATTGAATTATCATTTATGCATTGGAGAATGTTGAGATTAATAAAAAATATATGCAATTCATAGGGCGTGTGGACATAAAATAGGACCAATTAAGCCATATAAACAATGATAAATAAAGCAAGGTAGGCCCAAACAAGTGTGAAAATGCAAGGGTATGCATTTTACTACACTACAATTTTTTCTTGATTTTTGATTTTTTTGCTTGGGATATTCTGATGCGCTCAAGTATAAAACATTTTGAGATGGCTTCTATTCATAGGTTTGGCTAAAGGCTCTCCTTCAAGAGTAGCCAACTAATATACTCTTAGTCCATAGCTTCCTATTATTATGAAAGGACCCAACTAGTTTGGTTCAAATTTACCCTTACCATCCCGATTTAGTTGGATCTTCTAATTTTCTTTTAGTACCAAGTCACCAATTTGAAATATTTTGTTCTTGATCTTCTTGTTATAACTTCTCTTGAGATGATTATGATAAACCTAGAGATGGTTTAACACACTCAAACACCCATCATCTATAAGCTCAAAATCATTACTTGTTTTAGTCAACCGATACTCCTCATTATTGATCATGCCTTTTAGGGATGTAGTGATGGGATCTTGACTTCGATAAGTAGGATCAATTCAAATATGTAGAACAAGGAAAAAGGTGTGACACCCATAGGTGTGTGAATGGTGCTCCAATAAGCCCATAAGACTGAATTTAGCTACAAATGTCAATCACAACTAGTTTCATTAATAGTCTTTTTCAATATTTTTAGAATGGTTTTATTGGATGCTTCATCCTGACTATTTCCTTGGGTGTAGTATGGGGTTGAGAATTGGTGCTAGATAGAAAACTTTGAACAAAGTTCATAGAAATCTTGGTTCTTGAATTGGGTTTCATTATTCGTTATGATAGTTTTTGGAATTCCATACTGACATATCAAATAATTGAAGATGAACTTGGATATTTTCCTCCCTATGATGTATGTTAATGGAATAGCTTCTATCCATTTTGTAAAGTATTCTATTGTAGTTATGATAAACTTATTCCCATCAGATATAGTGGGAGATATCCTCCCTACAAAGTCGAGTCCCCATTACAAGAAAGGCCATGTAGTTATAGGTCATAGTTCTTGTGGCAGTACATATGAACAAGATCAATGTGCTGTTGACATTGGTGACACTTCCTTGAGTAATGAATAAATTCTTGTTCCATTGAAATCCAATAATACCATATTCTCAACAACTTTTGTACCAAATTAGGTCCACTAGAATGAGACCCACAAACACCTTCACACACTTCTTATAAAGCAATTTTTGCTTCGTCTGCATTAAGACATCGAAGTTATGTGTCATCTAGACTTCATCTATATAGGGTATCTCCTAGGATGGTTAATCGAGATGTTCTACAAACAAAGGTTTTATTTTGGTTTCTTGTTGAGTCAGGGGGTATGATACCATGCTAGATATAAGAAGACATGTCTTGGTACCAAGGTGAGTTAGGACCAACAAAATCACAATAAAGTTTTGATTCTAGGATATAAAATTCTAGTATAAGTATTTTCTCCATGAGGAATTCATATTTGGGAATATTTTGGGGAATTTTGAGGAGCAAACCTATTGTTGACATAGCATTAGTTACTTTTTTGTTAATTCTAGGAACCTATTCAAAGGTGATGACAATAAATTACTACTTGAAGCTATCCACCATTCTTTTGTATGACATAATCTTGTCATAATTTATCTGATATGGGTCATTTACCTACTTGATGACTAGTTGGGAGTCTCCATAGACCTATAGTTCTTTTAAATTCCATTCTATAGCCATTTTTAGCCCAGTGATGAGCGCTTCATATCTAGAAATTTTGTTAGTACATGGAAAGGAGATCATGTAAGCTTTGCGTATGATATCTCCCTATGGTGTGAGAAATAAGATACCAACCCCTAAGATGTGTTGAGTGTGAGACTCATCAAAGTACAAGGTTCAACGACTTGATTGATCAGTTAAAAGTATTGTTTTATCTAGAAATTGTGATACTAGGGGTTGATGATCATCTATAGGTGCATTTGCTAATTGATCTACTGTTACTTGTCCTTTTATAGATTTTTTTTAATGTACTCTATATCAAATTCACTATGTATCATTACCCATTTAGTGATCCACCCTATTAGAGCTTCCTTTGCCAATAGATACTTGAAGGGATCCACTTTTGATATCAACTTTACTTTCTTGTTTAATATGTAGTGTCTCAGCTTCTGTGCTGCAAAGACAACAAATAGACATGCTCTTTCTATGGTTGTGCCATTTAATTCATAGCCAACTAGTGTTGGAATGATATAATACACTGTTCTTTCCTTGTTTTGATCATCCAATTATGCTAATAGAGCTCCTAAAGTGGCTAGTGTTGTAGATACATATAGGATCATTGTCTTATCTAGAATTGGAGGAATTAGTACTTGAGTGAGTAAATAATCCTTGACCTATAGAAAATACTGATCACATATGCATTCCCATTTGAATGTTATATCTTTATGTAACAAATGGTTGAATGGATGGCGCTTGTCTGCTAACTGTGCAATGAGTCTCTTGATGGTTTGTAGCTTACCTTGTAGACTTCATAGCTATTTTAGTGTTTTAGAGGAGGAATAATATAGCTTTTACCTTGTCAGGATCTACCTTGATGCCTCTTCTTGATAAATTGTAACCCAAATTTTTTCTAGATGCCACTCTAAATACACACTTCTTTGGATTGAGTTGCATGTTGTATTCCTCTAGTCTATCAAATACCTTTGCTAGGTTAGCTATACTATCTTTCTTTCTGATTGATTTTGATAATATGTCATCCACATAATCCTCCATAGTGATATGCAACATATAATGGAAAATGGTGACCATTGCTCGTTGGTAGGTTTCCCCTACATTCTTCAAACCAATTGGCATGGCATTCCAACAAAAGGTTCCCCATGCATAGGTGAATTTTTTTTTATGTTGGTATTTAGGAGCCATCTTTATTTGATTAAATCCATAGAAACCATCCATCGCTAACAACATTTTATGCCTTGCTATTAGGTCCACAATATTGTTGATGTTAGGTAGATGGAAATCATCCTTCAAGCATTATTTGTTGAGATCCCTAAAGTCTATGCAAATATATATTCCCACAGTGGGTTTCAACACTACTACAAGGTTAGATACCCACTCAAGATAGGTGATGGGTCTAATGAATCCAACATCTAGAATTTTATGAAGCTCTATTTTTCCCAAGAGTGCTATCCATGGATGCATTTTTCTCTGGTTTTGTTTGACATGTTTAGCTCGAAGGAACACTATTAGATGATGAACTACCAAAGTTGGATCCAACCCTTGCATGTCTGCATATGTCCATGCAAAGTTGATTTTGTGTTCATTAATGAATGCTTGAGAAGTTTACCTTATCTTTTGGATCAAGTGGTGCTGCGAATATGTTATTTTTGGTGTCTCTATTGTGCCAACATTGATAGGTTCGAAGTATTCAACTATGGGAACTAATTTTTATTGATATTCTATAGTGGGAAGATTGAATCCTCCATATTCGAGTGCCTCAAAGAGGTTTTAACACTTAGATGCATCCTTTCTTTTTCTCTTTTCTTGATCTCCCCCCCCCCCAAGATAGTCTCCTTGATTTAGCTCCATTACAAAACCAACCTTATGGACTCCTCATGGTATATCAGTTCATAGTAACATGAACTCTGTAATAGCCTCATCTTGTGGGAATGATTCAAAAATAGGTGTATGATGTTGTTGCTCCTGATCTATTAACTATGGATAAAGCAAGGGTATTTTGTCATTGTTATCAAGAAAGATTATAGAGGTTATAGAAAGGGTTGAGGTATCAAATTTATCTAGGTTCCATAGGGTATCCAAGTTATACTTAGTAGAGTCTAAAGAATAAAATTCATATTCATTGGAATCCATTTCAATATGGTCATCATCAGATGTAGGTTCAACATTGATAGTATTTATATTGAGGATTTCAAACATGTTTTGGATATATAGGTAGTCATTTAGATGTTTGAAATTATTTGATATCTCAACAATGGTAGAAGCAGCTCCTTCCTCATAAGAGGTGATTTTGGTACTTGGGGTAATCATTTCTAGTGAACCATAACCTAATCCAAGATTCTTGAGGTGCCTTTCCATGATGATTGGTTCTCTACTACCTTGTTCATGTAAACTAAGGAAACCTTTTCGAGTGAACCCCATGCTTTTTACTATTTGATATCTTTGATTGCTGTCATAAATAGGGAGAGGAGGTAGTGGTTTCTACCATCCTTCTTCTTTATAAATCCATGATGATAGGTCCTCTTCAAATATTACTTCGGCTTGCATGTCTCCCCACTTGGTGAAAATGGTGGGTTTGATCTCCATTGTAACAAATTGAACATGTTTGATCTCTCTCGGTCCTCCATAAGTATTTGGTGTTGGGGGAAGTATTCTAATGAAAAATTATTAGTTGAAGTGGTATTCTCTATAGCCCTTGTAAAGCACTTTGATCTTGAGATCAAATTTAGGTGGCTTAGTTGATAGAGATAAAATGAAGGATGAAGGTAGTGAGGATGGGTTAATATATGAAAATGAGTGGAAAGATATATTTGTAGTAATAGAGAAAGTATCCCTTTTTCCTTAGCTTGGGAATAATCAAAATGAACCTAATGGTTCCTTGATTTAGTGTTGTAATTTTTTTTGCACATGCACATTAAGTTTAGGGCCTTTCTAAACTAAATGGACTTAATTGTGCCTTATTTAGGGTGTTGTAAAGTGTATCTTTGCACTTTCACACTAATCTAGGGCTTTATTAATTAGTTGAGCTTAATCGGCCCCTTTAATTCAAATCCAAGCCTAATTAATTATAGATTCCAAGGGATAAAGCCCAAAATTATTAAATGATATTACACAAAACTAAATTTTACAAGGTGTGTGTCCTAGGATAGTGACCTAGGACCCATTCACCACCTAGTGAATAGGTCCTCACTAGGTCCTAGGATCCTAATATTACATAAAATTTAACATCCCCCGAAGTGTATCCTAGTTAAGTCTGCTAGGACCCATTTGCCACATGGTGAATGAGTCCCCACTTAACCCTAGGACCCCCCCTTGGAATGCGTTTTTGATAATATTTTAATGATTTGATATTCAATATCTGATGTCAGCTTATGTTATTTGAATTTTGGGAATTAATATTAAGTTATGTATAAATACAACGCTATTTCAGTTAGTTCCACCTAAAAAATTTATAATAAAGTCCTAATATAAATTTTATGAGATCAAGAGTTCACAAGATCATTCCTAAGGAATTCAAAGGAAGATTTATAGAATTTTACTGTAGCAATTAAGATACAAATCATCATGTTCGAGTCATGCATGTTGTTGAGCTAATGCGATGATGTGGCATTGAAGATCCAATTCAAGCATTATTCCATATCAAAGTTCATGATAAATATCTACACTCATTGAGGCCATTTCATTATATGTTTTAGATTTGGAATCCAAGGTTCAATTGAGGATTGGTGAGTAGTGACATTGTTTTGTCCATTCGTCTCTCCTTTTATGCATTATTTCATTCCAAAGTTTGATTACCAAAATGGGGTTTGACCAAGGAAAACCTTATTCTCTAACAAAATAACATTTTTCTTCTCCCTTGGTGTGTGATTGAAATTTTTAGGTTGAAGATCAATCAGAAAGAAAAAGTTGTCAAAATTGTCAAAGTTGTAACGATTGAAAAGTTGTCATCTTTCTTGAAAGATCACATAAAATAAGCTATAGAATTTATTTTTGGGATTCTGATAGTCTCCGAATAGGATCTAGGAGTGTGGAATTTAAAGAATAGAACCCAAATTTTGTTTTTCCAGAACCCTAGCCAGGACCCATTCACCACTGAGTGAATGAGTCCTCAACAAGGCTCGTAAAAACACTTTTTTCAATAGGTACACAAAATTTAATCATCTTAAAACCTACCTATTGTACTATTATATTAGTTAGGTTTGTTTTTTGATATTCATTTATGCATTATAACTCTCATAATTGAGTGAAACATCAGGAAAAAATTAGGTGGATCACTTTGTTATCTCATTTCATGATTACCCCATTTTTCTATATTTCATTTTGGTGAACCTACCTTTTTGAGCATTGTAATTTTCTGATTTTAGGAGTCCATTTCATCCTAGGTTTAGATCTTGCATTAATTTGCATTGAATTAGATCTGATTTAGGCTGTTTAGTTTACATTCAAATTTGAAACTCACATAGGGTTTTAGGATTGTATTATTTTTGTATTCTTTAAATCAAAAACACAAAACAATCAATCATTTTTCATGTATCACTTGCATCACATAAAATTTAATTTGAAAATTGAAACAAAATTGCATATCAAACTAGGAATTTTAGGTCATCATTTTGTCATAATTTGCACTCAAATTTCACATTGCATTTACAAAAAATTGAACTTGAAACTTACTATAGCAAACTAAATCTAAAAACCACGAAAAAAGACCTAAAAATCAGTAAAAATTTGTTTCAAAAACCTTATCTAGGACCTATTCACCATAAGGCGAATGAGACCCTGATCAGGCCTTAATCTACATTTCTTAAATTTAAAATCTTCAGTTATGTGCTTCTATTTGTTGTCATCAGATCTTTTTAACAGTGTGTTGACTTTTTGTTTCATTCATTTTATTATATCTAGCTTAATTTGGAACATTTAGTGCATTGTCTAAATTCAAAATTGCATTTACAACATTTCATTTTTAGATTGTTTTATAGTGTAATTAGTAAATTTCCTTGTTTAGAATCTAAAATTTTCATTTGCACATTACATTTTGTAAGGAAAGAATACGGATGCGGAACAAAATTTCCTAATGTTAAACCTAAAAGAAGAATGCAAACATGTCTTTATATTTTACAATTTATAGTTCATTAAGATGCACATGAATGAAATAACAGAATAGAGAAATCAACTCAAACACAATTGACACTAGATTTATGTGGGAAAACCCTTATGGGAGAAAAACCCACCACACCAAAGAAAATCACTTGTATTACTGTAATTGAATTACATACAAGTTATAGACTCTCCTTTTAGATGATAATATTACAACAACAATGTTTCCTTGATCAACCTCATACAAAATAACACTATTAGAATGCTTTTAATACAACATACAATAAAATTCATGAATTGATCATTTGATCATTCAACCTCTGAATCATTGAACTCTCAAACCTCTTCATAGTTACAATACGTTGCACTGTATAGCAATAACCATGATCAATTCATTCTCTATACAATCGATTTATTTGAACTTCCTTTATTGAACAACCGTCAAACTTCCCAGGGATTCAAACAACCTCATTCCAAGTCAAAAAAATCCTCCACTTAATGGCTTACAACTCAGCAGACCAGTAAGAAGTTGTGATCTTCCCCTTACACCACACTATCGCTTCGTATTCAATAGGTTCCCATGGGGTGGAAGTAACCGCGCTACCATTGGACAGTTTTCACACCCCGTGGTATGGCGGTTTACACTGCACTACCACTGCACATCCGATGAGCCCCTATGGTATGGCGGTAACCACCACACTGCCGCTCGATAGATGAGAGGCTCCCATGGTATGGCGGTATCCACCACACTACCACTACAACACTAAGAGGTGCTTGTGGTATGGCGGTGCCCACTGCACTACCGCTCCTCTCTCTAATCACCTGGTGGTAGTGAGGTAAAAGAATAAACATAATACATATGAATTCTTTGTTTCTTGATGACAGTATCAGGGTTTCTACTAGTGAGTTTGAGACACATATTCTCAATAATCTCCCACTTGATGAAGAACTCATTGAACCCTTTTCAATACCTGAAGTCAATGAGTATTCTGGACCCCAACGTCCATCAAATTTGCACACCATTTGAAATTTTCCATGCTCATTGGCTTTGTCAAAGCATCAACAACATTCTTTAGAGTATCCACCTTTTCCAAATAGACCTTTCCATCCTCCACCATATCTTGTACAAAATGGTACTGCACATCAATATATTTTGTCTTGGCATGGAAAGTAGGATTTTTTCTAGACAAATGGCACTCTAACTATCACAACAAATAATAATCTTACTTGTATCAAAACCAATATTAGAACACAATCTTCTAAGCTAAATAGCTTCCTTACAGGCATGAGTTGCTTCCATGTACTCAACCTCTTTAGTAGATAAAGCAACTACAACCTACCACTTGTTCATCCAACTAATTGCACCACCATTCATCATGAAACAATATCCACTGGTGGATCTTTAGTTGTCAATGTCCCCTACCCAATCAGAATACACATACCCATGAATGCTAAGAGTCCTCTGTGCTTGAACCGAATTACCATGGTAACACAAAGCATATTCTGAAGTTCCCTTTAGATATCTAAACACTCTCTTCACAACATCCCAATGTGTTCTTCCAGGATTATCCATTAACCAACTAAGTACTCCCACTACTTGGGCAATGTCAAGTCTAGTATAGACCAATGTGTACATTAAAATTCCAACTACACTTGCATAAGGAACCCTGGTCATGTCCTCCATCTCAGTAGGAGACTTTGGACAATCTTCAATAGATAGCTTCATTCCTTGTAGAATTGGAACAACTAGTTGCTTGCAATCAATCATACAAAATCTCTCTAGAACAATGATAACATACTTACTCTGGCTAAGCCAATGTTTTCTACTCTTTCTATCCCTTGTTATTTCCATTCCTAGAATATACCTAGCTGCACCAAGATTCTTCATTTCAAACTTTGCAGACAACTGATATTTTAGATCAGAAATCATAGACTTACTATTCCCTATGAACAACATATCATCAACATAGAGTGCAATAAGAAGAACCCGATCATTTTCAGTTTTGAAGTATACATAATGGTTTGATTTCGATCTTACAAAACCCAATGACCAAACAATCATGCCAAATTTCTAGTACCACATTCTAGGAGAATTTTTTAATCCATAAAGAGATTTCTTTAACTTGAAAACTAGAGTTTCTTTACCTTTTACTACATAGTGCTCAGGCTAGGACATATAAATTTCTTCTTCAAGATCACCATGAAGAAATGTTGTCTTCACATCCCTCTGCTCAATTTCCCAGTCATATGCTGCTGCAAAAGACAAAATAAATCTGATAGATGTCAACTTTTCTATTGGAGAAAAATTTCCCCATAATCAATTCCATCTACCTGGGAGTATCCCTTTGCAACCAACCTCATTTTATACTTTTCAATAGTGCCATTCAGACCAATTTTCTTTTTAAAAACCCACTTACAACCCATAGGATTTCTACCTTCAGGAAATGGAACTAGATCCCAAGTATCATTTTCCTTTAATGACGCCATTTCTTCATTCATGGCTTCAAACCAAGAATCTAAATCAATCATCTCAACTACCTCTTTAATAGTCCTAGGCTCATCAATGTTAGTAACCAAAGAATAGGCACAACTAGAATCCAACATAGATAATCCATACCTATCAAGTTTCTTCTTTTCACATGTATACCTCCTCATAGGATGAGGTTGAGGTTGCAGTTCTTCTTCTTGTTTAGAACTCTCAGAGCTGCTTGAACTCTCTTCATTTTTAGGTACACTAACAATGTGTTGTTCCTCTTTTTCAGGAGTTAAAGGTATTTTAACATCATTTTTATCTTCTTTTCCTTTCATATCTAACTGCGAATCCACTGAAGAAGGTTCCAGCTCCCAAAAGATTACACTTCTATTGTATACAACCTTTTCAATCACAGGATACCAAATCTTGTATCCTTTCACACCAATGTCGTAGCCAATGAAGATACACTTAACAAATTTTCTCTCCAATTTAGATCTTTTCACATCAGGTATATAAACATATGCTTCACAGCCAAAGACATAAACATGTCTTAGAGAGGGATTCTTACCTGACCAAGCTTCCATAGGAATTTTGTCAACAAGTGCTGATGAAGGAGACCTATTCAACAAGTAACATGTTGTAGCCATAGCCTCAGCCCATAACTTCTTCTCTAGACTAGCATTGCTCAACATATTTGTTTCCTCCTCCATTAATATCCTTTTCAACCTTTCCGCAACTCCATTTTGCTGCAGAGTATAATGTGTTGTTTTATGCCTCTTAATTCCATGGTCTTTGCAATACCTTTCAAATTCTACAAAACAAAATTCACCACCATTATCTATCCTCAAGCATTTGATTTTCTTACCAGTCTAATTTTCAAACAAGTTCTTGAACTCTTTAAACCAATTGAACACTTCTGATTTACTTTTTTTTAAAATATACAAATGCCCTTCTCAAATAATAATCAATGAATGATACATAATATTTTGAATTCAACAATGAAGGAACATTCACTGGACCAAAAACATCAGAGTGAATATAACCTAGTACACCAAAAGATTTATGAGGACTAGAGTAAAATGAAACATGATGATGCTTTCCATATATACAATGTTCACAAAATTCAAATTCTAGGTTACAATCATCAAGCCCCTCAACCAAGTTTTTATTTTTCAAAGCTTTCAAACCTTTTTCACCAATATGATCGAGCCTTTGATGCCAGAGCATAATCTTTTTTGCTGTAAGTTTAACTTCCATAGAATTAGCACTGTCAGGAACATATTCCTTCCTCTCTTTACAAACAAGATTTTGTGATTTTACAGAGACACTATTGCATTGAACTCTCAGTGAATCCAGCTTGTACAAAGTACCAATTCGGGCACCCCTAGCCAACACCATCCAGCCTTTAGTCATTTTACAACCATTATCAGAGTAGGAGACTTGCAGTCCAACATAATTTAGCTTGCTTACAGAAAGTGAATTTCAAGCCAGCCCTAGTATATGCATTATGCCATCAATTCCCTTAATTATACCATCAGGAAACCAAATTATGACTCTTCTACAACCAAATATTTCCAGAGATGAATCGCTTCCCAAATAAACCTTTCCACCATCCTATTCTTTATACTTTGTGAACCAATCTCCGTGAGCTGTCATTTGGAAATATGCTCCAAAATCAATCAGCCAAACATCATCTAATGCCTGAGTTGCCAAAGCTACAATGAAGGCATCTACATCACTCTAAGAAGAATCATTATTAGAAGAGTTCTTCTTCTTCTTCTTTTTCTCCTCTTTGCATTCCTTTCTGACATGACTAGGTTTGCCCATAATTCCATCACTTCACCTTGGATTTTCTGCCAAGATACTTTGATCTCCCTTTTGATTTAGATTTGGACTTCTCGTCCTTCTTCTTTCCTTTCTCTTTTGACCTTCCTCAAACAACAAGAGCCTCCTTCGCCATCTCAGAAGATTTCCTTCTCATATCTTTTGATAACAAATAAGCAACCACATCTTCCATCTTGAAAGTAGTTGTCATGCTCCCAATCACCATCATCAAGTGATCCCAAGAATTTGGAAAATAACATAACAACATACAATGATGTTCATCATCAATTTTTACGCTCACAGATGTTAACTAAGCAATCAATGTGTTAAATGTATTCAGATGATCAGCCATAGATGCCCCCTCCTCCATTTTCAAAGGGCATAACTTATTCCTTAAGAATAATTTATTTACTAAGGATTTACCCTAATAAATATCTCCAATCTTCTTCCACAAAGAAGATGCAGTCTTATCTTCATGAACGTTAAGGAGAACAGAGTCTACCAAATAGAGTCTTACTAGTCCTTTTTCTTTTCTGCCTATGAGGTTCCAATCTTCTTACTTCATGCCAAAAGGTTTCATTCTAGAGACAACAACCCAAAGGTCACGATCAACCAACAAATCCTTCATTTTGAGTTTCCACAACTCAAAATTACTACCATTGAATTTCTCAATTTCAATCCTTCCAAGTGTACTTGTCATTGCTATCTCAATTTGTATTTTGACAATTACTAGAATTCTACGAAACTCCCATTGAACAAAATTGACACAAATAACCAAACTATCCACAAGGATAACACAATGGGCCAAGATTTGATACCACTTGTAAGGAAAGAATACATATGCGAAACAAACTTTCTTAATGTCAAACCAAAAAAATAATGTAGACATGTCTTTATATTTTACAATTTACAGTTCATTAAGATGCACATGAATGAAATAACAGAATAGAGAAATCAACTCAAACACAATTGACACCAGATTTACATGGGAAAACCCTTATGGGAGAAAAAAAAACCACACCAAATAAAATCACTTCTATTACAGTAATCGAATTACATACAAGTTACAGACTCTCCTTTCAGATGACAATATTATAGCAACAATGTTTCCCTGATCAACCTCATATAGAATAACACTGTTACAATTCTCTTAATACAACATACAATAAAATTTATGAACTGATCATTTACTCATTCAACCTTTGAATTATTGAACTCTCAAACCCCTTCATAGTTACAATACATTGCACTATATAGAAACAACCATGATTGATTCATTCTCTATACAACCGATTCAGTTCAACTTCCTCTATTGAACAACCATCGAACTTGCCAGGGATTCAAACAGCCTTATTCCAAGTCAGCAAACTCCTCCACTTAACAGCTTACAACTCAGTAGACCAGAAAAAATCCACGCTCTTCCCCTTACACTGCGCTACCACTTCACATTCAATAGGTTCCAGCGGGGTGGCGGTAACTACACTACCGCTAGACAGTTTGCACACCCCCGCGGCACCACACTACCGCTGCACATCTGATGAACCCCTATGGTATGGCGGTATCCACTGCATTACTGCCCAATATACGAGAGGCTCCCATAGTATGGCGGTATCCATGACACTACCACTACATAGCTAAGAGGTACCCGCAGTATGGAGGTGTCCATTGCACTACTGCTCATCTCTCTCAATCACCTAGCAATAGTGAAGTAAAAGCATAAATATAATACATGTGAATTCCTTTTTGCTTGATGATAGTATCAGGGTTTCTACCAGTGAGTTTGAGACACATATTCTCAACAAATTCTAGGTCATTGCATTGTATTTTTAGTCTCTTTCCATTTTGGGTTTTCACACTTATTTGTTGAACTTGTATGAGCTTTACAAATTGGTGTCCTATTAGCAATACTATTGTGAGACATAGTTCAAGACTCATGTCATCCCACAATACACCATTCAATGTGGATCTTGGATTTTTTAACTCTATTTCTAATACTGTTGATAATCAATTCCCTATGGATCATAGCATGGTACCTCATTTCCCATGACTCCCCTTCCTACAACCAATGTGCATATCCCATAAGAGAACATAAGATTGTTGGATGAAGAATTAAAGACTAAATTTTTTTTTGAGAAATGAACCTATTACTATCAATGTCATTCACCTTATAGAAAACCTAAGAAAGTTACTCAAACATGAACAAGGAATAAAATATACATGTAGCTTGGCTTATCTATTCAACAAGAATTTTCCTAATCCTCTACTCATTCCCAATGCATCACCTATGCATAAGAAAAAAGAACCTACACCTTCCAAACACTTTATTACCCCTAAAACATCCTTTTTTGAAAAATGAAAGGGTTTGCAGTTAGAAGAAGAAAGTGATGACAACATAGTAATCAAACTAAAGAAGAAGAAACCACTAATGTATGAACATCAAAATATTAAGTTACAATAGTTTTATGAACCTCTTGAATCTCTTTATAACCCATTACAACTATCCAAAACCGAGACAATCTTCTATACTCTTTCATGTTGGAAATTGATTGAATTACCACCTAAACATGCAAACTTGACCAAAAGACAAAGTAATTCTACTATTGTACTTCTTTTCACTAGGGCATCTGAAAAAGAAAAAGAAATTCAAACTTTGATGTCAGCAAGGTTATTCTTTGAACCAATGCAGTAGGTACATTGCTTCAAAGAGGGGAAAATGTAGACATGCAAATAATCCTAACTAACATAGTGCATCTAATTCCGATCAATTATCATCAAATTCATCTATTAATCAAATAAAGTAGTTTAGTAGATTAATTCACTAATTTCCATCACATTTAATTAAATAAATCAATTTTTTTAATTAAATCCCAAAATTCCTCTTATTTGATTAAATAAATCAAATGATTTAAATCAAATATCATAAATTCACTATCCCACTTAAAGTTAATTAAATTCTCAATTAATTAACTTTAATCACATTCTAATCATCATTAATAAATTCTCTAGCTTTTAACTCCCCAAGATTTTAATCAACCCCTGATTAACTAACCCACTTGCACATGAAAATAGTTTCTTTTAATTAACTAATTACCTAATTTATCCTCTCAAAAGCATATTCTAGGGAATATTCCTTCATTAACTCCCTTTATTTAACTTTCTTACCCAAACAATTTCCCTCCAAAACATCTCAACCACATTCATTAACTCCTCTTACATCCCCATTTATTCTTCTTACATCCTCTCACATCTTCAACCATATGCATTTATTTCTCTTTCATCCTCTTTTCCTCTTGCACATTCCCCAAAATGTGCTCCACCTTCATCCAATAGGATTGAGACAAGTATCCCAATCTCATTGGCTCTCCTTTAGTTCCACATTCCTCCAATCTCTCCAATATTCAACTCTTCAACCTATAAATAAAATCCACTTCTACTTGAAAATGTTCCATAATATCAAACATTTGCTCTATAGGCACATTCATATCCATCATTTGCATCTTTGCATCTTCATCACATATTTTTCATCATTTTGGAAGATTATCAAGGGGGTGGGAAAGGGAATCCTTTTCACATCAAAGGAGAACCGCTTCCAATATGGGATAGGGTATGAACATGATTATATATGCTTACATTTATATACTTTTATTATTATTTTTTCTTGTTTTTATATGCTCCATGTTTAGGTATTTTATAGGAATGTTGGATTTGCTTGTTTTGAATTTACTAACAATACTAATGTTGGTAATTATTTGAAGATTATGCAGATTTAGTGTTTACATTTTGGCACCCACCGTGGGGCTCTCTATTCCTATCTGTTTACTTTAAATGCTAGCACATGAATACACAATCTTTATTTCTATCCTTAATTGGTTTGAATGCATTAAAACATAATAGAAAGTATTTTTTTATGATCACAATCAATTTGTAGAATATAATTTTTAATATCAATCCATACCACAGATAAGAAAAAATAGTCTTTATTTCTATCCAATATCGATTAATTTATTGCTTGAAAGTTTCTAAGGTCTTTTCCATAAATCTGTTGAATATTACATTTGTCGAGGCTGCATTTAGGTGCCATGACAAACAGTTCATGTGCTTAGTCAATTCTTTTACATTTTTGTTTCAATGCGTTTATATTCCTTTTATGCACCCAAATTCCTTCTTTGTTCTTGCTTTGATGGATGTTCACAATCTATTCCAAAGCTCTCATTTTTGAGGGAAAGTAGCAAGGATGTTGGAAAAGGTTTGAGAATTTGGCTTTATGCCTACTAATATAATTTTCTTAAAAGTTTCTAAATCCTTTCAATGAATCCATTTTGTGTTGGTCAAGAGACTGAGACAATATCATATCTTACGTTGGTTTAGTATTCACATATTGGTTTAGTATTCGACGAATCCATTTTTCTTTTGATCCTGTATCATTGTTTAATCCTTCATCTTACAAGTTTGACATAGCACAACCCTTTCTTTTTTCTTGGGACTTCATCCACTTCTTTGGTAATAAAAGAATCTTGTGAATGTTCTGTTATGTTTTGCTGAATGCTTTGGTTTACACCTACTAATGTTTAATCCGTATTTCCCATCTCTCAATCCAAAATTCAAGATATCATTGTTGTCTACTTTAAACATATACATAGTTTCATCATATCTTTTGATGGACCTATATTACCAAACAATATCCAATCTCATTGGCCACTACATTAAATTAGATTATCGCTACATTAGATTGGTCATGCTTGTGAAGTCCCAGGTGCTCCTCATCATGCCCTCCCCTTGTTTTCCCCTTTCTCTCTATGATTGAAATGGTTTAGTTTTGAAATATGTTCTTACTCTATAATAGATTCTTTTGTATTCTTTTTTTTTTTTTATGGAGGTTTCAGACCTGCGAGCTGCCAACCAGCGAAGGCCACCACATAAACAATTTAGGAACCCGATACGGGCCCACACGTGCACCTCTTCAGCTTAGAGCCAAGGACTGAGGGGAATCCACGCCGCCAAATTCGCCCAAGGCACGATCCTGGCCTCATCCCTTATGATGTCGGAGCCTTGCACTCAGCAAGACTTGATCCCTGGTGGGCTCGTTCTAAACCTTTCAACTTCACCAGTAGACCAAGGGACCATTTACTCTTTTGTATTCTTTGAAATGAAGGACTGTATATTCATTGATGTACAAGACTCGTGACACAAACGTTTAAAAAGCTTCTTGGGTTCCATATAGTAATTATTTGCTAGAAGTTGTATCTTTATAAATAGATGCATAAATGTTTTAAAAATCATGGTGTATGTGAAGGGAATAAAGAGAAAGGTTTTTTCACAACACATATGTAATTGTAGTTGCATTTAATTTCTACATTGTCAGCTCTTTGTTATTTTGTCTACGGTTCTACATTGTCAAGAGAATTTAGTTTCTTCATCTTGATAATCTAATTTTTTGTGCTATTAAAGGTAGCAAGTTAATTTGTGTGTTAGTGGTGCAAGCAACCTCCTATCTAAAATGTTGTCAAGTCAACAAAATTTATTAGTTGTTTAATTTGATGAAGATTTTCCACAATAATGTCTAATGTGGTCGATTTAATCAAGTGCCTGTGATTATCAATTCAATGCAGATATTGATGCATATGAATTTAATACATATTTAATATCAATTTAATGTAGATGTGGTTGTCTATTTAATTCTTTGATGTAGTGTTTAATGTAGATGTGGTTGTCAATTTAATTCTTTGATGCAAGATTTAATGCATTGAAGATCAAACATTTTGAGCTTGATTTGCATAGTTATTCACTATAGTTTGCATAAAGAATTAGTGGAATTGGAATTGAAAAATCACAAGAAAATTTGAGTTGGAGAAAGTGAACTTGAACTTGAATTTTTTTTTATAAATTCTTATTGTAATATCTTGAAGCATCCATTTCCCACTTTCATTTTCTATTTTAGGACAAATCATTTCATATTTTAGGCTTAAAATAACCCCCAACTCAAGCTTTGTCAAAGTTGGATTAAAATTGAACATTAGGAAGTTACTATTAATTAATTGTTATGGTTAAAAATTGAACAAACAACTTCACACTTGGATTTTGGTGCTTAAAAAAAAACTCATCATTGCTTTGGGGTTTATAAAAAAAGAACTTGTTCCTTCATTGTTTTGTGATTTTTTGCAATTATTGTCATTTGAATGTGTATGAACTTCTCTTGCACCACTTGGAAATCTTGAGAATCAAAAGAATTATATTTACATTGGTTGTCTAAAATCACCCACATATTTCAATTTGGAGCTAAAATTGAACAATCATGTGAGTGTGAAGGAAAGGCATTGTGTGTGCTCCCTCCTAATGCTTTACATAATCTAGGCGGTTGAACTTCAAATGTACTTATTCACTATTTTTTAATCTTTAGAGGGCTTGATTTAGTGGGAAAATGTACTCACCCCAAGGGAATGACCCAAGCGGTAATCAGAATAAACCAAGCTCTTCCGAATTGTTATACAAGTTTGTAGTTGCAAGGAAAGTTTGCAATCAATAGGTGTGATGCATGATAGCTCTCCCCTAGTATATTTATGATGTGTAAAGCCCTTGTTCTAAGGGTTGGGAGACCTCTTGAGGGAGTTTATCACAGTGTCCCTTGAACTGGATGTCCTTACTACAATCTCTTGTCTAAATGCCAAAAATCCTTAATATTTGTTGGTGCAAGAATAGTCATTTTGAAGCTGCTCCACATTTGTACTATTTGAGATTTGGTGGTCCCAAGAAGTGTGTCCTGGAGGAGAGCTAGTGTCACAAAATATCTGACTATTATTTTTGTCTTAGTGTTTGGAGAAATCTAAGTGGGGACTCAATAAATATAGCCATTTCTATCCTAGGTGTACAATTTATGAGTCAATTAAATACATTGATTGGATGTCAGACTTTGAAACAAACATTCAAAAAGTGATCAAAATTCAAACCCTTTGGAACTTGAGAAAATATCCTTGAAAGAGTATGAATATTACTGCTAGTCCCTTGGGATTTTATGCTTAGAGGCTTCTAAATATTTGGGCCCATATCTCAAGATTGTTCTCTCCAAAGTCAACCTAGGAAAACTATGGTTGTGACCATTTGATTTTCATATAATGGACCTTGTGAAATGAAAAAGATTTAAGACATAGAAATTTAGTTTGAAACTGAAGCAAGAATTGTGGATGTGGTAAAAGAATCCATTTAATCAAGATAAAAGACAATTGAACCCACCTATGTGTTTGTTCTCATGATTTCCTGAAAGGTCAAGATTCCAAAGAAAAAGTCTTTATGAAAAAAATTTAAGTTTAGGTGTCACACTCAAAAATCCATCAAGAGATACATTATAAAGTGCAACCTAAAGCAATAAACCAAGATACACAAGAAGGTTACAAGGTTGTATAGACTTATTCCCCTCAAAAATCTAGATATGTATGCTCAATTTGAACCACTTATTTAATTCAAACTTTGGTGTCTTGGATTTACACTTTGTAGGGAATATCATGTTCTTCAAAACATTGGTCTTGTAAGAAAAGTCTCTCTAGGTTCATCTAGGATAAAAATTAACACCCTCATCCATCCCAAACATCAATCAAATTCCACCTCACGAAAAAATTTTGGAACCTTGAAAATATCATTTATAGTAGACTTTTGGTAAATCCTTCAATAAAAAATAAAATCACTTTGTTTGGCTAAGTGTGTGTGGATGAATCCTTCCTCACACATTTAGTTAAATTATCACCCTTGTGGACAGATTTACCACATGATAACATCTAACATCTTGGGATCTATAAGTCCATTATCCAAATCAAACCAAATCAAAATCAAAATCCAAAAAATCCTAAAGTCTAGTATTCCTCCAAGGTCCTCAATATTTCAAACATCCATATCATTCACCTCTCATAATTTGCACCACCATCATTTGATCCTTAGAATCCTAGATTTTATTTTTGTACCTAAGGTTTAGAACAAACCAAGGAGTTAGAGAGTCATCTCCCATATTCCCAAAGGTTGATCCCAATTTTATGGTCCAAATGAGATCTAAACACAAGAAGATCACAAAATAAAACAAAGAAACATCGACTTCAAGTTATTTAAGTCAAACAAAAACATAAGTCAACCTTAGGATATCCATCGAACTTCCACTTGATCCCCCTCAAATACCTCAAAATCCTCATAAGCGAGGTTTCCAAGTGGAGGATGTCACCAAAAACTTCCAAGGGATGAAACACACAAGATTTTCAATACAATCATGAGGCTCAATACCACACAATACATTTTGGAATTAGCAAAGGAAGGGTATAAACTCCCTTCTAATTTTGATGTGAGCACTATTGTTGAATAAAATTTTGGGAGCATACCTCAAGCATCGTTTGTGCCTTCATTCCCAAACATCATCCAACCCATCATACAACCAACATCATCTCATGCTCTAAGTCAACCAATGATCACCAAAGGGACTTTATTAACTGAAGATCTTCAAGCACATGCACTTGTCAATAACCAAAATTTGGAGGGAAACACGATCTTGGGTATGCCTAGCACTGTCCCACAAGACCAAAACATCCATATGTGCCACTAATTTTCCATGATATGAATGATCCCTCCACCTTTTCCATAACACCAACATACCCTCTCAATACAAAAAGTTATCTCCCCATGATATCAGAAGGAAAAGTGGACTTATTTGGACAAGGAGGAACTTTCAATGCATCATCATGACTTTTTCAAGGAAACACACCACCGATCTTCCCATCATTCTTGCTATTGCTATCATCATCCACACCTAATCAAGGTATGGGGTAAATTATTCCATCAAACACACTGATCCCAAATCAAACAAATTAAATAAATCCAAACACAAGTCAAATAAAAAAATCTATCATACCAAATACTCTAGTCATGCCATTAATATTGCAACACTAGGTGGCGCCAATCCAAGACTCTCAATCAAATATCCCATCATCTACGACACCCCAAGTGTCTCAAAATCTAGTCTCACAAGGACTAAACATATCAACCACCAATATCTCATGATAATGAATGGTCCACTTAGCACTCAATGTGTCTAAGTGATGTGAGTGTAATATTGCTATCAACCATGTAGTTTTATGAGTCAAACTCATTGACCCATTTTTCATGAGTAGTGGTTCACAAGAACCCATCTCTCATGATAATGAATGGTCCACTTAACACTCAATGCATCTAGGTGATGTGAGTGTGATATTGCTATCAACCATGTAGTTTTATGAGTCAAAATCATTGACCCATTTTTCATGAGCAGTGGTTCACAAGAACCTATTTCTCATGATAATTAATGGTCCACTTAGCACTCAATGCATCTAGGTGATGCGCATAGAGGTGAAACATTGGGCCTTCTCAAGAGGTCACCCCTCCGAGTACTAATCTAGCTCAAGCATGCTTAACCGTAGAGTTATCCCCAAGATTAAGCCCACTTAGCTTGAAAACCCATCTACAAAACCTTCAACAAGTGTTGTGCCTTATGAAACATTCATTGTAAAGCCCCTTTAGCTCATTAATATGTGAGTTAGGTGTGTAAGGGAATTAGGCACAAAGATTGAGGTTAAGGATTTTTTTTTGTTATTAATAGGGTATTGGCTATAGTTTTAATATTATCATGAAGGTAAATAGTAATATTAAAATTAATGTGAGAATCATTTTTAATATTAGTATTTTTAGTGATAATAATGTTTGTAATAATAAGGGGTTAGTAATAAGAGGTATCATTAAAGTGAGAATTGAAATCAATACTTATGTTGTACTTAGTCTTAATATTATTATAGAGTTTAACAATAATATTTTTAGCAAAAGAATGGCAGGTCATTAATGGCCTCAATTTTTTAGGTGATTAGTAGCTAGTCTAGTTTCTAGTTGGTTTTCTCCTATGTTTTGTTTCTTTATTTTTTGTCTATCTCTGGTTAGCTATTTTTCCTTTTTGTTAGGTGCCTCATGTCTTGTGATATCCCCTCTTTGACCTTCATGACTATTTTGTAAGGGTATGGGTCATTCCCATAATCCTTGCATGAGGATGATGAAGAGGGTAAAGATGTTTTTAATATTGGTAAAGAAAATATTGTTGATGTTTTGGCAGCTGCTAAAGAGGGTTCCATTTTTTTATAATATTTTTAAATGGATCTTCCATGAACTAAATATGACTAATGTGAAAGTGAGGGGTGTTTTGAGCAAAGTGAAGGATTCCTTTATTCAGGATTGGATTGACGATCTAATGAATTCCCTAAAGATTGTGGTGGAGGAAACACTTCTGTTGAAGCAGAATCTTGAAGGAACAATCCTCACCTTGGAAAATCACATTGACAAGATTTATGCTAATCTAGACAAATGCAGGGAGGGGAACAAAACTGGGTTTAATGTTGAATCTATTGGTATTACTTCCCTTGTGGATAGTGTTAAAAATTGTATGGGTGTTGATGATGATGATGTTGATGGAAAGTTGATGGAAGGAGAGAAGCTTCATGATAAGGGTGCTAATAAGGGGCGTGTTTTGATTGATGAGGTGAAATCGGGTGGGCCTGGGGTCAGAACCTGCAAAAAGACCAAAGCTCAAGCAGGGGCTCATGATCTGTATGCTGCTGGGGACGAGGGCGTTAAGAATGCGGCCTATGATGTGGAGGATGCAAATATTATAAAAAAAAGTAATGTTTTTGGTTGGGTTCCTACGTTTTGGCCGACTTTTTGTTGTGGTCTTGCTGTGGTTGGGCTTTTATGATGTAGTTGAATTTATCTTTATTTTTACCTACTTTTTGGTGTAAAGGGTTCCGGGCCCCTTCAAAACCCATTTTTTACCTTTAATCAAAACATATCAACCACCAATCCAAATCCACCATCCACTACACAAACCCTTGTTATCACTGAAAAACCACAACAACCACCTCAACAAAATATTTCCACCTCATCTCACACCATTTCACCCAATCCTCCACCTCCACCACCAAATCCAAATGTATCAAATCAATACAAAATCACATTGCAAGTAGCCCAACAAGCATAGAAAAAAATACTTCAAAAATTCCAAGCTCAACAAGGTGCACAACATTCAACACAACAAGCTCAAGCACAAAAAGGTACCCATGCACAATTGCAAGCATTTCTATAATAGCAATAAGTTGTAGAGGTTGCACAATCCACACAAGCCGCACAAGCTGCACAAGTTTCTCAACAAGCTCAAGCACAAGCTCAATACCAAGTGCATCAATCACAAGTGCAAGCTTTGGCCTATTAGTAAGCCTTGTAGTAATACATGCAACAACAAGCATTGATAGCACACCAATAATAAACCATGCAACAACAAGCCCAATAACAGGCATTATTGACCCAACAACAATAGCAACAACAACAAGACCAACACCAAGCATTGTTGGAACATCAACAAAAATAGGTATATCAACAAGAATTAATTGCACAATAGAGGTTTCAAAAATATCTCACAAACACACCATAAAATATTAACACACAAACCATCCCACCAGTCACCCAAGCAACCATACCACCATCTCAAAACACATTCATCCCACCACTTGATCCACAAATTGATTTATCTACACAATTTAAATTTCTCTCATAGAAAATATTGGACATACAATTAGGAAAGAAAAAGAAATCACAAGGGAATTTGTGACCCTATCCATTTGACAAAAGCATTGCAATGGTTCCATTTCCACTAGGTTTTGAAATACCGAAGTTCAATAAATATCGAGGAATTGGAGATCCTAAAGATCATATTAGGGAATTCCATATACATTGTATGGAAGTGGCATACTATGAATCTTATCTAATGTGACTCTTCCCTCAAATTTTGGCTGGTCCAACAATGGAATGGTTCTCTTGCCTTCCCTAGAGAATTAAAAAATTTCAAGAAATCATGGATAAATTCATGGAAAATTATTCATTTAACTTGGGTGTGGAAGTAAGCTTGGATTAATTATCCAACCTAAAACAAGCCAAGGGAGAAACATTTGTAGCCTTCTTGCAATGATGGAAATTCAAGGCCAACAAGAGAAAACGGTCCATACCAGAACAACAACAAATCGAGACTATCATCTCAAACCTTGAAGGGACCTTATCCTTTCATTAGAAAATGCAATGCATAAAAATGTATCACCAATTGATTCCCAGAGCACTCAACATCAAAAGAGCCCTTATAGAACAAGGAGTAAAACCTAAATACTAAGACAATCGGCCATTAACAAGCTACAATGAAAAATTTCGTACATGGGCTAAAAACAAGAACATTATCAATGATGGTGTTGTTGATGCTAAATTTGTTACCAGTGCTCCAAGACCAAATATGCAACAAAAAACATACCAACAACTACAAAACAACACCCAAAACACTCCGTAAACTAACACATCACAACAACAACCCAACAATCAAATTTCCAACAACCTAAATGCTCAAGGGGGATAACCCTCGAAGAACAAATATCCCCCTAAATGAAAATACACGCCACTTGGGGAACCAATCAAACCAATCATACAATAGTTGGTACAACCAAATCTTATCAAAATTATTGCTTACAAAAATTACCAAGACCCTCAAGTTAAACCACGATGGTATAACAAGAAGCACCTTTGTGTTTTTCATAAAATAAAGGGACATACAACAGCCAACTACATGTGAATTAAAAACCTAGTTCACTATCTCATTGATGATAAGACCATAACCATTGAACAACCTGTTGGGAATCAAGATCTTAAAATATACACAAATGCAATGCCAGATCATAATAAAGGAAACAACAATGGTAAAGAAAAAAAATAGCACAATGTGAACAATATTTATGACCATGTTGTTTCATCCTTGGATGAGTGGGTAACCATTGTCAACATCAAAGGATCTAGAGCTGAGCGTGGAGTCACCACACGTGGTGGTAGAATTACCATACTAGGATCTTCACAACCATCCAAGGCACCCACCGTAAATTGGAAATCAATATCTAATGGTTACAATGTCCTAGATCAACTAAAGAAGACCCCCACCTAGATCTCCATCATGGAGTTGCTAAAAATCTTTCCTGCACATAGGGACATCCTAGAAAAGGAATTTGCTGCAGCCTCCATCCCCATGGACCTTGATGTAGACTAGTTTCAAACTATGGTTGGACAAATCAGTACACCACATCTTCTCACTTTCTCTGAGAATGATCTCCCAACCTAGCTATCTCATAACTGTGCACTCCATCTTGAAGTCCTAGTACACAAGAAGAAAGTCTAAAGATTATTGGTGGATGGAGGTTTGGGTTTAAATATTTGTACTTTAAAGTTGGTAAAGAATTTAGGATTCTCAAAAGATGTCATTGAAAAGGGAATAGGTATCACAATCAGAGCCTATGATGATCAAGAATGGGTGTCCTAGGGCACCATTCAAATCCCCATTCAAGTGGGGCCAACAATCATGGAAACCACTTGCCAGGTTCTTGACCTTGAACTTCCCTATAATATCCTTCTAGGGCACCCATGGATCCATGGGATGTAAGCTGTTGCATCCACATTCCATCAATGTGTCAAATTCACTTATCAAAACAAAGAAGTCCAAGTCCATGGTGACCTTGAGCCTTTTTATTATTGCAAAAATCTAGAGGCCAAGTATTATAAGATCCCCCAAGCCCCATAAAATGATGAGGGACCCACATCTCCTTATATAGACCCATCCACCTTAGCCCCCATTTATGAGACAAAGACACCTTCCATTCCAAACATCCCTGATGTTAAGGTTATTATCCAAGATAATGGATGTCAAGACTATAAAATGAAAAAGAGAGCCTTTGTGGTAGTAGAGTTACCTCAATCTCTTAGATCTCATGGAAAACCACAACCAATTGACACATCTTAGACCTTCAAAGAAAAACCTACCACCTTTAAAAAGTGGGGAGACCTAAGCAACAAGGTGGTGGAAAAGGAAGACGTATCAAGCCTATTATATCAAGATGAAAGCTTTGTGCTAGATTTTACCATGGAAGAAAGAAAGAAAGGTATTCAATTAATGTTTGGCTAGGGCTATAACAAAAATTGAGAATCTCAAGAGAAATAACAATGGTTTGTTTGAACCCATTGTTCTTGAGAGGAGCCCTAAGAATCTTGGCCTCAGATGTATGCGTATGAAGCTAAACATACTTGGAAAGGGTGCTAAGGTTAAAATAGTCAAAGCTCCTCCTCAACTATCGGTATCCACTGGTCTTCCCCTAGACAAATATACATTCGATATAACCAACGTATGTGACAAAGATCCCATCTCTGATTTACCCATGCTATTTGAGGATTCATCCATTTTTATGATCACTACCATGTTTTTTGAGTCGAGTAACCAAATCACTAAACTAAAGCTTTATTATCCCCAACTAATATACTATGACCAATGAGGACCACCAGTCTTAGACATGTTCAAAAATGATGAGGCTCTCTCGAAATCCATGGGACTCGGGAATAATCTACCATATGGAGTTCACAAAGAGAGTTTTGATATTGATCTAGAAACACATATGTACTATGGGGAAATTATTGAATCTCTTAGTCACAAAATAGAAAATATAAGAATAACATGCAAATCTTTAAGTGAAAACCACACAGTTACACTTTCTGATCCAAAAATAGTAAAAAGAAAGGACGTATCCAATGGTGAAAACCTCTTGAAGGAACCAAAGGATGAGGGATTCAATCTTCCCCTTAGTACTATCCATCAAGAAAAATTAGCAATAGTAGCAGAGAAGTGCAACCTAGTCAATCTAGGAACTTAAGAGACACCACACATCACTTTCTATGTAGAATCACTTTTGACTGAGGAACAAGAAATTCTAGCTACATTTCTAAAGGAAAGGAAAGTAAATTTTGCATGGACCTATGCTGAAATTATAGGTCTTGATCCAGAGTTAGTGGTTGATCATATAGTAGTCTATCTAGAGGCCAAACTCGTGAGATAAAAATTGAGAAAGATGCATCCAAAAATCACATTGTTGGTCAAACTTGAGCTACAAAAACTCCTTGACATTGGTTTCATATGACCCATTGAATATCCTAAATGGGTTTCCAACTTTGTACATGTTTCTAAGCCCACTAGGGGCATCCAAATCTGCACCAAATTCAAGGACCTGAACAACACATGCCCTAAGGATGATTTCTATCTTCCCATCATAGATATGATTGTAGATTTAACAACAGGACACGAAGTGCTATCATTGATGGACGGTTTTTCAGGGTATAATTAAATTATGATAGCAAAGGATGATCAACATAAAAACACCTTCACCTATGCATGGAGTACCTATTGTATAATTAAATTATGATAGAAAATATAAAACCTCTAAAATATTTTCTCTCTAAGGCAACATTCACAAGATGAATTTCTAAGTGGGTTATGATCTTAAACAAATGTGATATTGAATATGTAGAACAAAAGGCTATGAAGGGACAAGTAATTACAAATCAATTGGAAGAGGCACCTATATATGTAGAGAACCCATTGATATCAGAATTTCTAGATGAGTCTATTTTCAACCTAAGTGCATTAGACCATTGGAAGGTATATTTTGATAGGTCATATAAACAACATGGGTCAGGAGCAAAAGTATTCTTCATCACACAATAAGTCCATGTTACATCCCAAATTCATATAGGATATCTTTCCCATGCACCAATAATATTGAAAAGTATGAGGATCTAGTCATAGGACTCTGAATTATATTAAAATGAAAAATCATGATATTCAAGGTCTATGGGGACTTCACAACTAATGATCAACCAAGTCAATACTGAATACCAAACAAAGGCTAAAAAAATTACCCTTTACAAGAAACTGGTGGAGGATCTCAAGGAATTATTTATCGACATCGCATTTGAGTAGATATAAACGGTAAACAATAGAGTATTAGAAACCATGGCTAACCATGAATTCTTGGTCGAGCAGCTTCTCATACCAACTTTTGAGGTACTAGATTATGAGTTTGTGTGTGAAATAATTGGTCTCGATGATCCTTGGTACCATGAAATATTCCATTACCTAAAAAATAGGTGTCTTCCCTATTGACATCACCCCAAACCTCAAAAGAACCTTTATCAAGAAGGCATACCATTTTGTTATCTTAGGAGACAACCTATATCGTAAAATTATCGAAGGGAAAATTTTGATATGCCTTAACCTCAAGGAAGCTTTTTCTACTTTAAACAAGGTACATGATGGTATTTGTGGTTCACATTCTAGTGGTATGACCTTGACTAATAAATTGCTAAGGACTGAGTACTACTGGCCTATAATGGAGAAGGAAGCTCATGAATATGTTTGCAGATTTTTACAATGTCAACAACATGGGGAACTCGTCCATGCACCAACTCAGGAGCCCCAACCAATTATAACACCTTGGCCCTTTTCAAAATCGAGGCTCGATAGTATCGGTAAAATCTCACCCACCTCATCTAATGGACACAAGTTCATTATCACCACTACAAAATACTTCACAAAGTAGGTAGAGGCCATCCCCATGAGCTATATTATAGGAAAGAAGATTATCAAGTTCATCCTGAACTACCTTATTTGTCGTTATGTTGTTCCTCAAGCCCTTATCTTAGATAATGGAACACCCTTCAAAAACTAGGATGTCTGTGAATTTGTAATACCCCTCCGTTTTGCTTCTTGTTTGGTTTGCTTTATACTATGTTTGGTTGCAGTTACTTTGATACTGAATACATTTTGTTATGATGATTTGATCGCTACTATTGAGCAACAACTATTATTGTGGGATGTAGTTATTTGATTATTGTTTCACATGCATTATAGATTAATGTTGTTGTAGAGTTAACATAAGATGTTATTATGAGATTCCTGGATTATGATGGAAGTGTCAGTTTCAATGAGTGTATTGTTGAAGAGGACAGTTTCACATCACTCGCTTGCGAGCACCCTGCAAATCCGTAATTTCTTCTTCACGGTGTGTATTATATGCTCAATATATCGTACGATGTTGTTTACTTGGTTGCAGGATTGCAGGTACATGACATCGACTCCACCTGGTTTCACAGGTTTGAGCGTGTCGATCCAACAGTTAAGTTGAACGGGAGATAGTAGCTAGGTAACATGTGTCAAGTTTACACCCTAGCCTTAGTGTATTGTCAGTCGTGTGTGTCGAGTTATTGTTTGTCTTGTTTTAATGTTATTTATTTCTGAAGGATTATTGATTTGGAAATAGATACTTAGAATAATTGCATTTAAATCATGTTGATGATTATTTAATTTAAATAATGCAATGTGGATAAAAGTTTATACTTAAATTAATTAATTATATTTAGTTTATTTAATTAATTAAATTTGATCCAAGGGGTTGAATTTAGTTATTAAATAATTAAATTAATTAATTAAACGTGATGCAAGAGAATGAAAGGAAATAAAAGAATTAGAATTAATTTTGGAATTTAGTTCCAACGTGTGGGAATTAAATTATAAATTATAATTAAATGTTTATTTGGGAAATTGGTTGCAATTTTGGAAATTAATTTATTATTTGAAATTGCATTTTAAATTGAAAGTGGGTTATTGAAAAGTGAAATTGAAATTGAAATTGAAATATCTAATTTGCATGTAATGTGAATTAGGATTGTAAAAATTGAAATTGAAATTGAAATTGAAATATCTAATTTGCATGTAATGTGAATTAGGGTTGAATTAGGTATTTTTGATTTATAAAGAATACATGTTTTAATTTGAGGGCAGAAAGTTTTTAGGAAAATTCATTTTTACAGCAGGGAAGAAATTTTGAAAAAATTGCATAACGGTTTGAGCAAAGTTTGATTGAAGGAAAGATTGTTTGCATTTGTTGGATTTTGGATTGGATTCTTTGGAGGATTGAAGAAACTTCAGGAAATCTTTGGAGGAGGCTTGCATCAGAAATTCATCTCTTCCTGTAGTTTCTTGTACCAGGTTTTCCTCTTTATATTTTATTGTTCTTGATTGTTTTTTTTAAATAGTAGTGATTAAAGATTTGTTTGTTAAATCTGTTTTAGAAAACAAATTTGATATTAGAAGAAAAAAATTAAATAAAGTTGCAGCCTTTGCTTGTGAAAATTCTTGAGTGAAAATTGTGAAAACCTTAGTTGAATTTAAATTAATTGGGGAAATCGATTTGGTTGTTATTGAAATTAAACATAGAGATTGAACAATGCATTTAGAATGTTTTTAGAAAATGAAACATTTTGTTTATTATTAAAAAAATGGATTTTAAAATCTGCAGTATAGTTATAATTTTCATGGTAAAATGGTCTGATTGCGTCGCCTATAACTTCACTTTCACAAACTGGGTTTTTAGAAAATTTAAAGGGTTTTTGCATTTTGAAATGTTCTTACTCCTGTCCAAAAATCATAAATATCCAGATCGTAGTTTTTGAGTTATGCTTGAAACATGAGACTGCTGTTAAATTATTTTCCCATGGCTGTTCTGAAAATAAAATAATAATAAATTGATATTTATAAATATTAATATTTTATGTATTGTTATTATAATATTAAAATATTATTTAATAATATTTTATATTATAATTTATAATACTAAAGTATTGTATTTATTTATATTATTTTAAATAATATTTGTATATTAGATTAGTAGAATTAAAATTATAAACATATGGGGAAATTATTGTTTATTTTAAAATGGCATGTTAAAGTTTAATTGAAGGAGTTAAATATTTGATTTAAAAAATGTAGAATTTAAAATTTAATTGTAGAATTTAAATTCATATGTAAAAGGTCCAATTATTGATTTGATTTAAGTGGAAAAATATATTGATATTTTGAAAAATTAATGAGAAGGGATATTTTATTTTGAATTAAACAATTTGATATTCTGTAAAGAATAAAAGATATGTTAATGATTAAATATATTTAAATATATTAATTTATATTTAGTATATATATATTGAAGGTATATATCCATTTGAGAGAATAAATAATATTTTATATTATTTTATTTTGTTGGTTGAAAATTGGGTATTATTAGTGTTTTAAAAGAAATGATTAGTTTGTGTAGAAAATGTATAGAGAAAAATATTTTATTATATTAAAGTGATTGCATGTTCTAAATAGGAAATTGAATGAAATGTAAGAGTTGGTTAGGAAATGGAAAGAGTTTACTTGCATGGATTTGTGTCAATTTAAAAGTAAATTAAGAAGTTGTTTTATTGATGAGGCAATCAATTATTTGATTTATTAATTTCTATTTAAATTAATTGAATCATTGTGATTGAATTATGAAAGAGATATGGATTTAGTATATCCAAAAGTAGTATCTTCCTCATGATTATCTTAAAAGATTTAATTCTCTGTATTCAGTAAAGGGAAGTAAGTTTAATTGTTTTAGATTTCCAATAATGAAAAGGGAAATAGGGGTTATGATTATTTTAGATGATCTAGTTATCGTGTCTTTGACTTTGTCAACACTACCTATTGAATGAGTATGGATTTAGGAAATCCAAATATTAGATTTGATTGATGACTTGAATGCTTTTGTTGCAATGTCGTCAAGTTGCATTGTTGGTTTTGGGATTTACTGTTAGTCCTAAATTATAAGTCTTCCAGAAGAACTTAGAGGATAAGGGTTGTTGAATCTTTATGCCATCCAGTTATTTTCCCTTGAGTAATGCATGGCGTCTTTTCAATTTTACCCGGTTTTCATGAACGGGGATGTTTGCACCTCCTTGATTTAGGAGCGGATTATGGGATCCATGTCTCCTTGGAAGGAGTGGACTATGTGATTGTTGCCTCCAAGATGTTTGGAGTGAGTTTTCTATTATTTGTATCCTCCTTGTGTTGGAGTGGTTATGATGCCTAGTTTGTATGCACTTGTGTTTCCCTTGGTGATTGGTTGTGAGTGTGTTGTCCATTAGAAGAGTGGCTTCTGTTAGGCACTAGAGCCCAAAGAGGTAAACTGGATAACCTTCAGGAGTGATTTAAACAAGTGATAATTAAAATAATGTACTTAGAAGATTAGGACTAAATTCTCACTAATCAAGATAATTTTACCTCACTCATAGACACAAGGGCTTGTTTAGACTTGGGATGAGTGGGAAGGCTTGGAATGGCAAGATCAACTATCTTGTCCGTACGAGAGATAGTTGATTCCGCATGAGTGAGTATGAGGGCCAAGATTCAGTTGAGGTCACTAGGATTACTTGTGCCGGAGCCTATGAAGAATGCCCAGAGGAAATCTCATGACAAACCTTGCGACGACACTCTATCTAGGACAACTATTGTTAATTGTTTTATGTGTATGGCTCTGTGAACATACTTGATCTATTTTATGTCTAGAAGCAATGTGACCTATGTCAGTGATGTTGGAGTTGTACTTGATTCATACTTGTTAATTCATTTGGTTGGTTATAACAGTATGAGTCAGTTTGAGTCTGCCTTTGGTTAGAGGTAGTAGATCTATGTCCATGTTACTTTGTTACTATCTCCTAGCATGGGGGGTGGGCCTTCGAGTACCACATTGGTAGGGTGGAACATGCACCAAAACCGTTGGGTCCCCATCTATCTTCAGTACTTGGTGGCGAGACATCTTGATGGAAAGATCGCGGTTCTTATTGTAATTTCTTGCATTGTAATATTTTAACTTGTATAAGTTATTTTATCCCTCTTATGTTTATGAGGTGGAATTTTGTAATTGTAATCTTTTGTAATATTGCCTCATTCTGGGAATGAGTGATGTAACTATTGGATTAAGATAATGTTTATGAGATTGTATCTTGGTTGACTATCTTATTATGTTATGTGGTATTCTTATGATGTATGATGTTATTTCATAAAGTTCATAAGGCTATGGTTATATGTAATATGTATGTGTGGGTTTAAGTAATCCTAACCTTGTAACCTTAGAGGTTGTTGTTAACTAGTAAGTGAATGTGTATGTTATATGCACTTTATAAAAAAAAATTAGTTCGTTTAAGACGTTAATTACAACTTCCTTTAGGGTTACTTGGCGGGGCATTACAGAACTATACCAAAAATTCAATATCCAAAATCGCTTTTCCATCCCATACTACCCCTAAGATAATGACCAAGCTGAGGGTACAAATAAAACCATCTTTAAAATCCTAAAGAAAACAGTTATTGAAGCTAGTTGTGACTGACACCTATAGTTAAATCACACCTTATGGGCCTACCGCATGAGTATCTACATGCCTATAGGTGCAATCCATTTCTCCTTGGTCTATGAATCATAAGCCATCCTTCCCATTGAGATCAAGATCCCATCCTTAAGAATTTCATTGCAAAATATCATTACTAATGAAGAATATCAGGTTTCATAGTTGAATGAGGTAGAAATACTAGATGAGTGATGCATGGATGCTTTGAACACCTGCAGGTCTATCAAAACCACCTCAAAATGAGCTATAATAAGAAGGTCAAGAGTTGGTCATTCCAAGTCAAAGATCTTATTTGAAAGAAAATCAAAAGAATGTGCCAAATCCAAACAACAAGGGAAAATTTGGACCCAACTGGTTGGGAACCTTCAACATCATGACAAGTTATAAGTTAGGAGTATATTAGCTATCCACACTAAAAGGTGATCCTCTATAGGAGCCCATCAACAACTCCCATCTCAAAAAAAAATATGCCTAAGGTTGTTGGGTATAAATCTATAAATACAAAAAAATAAGAAAAATGATTGAAAACCGTAAAGAAAAAAATCATCCTAGAGTGAAAACCAATTTAGTGGCACTTTGGGAAAGTACCTTGGTAGAAACCTGGTAAACAGGTGCCTCAGGTAAATAAGCACTTTCCATCCACCATGGATTCTTTGGATTGTTTTGCATCACCTACCATCACCTTCCATCACATTCCATTGATCCTTCCATTACCCATCCATATCTACATCATAGCTTGATCCTATGTTGGTATCATGTTCACTCCTAGTACTACTTGGCACATTCCTAATGTCAGTTTATCCTGCTTATATTGAAGTAGTCTATCACATCATGCTAGGGGAACAACCTTATACTTGTATCAGATCAAATTCATGTATATCCTCATAAAATCCTTGAAAATCCAAAAACAAGTCAAAAATTCAAAAAATAGAGTCATCAAGTCGAACTACATCATATATGAGCTTGAAAATAGGCAAGACTAATCATTGATCAACCCTTGAGACATTAGGTCAGTCTTTAGGAGATCATCATAATAAATTGGCAACCCAACTATTCATATCTTCACCAATAAGCGAGTCTATGTCAGTTGAACTATGTCATCTTTGTGTGTCTAATGTAGGAAAGGATAATCTTCGATCATCCCCTGAGGCCCCTAGGATAGGTGCTTAGGTTAGGTTCTTGGTCAAAATATCAGAAAACAAAAAAAAAATGGAAAATTTGAAAATCAAAACATTTGTAGAACACCTCAAAAATCCCAAAAATAGTCTCAAAACATTTCAAAATACCAAAAACATTCAAAAAACCCAAAATCATCCACCCCATTTTGCATTCAATCATCGCCCAACCTTTGGAAAAACAATTGGAAACAAGTCTTACTAATTGAAAGTGAAAACCCAAATGTTAGGGCCTTAAATTAAATCTAGGTCAATAGGTAAACAAGTTGGTCAATTCTTGGTATCAATAGCTTGTCATCTCGTTAGTCTCACAATAATCTTATAACATCATATCCTAGGATGCATCCTTCGTACAATGGGAATCAACATCAAACATCACCATAGTTTAATCTTGGCTAGAGGTATGAAGAATATTAGCTTGTTTGTTTACTTGATCTTTTCTTGTGATTTATCTTATTGCGCTCATTCCAATGACCTCTTGATGATGTCTAATCCAAATAATTTAGAGAGAAAGGAATGGGGCATTGATTATTATCTTTTGTTTGTTATGCTTGTTGGATATTCTTGTAATATAACCTTGGTCATGCTAATTTTGTTTGATTTGTAGGGAGGATGTTTTGGATGCCTTGTTGACTATTACATTGGGAGGTTTTTCCTTTCTATGTTTTGGTCTGAGATGTTTTAAATGTCTGAAGTACATCCTAATAAGGTTTTGTAGGTTGGGTGTGAATAGGGATACTCCTATCTGTTTGTTAAGTCAAAGTCCATCTCACTAGATATAATGCCATCCTGGTTGTTTGTACCTTGATGCATCATATCTATGTGTGTTACCAAACATAAGGAAAGTTATGCTCTTTACGTCCCCAATCCCTAGATAAGAAAGACATCATCATTCATCATCATATCTAATAAATTCTCAATGACTCAAAGACTTATTGGGCTTCTGCTTGGAATCAAGGGTTGATCCCTCTCATTCTTCTATCCTCTTTCAAACTAACATGCTATCATGACATGCATCCATCTCGCATTCATAAAACATCAGCATGCTCATCCTACATACTAAAACATATCATCATAATAGGAAACCTCATCCATCTCACATGCATTGCATCATCATCTAAGTTATTTAGGATAATATATATTTGTTATTCTAATCATCTTAAAAACCTCTCATTTGCATCATCATTATCATATAGATCTGTTAGTCTAAAAATCCATACATCCATCTTAAACCTCTTTGTCATAAGATCAACCCAAAAATCATTTTTTTGCACGATCTCTTGAGGGGGTAGTGTACTAGTGTACTTCTTTCCACTAGCACATCTGAAAAATAAGAAAATTTTCAAACTTTGATGTCAGCAAGGTTATTCTTTGAACCAATGCAACAGGTACATTGCTTCAGAGAAGGGGAAAATGTAGACATGCAAATAATCCAAACTAATACAGTGCATCTAATTCCGATCAATTATCGTCAAATTCATCTACTAATCAAATAAAGCAGTTTATTAGATTAATTCACTAATTTCCATCACGTTTAATTAAATAAATCTATTTGTTTATTTAAATCCCCAAAGTCCTCTTATTTGATTAAATAAATTGAATGATTTAAATCAAATATCATAAATTCACTAACCCACTCAAATTTAATTAAATTTTGAATTAATTAACTTTAATCACCTTCTATCATCATTAATAAATTCTCTATCTTTTAACTCCCCAAGAGTTAAATCAACCCCTGATTAGCTAACCCACTTGCACATGAAAATAGTTTCTATTAAATAACTAATTACCTCATTTATCCTCTGAAAAGCATATTCTAGGGAATATTCCTTCATTAAATCCCTTTATTTGACTTTCTTACCCAAAAAATTTCCCTCCAAAACATCTCAACCACATTCATTAAGTCCTCTTACATCCCCATTTATTCTTCTTACATCCTCTCACATCTTCAACCATATGCATTTATTTCTCAATTAAAGTCTTTAAGTTCTAATAACCTTGTTCAATTATTTTAAAAAAGGTCTTAAACCCTTACGTTATATTTCTACGTTGACCTGCTCTACTAGGTTACTGATTGCATTAGTAAAAACTTAAGTCATCGTGCTTGTTGTATTCTAGCCCCTCTAATTAAGCCTGTCGGTCATCATATATCTCTCACAATTTTATATCTTCCAAAGTTGGGCCAAAATATTCTAGTTTTTTACAGACTTAAATCCTAATTCTTTAAATTTTTTTCCTAAAGGGTCATGGCCCATTACCCTAGTCAAGCCCTCTTTTTATAGCTAATAGTGTTTGCACGTGTAGAAACCTGGGCCATTAGATGAATTGACCAAGTTCCCATCTTTGCACACATACAGCACAAGAAATTAAAAATTCATTTCTAAAGGGTCATATGGCTTGCGCGATTGCGCCACATGTCTTCTATCTTATGTGGGACCCAATCCACACTATTGGGATTGATCTCCATCAATGGCTCTAACATACCACTTGATCTTATTCTGGGTTGTAGGTGTGTGCCACTCATGGTATTAAATATTGCTACCTAACACGTTGCACGGTCCACACAATGGCAACACGTGAACTCTACTAGAAACATGATGAGGTTGGGTGGAACTCACAAGTGGTGGACATGTTTTTCAACTCGGATGGGCACCATTGGCCAATGGACTTGGTGTGCGATAGCGTGGAGTTTTCAAACATCATTAACTCAATTTGAGTCATCCAAGGGACCACCTCATTGATAAATCTATGGCTCACATTCAAAGAATAGAATTGGTTATGTGATAGTTGTTTGGGCTCTACGAAGGGAAAGCATTAATGGTGTATTCTCTTCAAAGGATATCATTTTGATCTCCATGCATTTGAAGAGCTATTTCCTTGCAATTATGAAGAATGATACCTAGATTTCCATGTACCTAGGAAATTAACAGTGGTGAAGTTGACATCAATGAATAATCACTTGCTCTCTCGTGTCTTATTGAGAATTAATGATCAACATCATCATTTTGCTCAATAAATGTGGATGAAGGCTCATAATTTTCACCATTACAATATGGAGTCTAAATTCTATGTGCTTGTACAAAGGGTGGTATTTACTTTGGTGTAAGTTCGTAGTTTCATATATTGGTGCAAGATGAGTAGGTCGACTGCTTCCTCGTCATCTATGTGCAGGTTTGCAAGGTATAATACACAAAGGTCTCATGATGATGTTCAAATACGTGAGAATAGTACTTCCATCTTGAAGGAAGAATGCAAGGAGCCTGTCTCAGTTGTTACTTGATGCAACTCTCAACTGAGAGGCTAGGTTGTGATTGCTTAAGAAATAGTGGATGTCAAAGAAAAGAATCTTGTGGAGTTCACGCAAGGATCAAAAGTGAAGATAAGGTATGGTCAAGGCACTCTAGGAAGGAAAAATTCAACCATCGACATTTTAGATAGCTCTCTTAATAGTGATACAAAAACTGACTTCAGTTATGGCTGATACCTTATGGCTTTAATTGAAATGGCTGGTGTGAATGAAGATGTGCTCATAGTTTCCCTAATTTTTGTGAAGGTACCATGTGAATTTTCTGCTTCTAATGTTAAGAAGAGTACTAATGAGAAAGAGAGCAATTTTTTCACTTCCTACTATAGAGAAGACATGAAGTGGGCGTGTGTACCCTGGTCCTGGTGTTGGTTTGGGTTCTAGATGATGAGATCATGTCTAGGTTTCAAGTTTTGTTATAATGATAATGTTGGGATATTTTTGGGTTCATCGTGAACATGGATAACAAAGACTCAACAACATTTTGCAATGGTTGTGGTGGCAGTGGCTAGTTTTGATGGTTGTTGCAAATTTTGATTCCCCTACTCAGAAAATGATTACATCTAACCATCTAGGAATTTTGAAATGCAGGTGAAATTTTATTTTGAAATTAAATATTTTTGAAATGTAACTATAATGAGCCTGATGCTTGATGCTCCCTTAGTCTATAAAAGGGATTTTAAGGCTCATTGCAGGGGTCAAAATTTTGAGTCCAAAATGGTCTAGGTAGGATGCATGTACAATGAACAAATACAATGTAGAATTCCTAATAAATCTACTAGTTAATTATCTTGGATGTGGGTTTTGTATGTAATAGTCTTAAATATTTTACACGAATGACTGATATCAAAACAACTCTATACAATTAAAGTATGTACTCTCTTGTGTACAACTGTTGCAGATTATGAATGAAAGTATCAAGTATCTTTTAATTTATCTTCAATGGTTTAATTGAATGTATGAATTTGTTCTATGTTTTAACTCAAAGAGTTAATTAAATACTTGAAGAGGGTTGTAGGTCTGTAAGAATTTCCACTATATTTGGGTAAGAAGTAATGCTTTAGATACTGTGAGTTTTCGTAATGTAAGGCATTATGGAAGCAGTCCATCTATTTTAGGTTTAAATAATTTGTGTATTACCAAGTATTTCATATTTGACTCCATTTACCCAATTAATGAGGCATTGGCATATTTGTCAAGTAATCTAATGAATTAGTGAAATGTCTAGCCACAGACTCAAAATAAGAAAAAAACTTACTCAAAATTTGATTAATTCTGAGTTCTAAGTCTCATACACAACTATTTTCCTAGTGAGAGAATGGCTATTTTCCTAAAGACTAGCCAAAGCTTTACAAATGTTGGTTTGTAAGCTATAGGAACCTATCCACGTAAGAGTGTTCTCCATTTAAATAATTGAGAATGAACAAAAATAGGGAAATACCCTCCTAGGTCCCACATAGACTGAAGTGTAGGAGTAAGGATATCAAGAATCTTTACTCATTGTGTTGGTCACTATCCTATGACTTTCTTGAACATAAGGATCAACATCCCTTTAGAGAACTCCTAGGATTAGTTGGAAAATTAAAAACCAACAGAAATGATGACGTTGTTGGGGAGAACTCTGAGAAATTAATAAAAGAAAGAATCCAATCATAGATTGTAACATCACAAAGTCAATCATTTGATGGATCTTAACATTTTTTTTAGATATTGAAATTTTTTGGAACCTGGAAGAGAGTTTTTTTGTAGCAAAATACAAAGAATTTATGAATGAATTTGTTGGTGGAGACAACTCGAAACAAGATTTAATTTTGAAAGGACTTCATATTTAGTTGAAGTTCAATCCTCTATGAAGGAGGTGGCAACTTTGGCTTAAGAACCTGATAAAGAGCATGTTGAAGTTCTAGATCTGCAAAGTTTACAATGACAAAAGAGATCAATAGTTGCTTCAAATTTCCAAGTATTCTCGTAAACATATTTTATGATTAAGCAAGAAGATTATGAGAAGTATTCAAGAATAGAAATGTAATTGGTTCCCAAATAAGTGAAGAAGCGTTGGTAGAGGGAAATTCTAGTAGAAGTGTTGCATGTTTTTAGAATGTAATGTGAAATTCATGAATTGTAATAAAGAAGCATGCTATGTTTAAATCCTAAGCAAAATAGGCAGAGAGTTTGCATTGTAAATTATTGAGAGCTTAGGTACAAAGATAATTTTAACTACTCTTTGAAAAAATATGACAAGGTTTGTGTTGATGTGGATGTTAGTCGCACATAACAAAGATAAAATTTACAAATAAATTTACCTCTCTTGAAAGAAAATCAAATGCTAAGATAGTATTTAATTATCGCAAGGTTCTATTAGTCAGATCTTGACTATGCAAGTTTTACTCAGATTTCATTGTGAAACTATTTTTACAAAGGGACTTACGCACTCGATCTATAAAAAAGGTTAGATTCTAAAGATAATTGATAAATTCACCAAATCAACCTTTAATTTGTGTTCAAAGATCTTTAATTTGAATATATTTATTTATTTCAGAACACTTTCATCATCAAATTTATTACTTCAAGAAATCAAAAGATTTGCAATAATATTTCATGGACATTAAACAAATTTTCTACCACTTAAGTAGATTTAGCTTTAAGCATTCGGAAAATTCATAGAAAAAAAACATTTTCAATAAATTTCCATTCATTCATCTATTTTTTAGAACATTTAAAAAAAAAAAAACCTGTATTCTAAAATAAAGCATAAAAATACTAAAAATTAAAATTTCTCTCGGTTATTCTCCATGCATTCCCCAAAGAATTAATTAAATCAAAGCAAACTGATTTATACTTCACCAGATTGCTTCACAAATACATATAAAATGGTGCAATATTTTAAAGAGAGGGTTTTGGTTTGGACACCGAGTAGGTTCCTTATGCAACCTTAAATGACACAACAAACAGTCTTGTTCGGGTGAACTAAAAAACCAAACTACAAAATATTCATGAGATAGGTAGCTATCAAATTGGCTCTAAAATTAATCAATGTCTACGCACATACAATTTTTTAGACCAGAATGATTCAAAAAATAGGAAAAAAGAACAAAACTTAAAGAAGTTTTGGCTCTTTCGACATCCACAAATTTTGAACTTAATGAAAATAAGATAAAATTCTACCTTTTATAGAACATAAATCCTCATAAAATCAATTACAAATTATGAATGGTCAATATTCATCCTCCAAAATCAACAGTAGTAGATTAATCTCTTCACATGGGTGATGTCAACAAGTAGTCCCATTAGTAGTCACTTGAGTTCCCTGTAAAATGAACAATTAAAATTTATCAAATATCAAGTCATTTATAAACTTAATTAACATATACATTTAATTCATAACTTTGAAATTAAGTTTAAAAATGCACTAATGTTTCTCAAACACCAAATAAGCTCAATTTTAAGTCATACTCATATGAAAATGTGAATTATTCATATTTTAAACATTCATTTCCAGATTTTAAAATTTAAAAAATTACCTCAAATTCTTATGTGGACTTTGTTCCTTGTCCTTTCAGATTTCTAGATCATTTTGAAATTTTAAATTTCATTAAGAAACAAGGGAGATATGGCCATTGTCATGAAACTGTTTTTTTTTATTTTGGATTTCTTGGGAAAAAAAAACCGAAAACTAGAAAATCGGATCCTTAAAAAAATTGGGATCCTTAAAAATTGAGAATCCTTCAAAAAATCGGGATCATTCAAAACTGGGAATCCTTCAAAAATCTGAGATCCTTAAAATACTAGGAATGTTTCAAAAAACTGGAAACATGGAACTTTTTCAAAAACTGAAACTGGGATACCAAGAACTCTTTATGATTTAAGTTTGCAAATGCATGTCTTTCTTCTAGTAACCCTATTCTCTACAAGCCTTAACTTTTTTATTTGAAATTATTTTCAAAAAATTCAAAAGGAAACCCCCATTACTTTTCTATGCTCTTTCCATCCATGATAAAAAATCAACTTTTTGAAAATTTTGAAAATGTAGAGGAGTGAATTTGCACCCCTAATGAAAATTCCCCTTCTACCCCTCTCCACTTTAGAAAACCAAAATCAGAGGCTTAATTCCACACAATCCCATTGTTCCCATAACACTTGGCACCTATTTTGAGTGTCAGTGAAGGTGTTTCTATCAGGGACACCGATGCGGCACACTTACTCCCCTAGTAGATTCTTGAAGTTGGAGTCTGCAAAGTCGTTACACTTCCTATTGGAATTTGAAGTGTAACGCCTCCCTTCAGCTGGTTGACCTGAATATGGCCGTTTCTTCCATTCTTTCTTCATATTCTCCTCTCACTCATTCATTGAGAGGTTGGTTGATCTTTTTCCCATCTCTTGAGCATATCTCAAAATTATAGCATTCATCCACAAGCTTTGTAGCAGCACCTCACAGTCCATAGCATAATTCTATCACTTCATCACTTCGATAGATCAAGCTTAGGATGAATCCATTGCAATAGAGGCTTGAGTTTCTCTCATCTTTCTCCTCAACTAGGCTTGAGCACTTTGGACGAAGGTGGTAAGCTCCTCATTCATCTTCTCTATTGTTTGGTTGAGTTATCAGATACTATTTTGTAGTGTCTTTGTTGTAATTTTCTTGTATTTCCCTCTTTATCACATTATTTATACAATGTTGCAAACTTGGTTGTCTGTGGAGGTGGAAACACCAGAACATCGGTTTGATTGAGGAAGACCACTAAACAATCCCCCAATATTTTCCCTCTTTTGTGTGTGTAGGTGGAGAGATCTTATAGAAAGCTCACGAAAAGGTTATTGTGTGAGATCATCTTCATCACCCTTGTGGTAATATACTTTCTTTATCACATCCATCTTTACATTTCATATTTCATTATCTTATTTTGCACTTTTAGAAACTTGTAACTAGGTTGATAGTTCATTTTTGAGTGGTCCAACCTTGTCTCCCTAGTTTTCTATCCATATGGACGCTAGCACACCTGAGAGATGCTAGCGCGCCGCACTATCATCCTAGAACAACGCTTCTTTCCTCTGACAAAGAGCTATCTGAGACACAAAGTGGACCCTAAAAATTGACTTACCTAGTCTCCTTTCAACTCTCGTGTTTGCAGAGTGATCGAAGGACCTTATAGTCCTCATCATTCTCATCCCGCCTATCCTAACATTCCTTTAAATTGAGGTGAGTTAGGGTAGACATACTGCTCTTGGCCTTCTGTAACTTGGGGCTTTGCAGTGGTTGGTCCCCCTCTCTTACATTTTTGGTGAACCTGACATGAATCGATGTTTACTCATTTGTCGGTGTTATGAGTTTTTCCTGTTATACCATTTTGCCGATTGTACTCCTATGTGTTGTGAATTTTTTTGAGCATCACAACCAAGTCCATGACCTCTAGGAATATTGTTAAGAGAATCCTGTGACATATTTTGATGGAGAAGATGAAGGTCTCTTCTAGTTTCACTACTGACATTTTCTCTAGTTTTGCGGTTGGTTTGTCTATGCAAGAGCAGGTATCAACATGCGAGTCTAGATTCTTTGACGAATTTGATCACATCCCTACCCATCCTATGTCACCAACCTCATCATATATCAATGAACATGAAGTTTTCCACATCCCTTCTGAATATGTTGCTAGTTTAAGCAAGGGGTTGGGTGCCTTGGAAAATCACCTGGAGAAAATCCCAAAGCTGGCTAGGGCTTTTAAAGTTATTAGTAAAATAAAATATATGGTAGGAAAACTCGAACAAGCATAGAACTCTTGGCTAGTCTCATTGGTTTGGTCGAAGCATGTGCCCCTTCG
>CM021104.1:300901061-301014783 GCA_007115665.2 Sequoiadendron giganteum | reverse complement strand
CTTTCTTGACAATTCCATATTTTCATTTGATTAGCCTATGAACTAGTTCCTATGATAGTTCCAAGCCAACATCGGGCCTAAGATGACCTTCTCTAACCTTTTTTGGTGTAAACAAGGGGATAATGAGAAGATTACCGACTTTATAGTGCAATATCAAGCACTCTTTTCACAAATATCATACCCATGCTAGAATTTGATGTGAAAAAGGTGTTCATGGGGAACCTACAAAGGCCTTAGTAAGATAGGTTTTCCCTCATGAAATACCCTTCTTTCATGCATCTATGTGCAGCCCTATGGGAGTACCAACAAATGGTAGTTTAGTTTGGAGGATCTTCCTCACACTTCTACCTGGAGGGAAAGTCCATTATATCAATCTCTAAAAAATTGAAAGGATATTGTGAATGTAGTAGTCACTATGGATAACAATGGCCTCATGTGTGACCAAAAGCTCACAAAGTTATATGAATCTTATTCTTCCATCTTACAGAAGTTTTTATAGGATAAGATCGTTAGCTTTCCAAATCCAAAACCAATTAGGGAACCGTATCCTAACTGGTATGAATAAAATACCTATTGTCAATACCGTCGAGTTAACGAACGTGACACCGAATGTTGCATGTGCCTGCATCATGAGATAGAGGATTGCATTTAGGATGATACTATTCATCTTGATGGAAGTAAGAAAAACACAAATAAATCAGTGGTGAAAGATAATAGTGAATTGCAGATATACATGGACTCATTTCCATCGCACTATTCTAACGTGATTATCAATCTGTTTGACTCTGTTTCCCAACCTGAAGCCTACACTACCACTATTACTATTATTCCTCCTCATCTTGCAACTAATTTTTTGGATATAACATTCACTTTGCAAGATGTACCAGAAAATGACAAACCTTCTTTGCTCTACATTCTTGCTCACCTCAATGGCAAAATTATGACAAGGATCTTAGTTGTTCCCAAAAGTAGAGTGAATGTCATAACGTAGGAGAATCTATTCTTAATCTCCCTACAAAGGGAGGAATATGAGAAAAAATAGTCCATCATCTGTATGCATGATGGTCTAGCCCTTAAACCCTATGGATTGATAACATTGTTTTTCTTGGTTGAACCTAGGAATGTAGAGATGATTTTTGATGTCATTCTCAAGTTGGACCTAGTCATAGTGATGCTAGGTGTACCTTGGCTAGCTTCCATGAATGGGATCATCTCTTTGATTCATAAGTGCCTTAAGTTATCCCATGAAGGTGTCATGAAGGTGGTGCATGATACTGGATACCAGCCAATGGTGTCTCATGGGGGATATTCATTGGATCACTTTCGGCCCACCCTAGTTGATCTGCTTCCACCAAGAGCAAACCTAATTTATAAGAACTATGTGAAGTATAAGTCTAGAGGAAAGGGACAACTGAATTTGACCCTTCCTATAGCTAAGTAGCCAATGGCCTCCTCCTCTGAAAAGGGAAAGGATAATCTTGCTCCTTCTTGGGCTGCCTCATCTACTCCACTTTCTTGGGAGGAGTATTGGATGAATAATCCTAGATTCTACCCACTGAGTCCGATGATTCCTACCTAGCGTAGACCCAAGATCAAGGTATCGTATCTCCCTAATGGGTCCGCTATACCTTGATACTATTTATATGGCAAAAAGAAAGGCTTGTGAAGAAAATTTTCCCCTCGACCTCTTACCATTCCCATGAACAGAAAGAGGCCCACTACCGAGGCACTAGAGTCAATTCCCCCTGCCATTTTTGAATTTGTCCCTCCTGCTCCCATCTAGGGGTCTATCCCTCCATTGGAAATAGTTGTGGAGGACACTCCCATGGCTAAGTAGGAGCCTTCCATTCCTTCACAACCTTTGGCTTCTAGATTGAAGAGTCACATAAACCACCTTGCATGTGAGAGCAAGTGATGATAAAAGGCTCTTTTGTCTAAGAAATCTAACTTATAGAAGAAGGAAGAGGAAATGATTGCTCCTGTATCAGGACCTCTTGTTGTGTCCTCCTCTCTCTTCCCTTCTATTTTTTTCTAAACTAACTCTGCATCACTTTCGACTTCTGCTATAAGCATACATGTGCCTAGTAAGGTGCAGGTGTTTATCACTCCTTCAGTGATGCCACCTCTTCTAACATCCATTCTAAATGTCTCAAATTTCTCGAAACCCATAGATATGATTAACACTTTGATTGTATCTACTGCGGTTCTTTCTTCCTCTCCCTTTGCCTTTCTTGCTTCATCTATGGGGAGTTACCCCCTCTAATGAAGGAAAAGGTAGAGAGTGGTCCCTCTAGCAATGGAGGATGTAAGAGGATCCCACCTTCTCCAAAAGGTGGTCCCACACTAACTTGTTTTTTCTAGTGATGAAACTAGTCCTAGCCTCTCTTGAGTTCGTCACTGCTCCCGAGTTTGTCGGTGAGCCTAGCAGTGAATCTTAGGTGCAAACCCCTCCATCCATTGAGGTAAAACATGGAACTCCCATTAAGTGCATGTTTAATTTGGTGGATGAAGTTCTAATCTTGTTAGAAATATTCACAAGTTTGTTGACCTTGGACCCACAAGATTTGAGTGACGGAGACCTCACAGGTCTGACTTCCTTGGCCTTTTTGTGGGAGGATTAGAAGCTCCTCCCCTTAATATTACACCATTGTAGGCTCGTCATCCTCCCCCCTACAATTATCTAGAGTGGGAAGTTGACAACCTCTTGGTTGACCAGTGTTAGGGGGATACCCTCTTCTTGATCTCTAGATTAGATGTGTGTGTGTGTTGTGATGTGCTTCCCCTGTGATCATGCTATATGTGCCTGAATGACCCTCATCACCCCTATTGGTGCTTGGATACAGGTGTGGAATTTTTGTTGTAAACCTTCCTCTATTTTTATCATCATTCTTACATGTTTGTGATTGACTTTCGACAAATTGGGGATGATGCAAAGCCTTGGGAGCATTTAGGCTCCCTTGCATGTTGACCCAATTTTTTTTTACTTTGTCTTCTAAGCATTTTTCCTAATCTGGTTGGGGATTGATGATATTTTTGCTCACACTAAAGCTACCTATTATATATAGAAATAAAGGTAGATCTGACCCCGTGAAACTAGATCCCCTGGGCCCTTTGTTCATGTTCTCTTTTATTTTGCTTTCTTTTTATCTTTCTCTCTTCTTTGCTTGAGTTGTACCTTTCATGTGACAAAACCACTTCTATATCATGCGATCTTTAGAAAATGCATTTGTTTCCTAGCAAATATTTTCTAAAAGACCCCTCCACACACTTCTTTAGAGTTGCATTATTGACTTGAAACCTTAATGGAATATGTTTCCTTCATCATGGGTTCATAAAGAAGGGACTTGGAAACCTTCCTCCAAAGTGAGAAAAACCTTTGATCTTCCCCTTGCATATGAGCATATCCTTCCTTCTGAATTCCTTGATGAAGTGAACATCTTTCAAATGGATTCCTTGATGATGAATCAATTCGAGAAAGAAGGTATTGAACGATGTGTCCCTTGAGTGGGCCCTTTCTTTTCGCATTAGGTTCCCAATGGACCCCCTCAAAAATATTTTCACATCTTGGCATATAGTTTGGGGGCAGCCCAACTAGACTAGTTTCACATCTTAGCATCTAGCCTGGGGGAAGCTCGACTAGAATTTTCTCCTATCTTTGTATCTAGCTTGGGGGCAACCCGACTAGACCTACTTCACATCCTTGTGTCTAGCTTGGGGGCAACCTGAATAGACTTCACTTTTCAAATAATACGTCCCTTGAGTGGAACCCTCTTCCTTTTGAAGGATTCCCAAGGGACCCCTTTGAAAATCTTCCCACTTGGTGATGGTCTGCATCACTGTTCGTTCACTAGCCTGCATGGCCACTTTCTAACGTGTTCTATCTACGAGTAAACATGTCATCATTCTTGACTCCATGGAGTCACCTTTGCTTAGTCTCCCTCATGTGAGAGTTCTTGTGGGATACCTTCCTTGTAGGTTTGCGGGTCTATAAGGTGGTTTCCTGGTTTCCTTCATGTGAGAGTTCTTGATGAATACCTCCCTTGTAGGTCTGTGGGCTTAGGAGGAACTTTCATTCTTCAACTTTATAGTTCTACAGAGCTATAGAGCCTTTTGCTTGTTCTATACTTTTGGGTTCACCAAACCTTGATTTGCTTCCTTGTCGATATAAGTATACATCTCTAACCTTACTAATTCTTTGATCTACTTTACCGAAGCACTCATTAGTACTCGTGCTTACTAAAGTGGGGGAAAAATGTATAGGAGAAAATTTGCACCCCTAATGCAAATTCCCCTTCTACCCCTCTCCACTTTAGAAAACCAAAATTGGAGGCTTAATTCCACATAAGCCCATTGTTCCCATCACACTTGGCACCTATTTTGAGTGTTGGTGGAGGCATTTCTATCTGGGACACCCATGCAACACACAAATATTCATGTGACATGCTTATTTCCCTTGCAGATTCTTGTGGCTAGAATTTGTAGAGATGTTACACTTCCTATTGGAAGTCAAAGTGTAATGTCTCCCTTCGGTTGGCCAACCCAAATGTGGTTGTTTCTTCCATTATTTCTTCATATTCACCTCTCATTCATTCGTTGAGAGGCGGGTTGATCTTTTGGCAATCTCTTGAGCATCTCTCAACATTCTAGAACTCATCCACAAGCTTTCTAGTAGCACCTCACACTTCATCACTTCAATAGAGAAAGCGCAAGACAAATCCATTGTAGTAGAGGCTTGAGTTCCTCTCATGTTTCTCCTCCACTATCCTTGAGTGCTTTGGACGGAGGTGGTAAGCTCCTCACTCATCTTCTCTATTGTTTGGTTTAGTTAGCATGTACTGTTTTGTAGTTTCTTTGGTGTAATTTTCTTATATTTCCTTCTTTATCACATTATTTATACAACGTTGCAAAATTGGTTGTTCGTGGAGGTGGAAATACCAGAATGAGGGTCTAATTGAGGCATACCCCTAAATAATCCCCCAAAATTTTCCCTTTTTTTGTGTGTAGGTGGAGAGATCTTTTTAAAAGCTGGAAAAAAGGTTATTGTGAGAGATCATCTTCATCACCCTTGTTGTAATCTACTTTACTTTATCACATCCATCTTTATATTTTGTATTTCATTGTCTTATTCTACACCTTTAGAAACTTGTAACTAGGTTGATATTCTATTTTTGATTGGTCCAACCTTGTCTCCCTAGTTTTTTGGTTGTACGAACACCAGTGCACCGCACTTTCATCACAAAACTATGCTTATTTCCTCTAATAAAGAGGTATTTTAGACATAGAGTTGACCCTAAAAACCAGCTCACCTAGTCTCCTTTCAACTCTCGGGTTTGAAAAGTGATCAAATGACCTTATAGTCCTCATCATTCTCATCCCACCTATCATAACATTCCTTTAAACTAAGGTAAGTCAAGGAAATCATACTGCTCTTGTCCTTTCATGACCTGGGGCCTTGCAGTGGTTGGCCCCCCTCTCTTACAGAAAAAAAATAAGAATTAGGATTTGTTGCATAATTTCTTCCCGTAAGATTAAAAAATCTTTTTTAAACCCGAACTTGCTTAACTTTTGAGTATCTTGAAAAATTCCAAAAAGTAACTTATAATTTTTTTTAGTTTTCTACCCAGTCATGATGACATTTCAACCATTAAGAATACCAAATTTTGGATTTTGAACTTATGATAAAATTTCAAGTGTTTTGACCATTAAGGTAATTGATTTTGAGGTTTGGTGGATTCAGAGAAACCACAGAGACCACAAGGAGAGCTAGACCTAAACTAAAAAAGAGGGGGTCGTTATTTTTCCAAAAGAAAAATGGGGCATGCTGTGAGACCACACAACAACTAGAAACCAAAAAAAACAACAAAATTAAAAAAATTCAAAGAAATAAATGAAAATTCAGGCATAAAATTTCCAACTTCAATAAATCTCAACTTGGTATTCAACCAAAGAATAGTATAATTAACAGAAATAACAAGGTTTTTAAAGGAACTTACGTTTGTTCATATGATTCATTCCTTTACTTGAAAAAACTAAGAAGATAGTAAATACTTGTATTAAGCTACATTGTTTGGTTTAACCTTTTCAGCCAACCTTAGATAGAGCCTCGCTAGCAGTCAAGCATCCATAGCTCTGACAAGGTTATCTCTATAATTACACCAAACATATAGCCCTAATGTGAGCCAACCATCCATAGCCCCAATAGAGATATCTGGATGACCTAAAGAGTTGAATTTTCTTGATATTTCTTTTGATATTCACTTTTTTTTTATATTTCATTGTAAGCTCTTTTTCTTTCAACTTTCAGGCAATGATGCCTGCTATTAGGTTGGGAATTATAGTGGTAGCAAAGGAAAACCTTTATATTTTTCACTTAATACAAACATCCACTATCCCCCCAAAATAATTCAAAGAATTTTTAAAATATGTGAGTATGTATATTTGGTGCAGGAGCACCCATGGGTCCAATGGACCTGATCAACCTAGATTTCTTTGACATGTTTTGTTTCTTGGTTTAATGATGGAATAAGGTCTTATGGACCATTTCAAGGCTTTGTAATATGTCTCCTAGGTTTTTGGTGGAATTTTGGTCTTGGTGACCAACTCTTTGTACAAACAAGGTCTCCATCCCCCTTTTGTAAGTCTAGTGCATTTTGGAAAATTAAGAAGTAAGAATTACTTGATGTAACTATAAAATTTAGGGGAGTCACCTTGCTCATTTGAGTGGGCTTGGATTCCTTTCACATATTTTGGAGACATCTTTGTAGGCGGATTGAGGTTAGTTGTCTAAATTGCCTTAATTAGGCATTTAAGTGACAAAATAGAGTCTTTTTGTGTTTCCAATGGGTAACTGATTCAAATTTCAGTTATAGTACATTGGAGGAGGTTGTAAGGCTTAAAATATTCCTCTCTTGGTTGAGGCAAGGTTGTTCTTGAAGTTTGAAAGGAGTTTGCAATAAAGAGTTTGCCGATTTTCTGGTTTTTCCTAAAGAATTTTTTGATCTTGAACCTGGTATAGTTTGTATGTTTTTTTTTATGCTCCAATCCTATAATGGTTGGATAGGTAATTGAATAAGATTCATTTTGGTTCTGGTGTGGTGAGATTTCATTGATAAATAAAGGAGATATCGTAAATTTACTATCGGGTGGTATGAAAACGCTTAAAATCGGGGTTTTGAGTGAAATATGTGGATTTCTTCCATTCCCACATGGTATAACTTCTCATTCTCATTAAGATGGAATATTTAGGCTTGTAATAGTATTTATTCATTTTTTTGGAGAACGAAAGGCTCATTGGAAGAAGTGGTGCAATGTTTTTGGCTTGACATCTCTATGTGGCAAGCCTAATTAACAAGCAAAAAGTTGAGCTTTTGCTTGACTTTGAAGAATCTATCTAAGAGGCACTTAGGAATGGTGGAAATAGGTGTGGAGAACTTTTAGGAGTCTTAATTTGGGCTTTGGGGTGAAGGGGAGAGCCTAGATAGTCAAAACCCAGGTGTAGGTATGTGATTTAGGCCTCTTGGAGCAGTGGTAGAAAGGGCTATTGTGGATTATGCCTTGACAGTCAAGAGGAAAGGTTTTGGGAATTTTTAGAGGTCCATTTTGGATGCCTAAATCCATAGGTTTGGTGTCTTAATAGTCCTCCATGTGGTTTTTATGTTGACTGTTCTACCGAGCAAGGGCTACTAGCCTTTAGAGGAAAAGGGGTCTAGATCTCTATATTGTTGGATGTTTGGTGAAACCTAAGTGCAAGAGGGTTGTTGAGCCTTGATTTGGACTAGTTACGCATGTTACAAGTGTTTTCAAGTTTGGTGAGAGGTCTGAGTGGTGAACCCTAGGTGTGTGGGGTTGATCTCTTAAAAGAGTAATGGAGTTTATGACTCCTCATAAGAGTATTTGATAGAAGTGTTGAGTTGGAGAGTCTTTGCCATTTGTGGTTGTGTGTTTACCTTCCCTACCACTCTGCATCATAGTGGTATTAGAGCCTAATTTCAGGTAGTTGTAGAAGGGAAGACATCATGAAGACATCATGCCTCCAAAAGTTGGACCGATGGTTGCAAAGGAGTTGAAGGCCTTGAGAGAAGAGATAGAGGCCTTAAAATCAAGGAACAAAAGGAGAGGAGTGGCCATTGAGGAAGATAGTTCCTTTGAAGAAGAGCCAGAGGGTGAAGAAGGTGAAGAAAACTCAAGGGGAAGAGATACCCCCTCATGAGAGAAGAATCCTTAAAGCCTTTAAAGAATCTAGAGGAGAGTTCTTTGAAGTGAAGAATGATCTACCAATGTATAGAAGAAAGATGGATGTGGAATAAGTGTTAGAGTGGGTAGAGGCATTGTATAATTGTTTTGAGTATAAATAAATGGTAGAGAATAAGAAGGTAAATTTTTCCAAAACAAATTTGAAGGGATCCGCCTTGACATGGTGGAATTTCATCCAAGGAGAAATGGTGAAGAAGGGTAAGTCCATGATCAACTCATGGGATAGGATGGTGCATAGGTTGAAGGCACAATTCCTTCCTGCTAATCATGAGGTGCAAGGGTTTAGAAAGAGGTAGAATCTAAAACAAAAAGACATGGATGTTTCATCATACATTGAGAAATTCTACAAGTTGAGCATGAGGTGTGATAATGTAGAGAGTGAGAAGGAAAAGGTGGCCGAGTATATCAATGGCCAAAGGCTCAACATACAAGATGAGATCAGTTTTGTTACTCCCAAGAACATGGAGGATTGCATACAAATTGCACATAAGGCTGAAGAGAAGATAAGAAGGAAACAAGAGCAGCAAAGTAGAGGAAGAGGAAAGAGTTTCAGAGGTAAAGGCAGATTTGGGGGTAGAAATCAGTCCCAAAAACATCAAGAGGATTCTAATCCTAATGCATCAAGTGGAGACTCAAGTAATAGAGGGGGATTCAACGGTAGGATACCCAATGGTAGAGGAAGATTTAATGGAGGGAGAGGTTCTAATCAGTTTTTAGGGAGGTGTTACACTTGTAACTAACCTGGGCATCAATCCTTCAAATGCCCTGAAAAACAATGATTAAGCTCTCATGGTGGAGAGAGGAGGAACCAATTGGTGCATGAAGATGAAGAGAGTGTGACCTCACCTATAGTAAATCTCACATTAGAATTTGAAGAGAACTTGATGATTAGGAGAAAATTGCTCAAGGTACCAATTCCTAAAGAACCCCCACAAAGGAAAGCACTCTTAAAAATCAATTGCAAGGTACAAGGTAAGGTGTGTAAGATAGTCGTGGATTTAGGATCAACTGATAATCTTACTTCAATTGAGATGGTAGAAAAATTAAATTTGAAAATAATTTCTCACCCTAACCCATACAAAGTTCCATGGCTTAGCAAAGGACAATAGGTCTTGGTGAATGAGAAAGTATGGGTAGATTTCAAAATTAGGTCATACAAGGAAAAGATCCTATGTGACATCGTCCCTATGGATGTGTGCCACTTTCTGCTTGGTAGGCCTTGGTAGTTTGATAGGAAGGCCAAGCATGATGGGGAGAAGAATACATACTCCATTGTAAAGGATGGGGTGACTTACAATCTCACACCTCTCATTGAAGAAGAAAAGACAAAGAATGAAGGGCCTAGTGTTTTGATGGTGAGTGAGAAGGAGTTCATGAAGACCTTGAAGGAAGGAGGAGGAAGATGATTCTTCCTGATTATGAAGCCAAAGAGTGAAGCAGATCTGCCCACAAAGAAGAAGGAAGATACACCTAGAGAGGTCCAAGAGTTGTTGGATAACTGCAAGGACATAATGGTGAATGAACTACCTAGTTCTCTACCTCCCATTAGGGATATTAGACACCATATTTATCTGATTCCAGGGGCTGCACTTCCCAATAAGGCTGCATATAAGATGACACCTACCCAAAATGAGGAGATTGCAAGACAAGTGCAAGAACTATTGGATAAGGGACTAGTGAGAAAGAGGTTGAGCCCATGTGTTGTTCCTACTATCCTAGCACCAAGGAAATATGGGAATTGGAGGCTTTGCACTGATTCAAGAGCCATTAATAGGATCAAAATTAGATATAGGTTCCCAATGCCAAGAATGGAGGACCTTATGGATTTCCTAGCAGGGGGATCCTACTTTTCCAAGATTGATTTGAAAAGCGGTTATCATAAGATAAGGATCAGAGAGGGGGATGAATGTAAGAAATTTTTTAAGACTAATGAGGGCCTCTATGAATGGTTGGTGATGCCCTTTGGGTTGTAAAATTCCCCTAGAACCTTTATGTGCCTTATGAATGAGGTATTGATACCTTTCATTGGAAAGTTTATTGTGGTTTATCTAGATGATATTATTGTGTTTAGCAGGTCTAAAGAAGAACATTTAAGGTACCTTGACATGGTATTGAAGAGGTTACAAAAGGAGAAGTTGTTTATCAACATAGAAGTGTGAATTCATGAGGGGAGAACTAGTGTACCTTGGATTTTCCATCTTGAAGGGATTTCTGAAGATGGATCCTTCAAAGGTGGATGCTATTCTTACTTGGCCAACACCAAAATCCATGGGAGATGTGAGAAGATTTCATGGAATTGCAAGATTTTATAGGAATTTCATCAAGAAATTTAGTCAAATTTGTGAACCCATCTTGGACATCATCAAAGGAGGTAATAAGGGTAAGTTTTCTTGGACCAATGAAGCTAATAAAGGGTTTGAATATCTAAAAATAGAGTAGCACAACAACCTATACTTTTTCTCCTTGATTTTGATAAGGTTTTTACTATTGAGTGTGATGCTAGTAACCAAGCAATAGGGGTTGTCTTAATCCAAGAAGGAAAACCGGTTGCATTTTTCATTGAGAGGTTGAATGAAGCAAAGAGGAAGTATTCTTCCTATGATTTGGAATTGTATGCTATGGTCCAAGCCCTCAAAAAGTGGAGGAACTACTTGTTACCTAAAGAATTTTTTTTTTGTATTGATAATCATGCTTTGAGTTTCTTGAATGTACAAGATAAACTCAATCATAGGCACATGAAGTGGGTGGAGTCTTTACAAGCCTACACATTCACAATAAATCATAAGAAGGGCCAAGAAAATAAGGTGGAAGATGCTCTAAGTTGAAGGGCACTTGTAGTGCAAGAGATCCAACTCCAAAGTATGGGGATTGATGCATTGAAAGACATGTATCATGAAGATGCAGATTTTAAGGAGGTATACAACATTTGTGATCAACATTTGAATACTTTTCATGCTGAATACTCTGATTTTTTGTTGGAGACTGGTTTTCTTTTCAAAGGAAGCCAATTGTGTGTGCCTAAATGCTCAATGAGGGAGAATATTATAAAGGAGAAACATAGTGGGAGTCTTGGAGGTCATTTTGGCCTTGATAAGACCTTAGAACAAGTGAGGAGATTCTATTATTGGCCAAGGCTGCAAGTGGATGTGAGAAAGTATGTAGAAGGATGTACAATCTGCCAAAGAGAAAAGGGAACTTCATCAAATGCAGGGCTCTATCAACCACTTCCCATTCCCAATAGGCCTTGGGAGAGTGTAAGTATGGATTTTGTATTGGGGCTGTCTAGGACCCAAAGAGGTTTTGATAGTGTTTTTTTGGTGGTTGACAAGTTTAGTAAGATGGCTCATTTTCTTCCTTGTAAGTGTACCAATGATGCATCTCATATAGCAGGTCTCTTCTTTAAGGAGGTTGTTAGGATACATGTATTTCCTTTACGTATTATTTCTGACAGGGATTCTAAGTTTATAGGTCACTTTTGGAGGACCTTGTGGAAGAAACTTGGCACAAATCTGTCCTTTAGCTCTACATACCATCCACAAATGGATGGAAAAATTGAAGTGGTGAAAAGATCATTGTGAAATCTCTTAAGATTTCTAACCAAATAACATGGAAAAGCTTGGGATCTAGTTTTACCTCAGACTGAGTTTGCATACAATGACTCCATGAATAGGAGTATTGGTAGGAGCCCTTTTGAAGTAGTTTATGGCATGCACCCTAGAGGGGTATATGAACTAAGAGATCTACAAAGAGTTAATAAGATAAGTGCTCAAGGAGAATACTTTCCTATTATAATCAAGGATATGCATCAACAAGTGAAGGAAACTCTTCAAATGAATGTTGAGAAGTACAAGGAAAGAGAATATTTGAAGAAGAGGGATGTTCAATTAAATTTTGGAGATTTGGTGATGGCTCACTTGAAGAAGGAGATACTTCCAAAGGGAAAGTATACCAAACTCATGATGAAGAAGATAGGACCTTGCAAGGTGGTCCACAAGTTTGGCCAAAATTCTTATGAAATAGAGCTACCTCCTAGGGTGGAAATCTCTCCTATCTTTAATGTTTATGATTTGTATCCCTTAAAATTTTCTATGATTGCAGGGGATGCAATAGGTCCAACACAAATGGAAGATGAATATTGGGTCAAGTAATTACCACCAACCCAACCTGTGACTCTTGAATGCATCCTAGACACCAAGGAGACAAAGAGGACTAGAAGGAAGGTATAAAAGGAATATTTGGTTAAGTGGAAAGGTATACCTAAGGAGGATGCCACTTGGATGTCTAAAATTGACATTAAATAGCATGGGACTAGTGTATAAGACCTGATCTCAAAGAGGACTTGAGATCTTTTTCTTTCTTGGGATTATGGTACAGGAGCACCCATGGGTCCAATGGACCTAATGAACCTAGATTGCTTTGAAATATTTTGTTTCTTGGTTTAATGATGCAATAAGGTCTTATGAAAAATTTCAAGGCTTTGTAATAGGTCTCCTAGGTTTTTGGTGGAATTTGGTCTTGGTGACCAACTTTTTGTACAAATAAGGTCTCCATCCTCCTTTTGTAAGTCTAGTGCATTTTGGAAAATTAAGAAGTAAGAATGACTTGATGTAACTAGAAAATTGAGGGGAGTCACCTTGCTCATTTGAGTGGGCTTGTATTCCTTTCACATATTTTGGAGGCATCTTTGTAGGTGGATTGAGGTAAGTTGTCTAAATTGCCATAATTAGGCATTTAAGTGACAAAATAGAGTCTTTTTGTGTTTCCAATGACCAACTGATTCAAATTTAATTTTTAGGATGTTGGAGGAGGTTGGAAGGATTCAAATATGCCTCTCTTAGTTGAGGCAAGGTTGTTCTTGAAGTTTGGAAGGAGTTTGCAATAAAGAGTTTGCTGATTTTCTAGTTTTTCCTAAAGAATTTTCTGATCCCGTACCTGGTATGGTCTGAACATTTTGTGTTATGATCCAAGCCTATAATGGTGTGATATGGAATTGAATAAGATTCATTTTGGTTCTAGTGTGGTGATATTTCATTAAGAAATAAAGGAGATATCCTAATTTTACTATCAGGTGGTCTGAAAACCCTTAAAATCCAGGTTTTGAGTGAAATATGCAGATTTCTTCCATTCCCATGTGGTAGAACTAATCATTCTTTGTGGGATGGAATATTTAGGCCTATAATACTATGTCCTCATTTTTTTGGAGAATGACAGGCACATTGGAGGAAGTAGTGCAATCTTTTTGGCTTAACATCTCTATGTGGCAAGCCTAATTGATAAACACAAATTTGAGTTTTTGCTTGAATTTGAAGAATCGGTCTAAGAGGCACTTAGGAATGGTGGAGACAGGTGTGGAGAAACTTGAGGAGTCTGAATTTGGGCTTTGGGGTGAAGGGGAGAGCCTATATAGTCAACACCCAAGTGTAGGTATGTGATTTTGGCATCTTGGAGTAGCGGTAGAAAGGGCTATTGTGGATTATGCCTTGACAATCAAGAGGAAAGGTTTTGGGAATTTGTAGAGGTCCATTTTGGATGCTTGAATCCATAGGTTTTGTGTCTTAATAGTATTCCATCTAGTTTTTATTTTGATTTTCCTACTGGGTAAGGGCTACTAGCCTTTAGAGGAAAAGGGGTCTAGATCTCTATAATGTTGGATGTTTGGTGAAACCTAAGTGCAAGAGGGTTGTTGAACCTTGATTTGGCCTAGTTAGGCTTGTTCCAAGTGTTTTCAAGTTTTGTGAGAGGTCTAAGTGGTGAACCCTAGGTGTGTGGGGTTGATCTCTTAAAAGAGTAATGGAGTTTATGAGTCGTCATAAGAGTATTTGATAGAATCGTTGAGTTGGAGTGTCTTTTCCATTTGTGGTTGTGTGTTTACCTTCCCTACCACTTTGCATCAATATTTCCTTGAATGTTTCATGTTATTCACTATTAAGTAAAGTTTCATGTAGCACATCAAATGAATCAGATTTACTAAAATTACAAATCTATACAAAATTTTACCCTTATTTCTACAATTAAATAAATCTTGTAATTCTTAAAAAATTACCAATTTTCTCCATTTAGTCATTCTAGAAAAATAAGAACCTCCAAAACAAGCACAACCAAAAATAAAAAACAAAAGTAACTAACCTACAACAGGAAAGCATGAAAACTTAAGCAAAACCTAACCTAATTATATACAAGAAAATTATCTAGAAGAACATGACCTCAAATAATACATATTTACACCCAAATTTTCATATTTAGACAAAATGTGCAAGAGAATTAAGGCAACATCAGGGTTCTCAGTCTCAAAAATTTATCTTTGTATTCTAAAAAATATATTTTTTCCCTTTTATTCTTATATTCATTGTAGTAATCCCTAACTATTAACAACTAAGGTAATTTATCATTTTCATGGTTGATCCAAATGCAAGTTTCACTTTCAGAGTATCCATAATCAAAATAATAAACATCAAAATTTATGGTAGGAAGGAAAGATACAACCTAATCAATTTCATGTTCATGAAAACAAATTTGATTGTTTCCAGCCAATTCCTCATGTAATAAATTTGGATTTTCATCTTTAGGAGGATGAAGTTCATGATGAATCATTCCTTTTGCATCTACAACATACAAAAAATTATATCAACTTTCAAAAATTTATTGTAAAGATCATACTTATCATTTGTAGATTCTAAAACATGCAACTTTTTATCCTCTTCAAAATTATTATGCAGCAAGAAAAATGAGTCTTCATACATTTTCCGCATTTAATCTGCATTGTTAACATCCTTTTCGATATCATTCTCCACTGACTTGGCTGCAATATTTATGCATGTTTCATTGTGAATGACTTCTAGAATTTCTTCTTCAAAAGGGAATTCAAAATCATCTTTGATTTCCTATATGTCAACAATGTCTAAATGGAAATTTTCATCATTCAAATATGACATAAATAAATCTTCTCCATTTAACTCATTTGACTATAAAGATGAAACATATTTTAATAGGTAAGATCATTTCCCTATTTCAACCTCCAATTGATTTGGCAATTGAATTTTTGTAGAAGTAGTGGAACTTTGTAAATCTTCAATTTCCCCTGTCTTTATCACTTGTTGATCCTCAAAAAATTTACTCTAGTTGTTTGGTAAAGTCTTTGACTGTATTGATCTACAACGATATTCTTGCAATGCATTATCTAATTTATAAAAAATAGATAATACATCATTATTTATTTTATCTCTTATGTCTTCTTTTGTTGCTATTGCAATTTTTTTTTCATTAATCGCATCCTTGGATTGATCTATCTATTCACATTTTATCATATGATTATTTATATCAGCCACTTTAAAGAAAGATTTTGTCATGATTCTAGACTTAGCATCAACTCTAATTTGATCATTTGAAGATTTCCTCCTATGCTCATAAATTTCTTTTTGTTGAATCCTTTCCTTTCTTTGAGGAGCTTCATACCTGTACACTTTAGTTATAGGAATTAATTCTTTCAAAGCCAAATCTAATCTAGTTAAAAAATCTATGCAATTAATTTCACCATGATCTATTGTATTATGTATCCTGTAGTTGTAAAATAAAGAAAAATAAGGAAAACACTGAGGATAAAGCTTCTTATCTAAAATTTCTTGAAGGAAAGGAATGTTAATCTCAAAATTATCTTCACAATAAGATTGATTATACCTCTAATTTTCCATTTAAGCTCAATTTTTTTTATTTATTTTCAGAATTTTTACTTTTATATTTATTTTTTAAGATTTTGTTTTTAATTTTTTGATTTTAAAGAGAGATCCGCAATCTCAGATAAAACTTTACAGCTCTTTATCAGTTCTAGCATGTTTAGGCCCTCCTTCTAGCGCTAGTCCTGCTTATGTGGATACTAGTTGCACATAACATAGATAAAATTCACAAATAACTTTACCTCTCTTGAAAGAAAATCACATTCTCAGATAGAATTTAATAGTTTCAAGGCTTCGTTAGTCAGATCTTGACTGTGTAAGTTTTACTCGGGGTTCATTATTAAAATATTTTTAAAAAGGGACTTACGCACCAGATCTGTAAAAAAGGTTAGATTTTAAAGATAATTGATAAATTCACCAAATCAACTTTTAATTTGTGTTCAAAGATCTTTAATCAGAATATATTTATTTATTTTAGAACACTTCCATCATCAAATTTATTACTTGATGAAATCAAAATATTTGCAATAATATTTCATGGATATTAAACAACTTTCTATCACTTAAGTAGATTTAGCTTTAATAATTCAAAAACTTCATAGAAATCAAAATATTTTCAATAAATTTCCATTCATTCATCTATTTTTTGGAACATTTTCAAAAATTTAAACTTCTATATAAAATAAAGAAATAAAATACTAAAAAATTAAAATTTCTCCAGGTTATTCTCCATGCATGCCCCAAAGAATTAATTAAATCAAAGAAAAATTCTTTATACTTCACTAGATTGCTTCACAACTACATATAAAATGGTGCAAAATTTTAAAGAGAGGGTTTTAGTTTGGACACTGAGTAGGTTCTACATGCACCCTTAAACGTCGTAGTATATAGTCTTGTTTGGTTGAACTAACAAAACCAGCTACAAAAGATTCATGAGATAGGTAGCTATAAAATTGGCTTTGATATTAATCAATTCCTATGTGCATACAAGTTTTTATACTAGAATGATTTAGAAAATAGGAAAAAACAACAAAACTTAGAGAAGTTTTGACTCTTCTGACATCCATAAATTATGAACTTAATGAAAATAAGACAACATTTTTCCTTTTATAGAACATAAGGCCTCATAAAATCAATTATAAATGATGAATGGTCAAGATTCATCCTCCAAAATCAATAGTAGGAGATTAATCTCTTCACATGGGTGATGTCAACAAGTAGTCCTATTAACAGTCACTTGAATTCCTGCAAAATAAAAAATTGAACTTTATCAAATATCAAGTCATTAATAAACTTAATTTACATATACATTTAATTCATAACTTTATAATTAATTTTAAAAATAATAAAAATGCACTAATCTTTCTCAAACACCAAATAAGCTCAATTTTAAGTCATATTCCCATGATAATGTGAATTATTCTCGTTTTAAACATTCATTTCTAGATTTTTATTTTTAGAAAATTACCTCAAATTCTTATGTGGATTTTTTTCCTTGTCCTTTCAGCTTTCCATATCATCTTGAAATTTTAAAATTTTGTTAAGAAACAAGGGAGATATGGCCATTTTCGTGAAACTAATTTTTTTCAAATTTCGTATTTTTTGAAAAGAAATTGGAAATCAGAAAATCGGGATCCTTAAAAACCGAGAATCCTTCATAAAATAAGGATCCTTAAAATACCAAGAATGCTTCAAAAAATAGGAAACTAGGAGCTCCTTATGATTTAAGTTTGCAAATGCATGCCTTTCTTCTAGTAACCCTATTCCTTACAAGCCATAACTTTTTTATTTTAAAGTATTTTCAAAAAATTCGAAAGGAAACCACCATTATTTTTCCATGCTCTTTCCATCCATGATAAAAAATAAACCTTTTGAAAAAATTGAAAAAAAAATGGAGAACCAAGAGTTTGGTGCGCAATTTCTTCTCGTAAGATAAAAAACTTCTTTGAACCCGAACCCACTTAACTTTTGAGTATCCTCAAAAATTCCATAAGTAACTCATATTATTTTTTAGTGTTCTACCCATTCATGATGGAATTTCAACCATTAAGAATACCAAATTTTGGATTTTGAACTTATGATAAAATTTCAATTGTTTTGACAATTAAGGTAATTGATTTTGAGGCTTGGTGGATTTAGAGAAACCAAAAAGACTGCAAGGAAAGCCATACCTAAAGTAAAAATAGAGGGGGTCCCTATTTTTCCAAAAGAAAAATGGGGCATGTTGTGATACCACACAACAGTTTGTAAAGGCATGGTATAATTTCCTTGTCAAATTTTGTACCTTGATATAAATATGAGTGCAACAGTAAATAATGGATATCCTTTGCCACATCAAGGAAATTTTACTACTGAAAGATACAATGCTATAGATTTTAGTAATGTTCATGGTTATCCAAATTATATACAACCTAAAATCAAAGAAAAGGTACCTAAGTATTATGGTGCAAAGGATGAATCAACAAGCTAGCACCTACAAGAGTTTGTTGATATGATTGGAGATTATGAATTGAATTTTGAAGATGTTGTCATAAAGTTGTTTGTTCAATCTCTGAAAGGAGATGCAAGGGAATGGTTCTCTTTTCTACCAACATCTTCTATACATTCCTGGTATGATTTTAAGCTAGCATTCATGGAAAAATTTGGTTAGAGTCAACCCAAGTGTGGTAAGGAATATTTATATGGAAATCCACAAAGAAGAGGACGAGTTGGTCCCTTCTTTTAATTTGAGATTTTTCAAAGATCATAAGAGAAGTCCCTGAGAATATATGGCCAAATGATGTTGAATGTTTGGTTCTATATTTAGGTGCATTTGATAGAAAGATGAGCTATCTATTAAGAGACAAAGATCCCACAACACTACGACAAGCATACCAAATTTCTATAGACATTGAAAATAATTTGAATTATTCAATAATGATAGGATGCTTAACTGCTAATATTAGTCATCCTAGCACATCTTGTGTAAATGTAGTCAATGAATCAATTAGTAAAGAATCATGCCAAGAAGACAAGGCTCTTGTTGTCCCATGTTCCCCATCACCATAGTATGTAGATCATATTCAACCTCAAGTGAAATGTCCACAAGATCCAAGTAAAGTTGATCATGTCTATTCTGCTAACAGATTATATGAGATAAAAAAAGGTCAAGGTGAATTGTCCCATGACTTGTTCCATAGGTTTGTGAATGTTTTGTTGGAAATACCAGAAAGTGTCAAGCCTAAAGAATCAATGTGCATCAACTTGTTTTTTGAAATATACCAGTTAGGAATTAGTATGTTGCCAAAGGAATTGAAGCTTGAAAGTTTAATCCAAGTAGTTGACTAGATAAAATTGGTAGAATGAATTGGGAGTAACCATGTACAACATTAGATGCTCCTGAATAATAATGGTCATTGTCGTGCTAAGGAAGAGAAGGACATAATGTAGAAAGGTGAAGAAGATGAATTATAATTTGAGAATCCATCTTGTTATGTAGGAGAATATAATGATTGCAACCATTTCACTAGTGACACATGGGTAGATCATTACAACAATCATGAAGATGATGACCTATGTTGTGATGGAAGGTATGAGGTGTATGACTTAATTTCCTAGGAGGTATTGAAGGATGGAGAGATGGATGAGGTATGAATGATTGAACCATTAAGTAATTTGATCAATAGCTATGATTATAATGTTGATGATGCTCAGTCACTTGCTAGTGATCAAGATATTGATAGCCAAAACTATGACATTCAATCTGAGGGGTTTGAATGTAGTATTACTATTGATGTATTCTCATATTCTCATGTTGTGTTAGTTATGATGATACAGAATCATGCATTTCTTCTGTTGAACATGATTACCCATACCAAATGAAGGTAGACCTTTTCTCAAAAGTCTCCAAGGATTTCGATTGTGATGATAGGCTACAAGGTTTGCATATTCACATAAAGGGAGCAGAATATTCTTGGGCATAGATGAATGTAATGGATAATCCCTTTTTGATGAACCTTTATCTATATCAATTAGTAAAGATGAATCCCCTTGTTGGTGCAGGGATAATCCACTTTTTGAGGATTCTGATGATGCTTTGAATGTATGGTCAAGGTATGATTATGAGCAGGAAGAACAATGCACTAGTAGGTTTGTTGATGGAAATACTTGTGAAATTTTCACATTTTGTACTACTATGGAGGATGAGACTGAGGATCAATGGGAGATCAAAGTCCTTGAGTTTTCCTCCTAGGAATATAATTGCCTCCATAAAGTGACCCAAAAATATTCCAGTTACATGAGGGAGAGCACTTTGAATTTGAAAATGATGAAGAGTATAAGGGTAAAAGTGACTGCTCAGTGTGTAAATGTTGAGTTTAATGTCAAATGTTTGGAGGTTGATGTGTGCATTAATAAGGGAAGAGTTGTAGTATTTAGTGACCAAGCTACATTTTTTGATGCACATCTAGATTGTGGATTGGCATTGAGGCTCACAAATGATGAATGGCAATTTGGCTTATATGTAGGGTAGTCAAATGATGATGGGTTTGATATTAGCCAACATAAATGTGTGGTTGAAATATTTTTTCATGCTCTTCACCTTTGGGGTATCATTATAGATTTGCTTCCACTTAATGATGATGGAATTTACGTGAAGAAGGGTGAATACCTTCTTGAATTTGTTTTAGTGTTTTCTGATGTTTCAAGAGATTGTTGATTTGGTTTGTTGTATAGTGTTTTTGAAGGTTTTCATTTTGATGTGAGGATTGAATGTGATCAAGTGAAATATGGATGTTTCTTTTTTCCACTCCAATCTAATAATTCTAAAGTTGGTAAGAAAGGCAGCTATGAGGTATGTGGGATTGAGAATATCCACCATAATGATGCTAACTATCGGAAATTTCTTGGTATTAATATTCATCCAATGTAAGTATGTGAAAGAAAGTTCTTTGACTAAAGGAAGGATGGGTTCCAAAATTTGGAAAGTCTTGAAACACCAGGCCTAAAAATTGAGGCTAGTGGAGTTGGATGAGATTTCCCAACAAGGGAATTTTTGTATAGTCATGTAAATTTTGTATATAGGTTTGGTATGTTTCCTTTCTATTGTGTCTGCTTATCTTGTCTGGACAAGTCCCTAGGTTTTTGTCTTTCTAGGTTGGTCTGCTTCTACCCAAGATCTGAGTTCTTGCCATACCCACCAAAGGGTATGCATCCTTGAGCTAGAGCCATTGATAGAGATTTTAAAAATTGCATATATTCTAGTTGGTTCCATGCATTTTGATGATCTTTTTCTCCCATGCTTGATAGGTTGGGTCTAGGGTTTTAATGTCTAAATACCCTTGTTCAATTATTTTTAAAAAGGTCTTAAACCCTTGCATTATATTTCTATGTTGACCTGATCTACTAGGTTTCCAGTTATCTTAGTAAAAAATTAATTCATCATTCCCATCGTCTTTATTGACCCCTCTACTTAAGCCTACTGGTCATCAGGTATCTCTCACAATTTAAAATCTTCACAAGTTGGGCCAAAATATTTTTCCTTTTTTAAAGACTTAAATCCTAAGTCTTTAAATTATTTTCCTCAAGGGTCATGGCCCATTACCCTAGTAGAGCCCCATTTGTATCACTAACAATGTTTGCATGTGCAAAAACCTTTTCCATCAAATGAATTGACCAAGTTCCTAGCTTTGTGGGTACACTGCACAACAATTGAAAATGCATTTCTAAAGGGTCATGCGGCGTGCACAATTGCACCACATGTATTCTATCTTATGTGGGACCCAATCCCCACTATCGGGCTTGATATCTTGAGGTAGTGAATCAATGGCTCTAACATACCACTTGATCTAAATCTAGGTCATAGCACGTGTTCCATGCATGGTCTTAAATATTGCTACCTAACACGTTGCATGATTCACACAATGGCAACATTTGGACTCTATTGTTGGCGTGATGAGGCTGGGTGGGACCCGTGGGTGGTGGATTTTTTTGCTAACTGGGATGGGAACCATTGGTCAATGGACTTGGTGTGTGATAGTGTGGAGTTTTCAAACATCATTGACTCAATCTGAGTCATCCAAGGGACCACCTCATCGATAAATTGATGGCTCACATTCAAAGAACAAAATCAGCCATGCAAGAGTTGTTTGGGCTCTACGAAGGGTGAGAATTAATGGTGTATTCTCTTCAGAGGATATCAATTTTATCTCCATGCATGTAAAGAGCTATTTACTTGCAATTATGAAGAATGATACGTAGATTTCCATGTGCTTGGGAGATTAACGGTGGTGAAGTGGACGCCAATGAATAATAACTTGCTCACTCATGTCTTATTGAGAATTTATGATCTACATCATTAGTTCACTCAATAAACGTGGATAAAGGCTTATCATTTTCACCATTACAATTAGGAGTCTAAATTCTCTATGCTTGTGTAGAGGGTGGTGTTTACTCTGGTGTAAGTTCATAGTTTCATATATTGGTGCAAGATGAGTAGGTCGATTGCTTCCATGTCATCTCTGTGAAGGTATTCTAGGTATAATGTGAAAAGGTCCCATGATGATGTTCAAATACATGAGCAGAGTACTTCCATCCTAAAGGAAGAATGAAAAGAGCTTGTCTCAATTGTTACTAGATGCAACTCTTGACTGAGAGGCCAAGCCTTGATTGCTAAAGAAATGGTGGATGCCAAAGAAAAGGAGCATGTGGAGTTCATGCAAGGACCAAAAGTGAAGATAAGGTATGGTTGAGGCAATCTGGGAAGGAAAAAATTGTCCATTGAAATTTTAGATAGCTCTTGATATTGATACGAAAATTGACTCTCATTACAATCGATACCTTATGGCTTGAAATGGCTAGTGTGAATGAAGAGGTGCTCATAGTTTCCCCAATTTCTATGAAGGAACCATATGAATGTGTTGATTCTGATGTTAAGAAGAGTACTAATGAGGAAGAGGGGGTAGTTTCTTCACCTCCTATTGTAGAGAAGACACTAAGTGGGCATGTGTACCATGGTCTTGGTGCCGATTTGGGTTCTAGATTATGAGATGGCGTATGGGTTTCAATTTTTGTTATAATGATAATGTTGGGATATTTTTTGGTTTGATGTGAACATGGATAACAAAGAATCAAAAAAATTTTGTAACGGTTGTGGAGGCATTGACTGGTTTTGATGGTTGTTTCAAATTTTGATTCCCTTGCTCAGAAAATGATTACATCTAATCGTCTAGGAATTTTGAAATGCAAGTGAAATTTTGTTTTGAGATGAAGTATTTTTGAAATGTAACTGTAATGACCCTGATTCTTGTTGCTCCCTTAGTCTATAAAATGGATTTCAAGGCTCATCATAGTGGTTGAAATTTTGAGTCTAGAATGGTCTAGGTAGGATGCAAGTATAGTGGACAAATACAGTGCAGAATGCTTGATGAATCTGCTAGTAAATTGTCTTGGATGTGGGTTTTGTATGTAATAATCTTAAATAGTTTTACATAAATGATTGATATCAAAACAAATATATAAAATTAAAGTATGTACTCTCCTATGTACAGTTGTTGCAGATTATGAATGAAAATATCAATTATATTTTCATTTATCTTCAATGGTTTAATTGAATGTATGACTCTATTCTATGTTTCAACTCAAAGAGTTAATTAAATACTTGAAGAGAGTTTTAGGTCTAATAATTTGCACTAGATTTGGGTATGAAGTAATGCTTTAGATACTTTGAGTTTTCATAATGTAAGGAATAATGAAAGTAGTCCATCTATTTAAGGGTTGAAAAATTTGTGTATTACTGAGTATTTCATATTTGACTCCATTTACAAAATTGATGAGGCATTAGCCTATTTTTCAAGTAATTTGATGAATTAGTGAAATTACTAGCTACAGACTCAAAATAAGAACAAAAATTATTCAAAATTTGATTAATTCTTAGTTGTAAGTCTCATAAACACCCGTGTTCCTAGTGAGTGAATGGTTATTTGCCTAAAGACCAGCCAAATCTTTGTAAATTTTGTTCATTTTCAAGCTATAGGAACCTATCTTTGCAAGAGTGTTCTCCATTTAAATAAATCAGAATGAACACAAATAGGGAAATACCATCCTAGGTTGCACAAAGCTTGAAGTACAGGAGTAAGGATATCAAGAATCTTTACTCATTGTGTTGGCTACTATCCTACGACTTTCTTTAAAATAAGGACCGACATCCCTTTAGTGAACTCCTAGGCTTAGTTGGAAAAATAAGAACCAACAATACCTACAATTGCCATACATTAAAGAAAGTATTGAAGAATTTTGCACTCTCTAAGAATAAAATTTTAAAATAATGTCTATTCTCTCCTTGCCATGTAATGGTTGTATGGCCATAATATTCTCACTATTACATACTTTACATTAATTGCAAACCATCCTTTTTATCACAAGGAGCTCATTCTCATCACCCATCTCAGCTCATCCTTGTCCTGCACTTAATGGGGCCAAGGGGTTAGTTAACCTTGTCCTAGTGTTGGCATGTGACATTGTGCTTTTGGCTAGTGGTCTGCCTTCCATTTATACTGATCAAGATTGAGATGTAGATGACCTACTATAGGTTGACTCACATGTGTCTTACTAGTCTTTGACATTATTTTCATTCTCTTTTTCTTTATGTGATTACATGTTCATAATGTGATCCCTCATGATGTTTCGTTTGATGTATCTCTCTCTTTCTGTATATTCCTCTATATGTATCTTCATTCTTCTATATGTTGTAAACATTTTATCTTTTTCATTTATCTTGTGTTCTTCCTTTAGGGATGATGCAAGTTATCGAGACATTTAGGTCTCTTCCATGTTGACCTAAAAGGTTTTTTCTTTGTTTTCAATCTCTTTGTGTCATTCTAGTTTTATGAATATTTGGGGAATGAAGGTGTTTCTAAGCTCTAAAATAACATTGTAGCAAAGACATACAAAACCCAAATCCATATATTTTTTATGTATTCTTGGGGGCAACCCCTCCCTCCTTTTTTATGGCATAACTTTATTTCAAAAATATGATTTGGAATAGGCTTTTCCAAGGAGAGCTCTCATGTCTTAGGAGTAAATATTGGCTACTTTAAAGAAATTTATCATAGAAATGGTGTTAGCAACCACTTTAAAGTGGAGGTATACATTGATGATATATTTCAACATTTTTACATGTTTCAGGGTGCAATTTTTTCTTGTGATGTGTCCTTTTCTTGGTGGTGTCATTTGGTTTAATGTCCTCCAAGAGAATTATATTTATAAGGTTACAACTTTCTCTTAGTAGCTTGATGCAAAGCAAGGTATCACATAAGTTGCAATATATTACTCTTGACTTATCCTCCCTTGGAGACATTAGGCATGATGTTCCCTGAGAAGAAGACCTTAAATGAATGGAACAAAATCTCCTTGAACAAAAACCTATATACATAATATTTGGTATAATATACCTTCTTTAGAATGAGACAAGAACGTGAGTGGCACCTTATCAGAGTTATCGGAGGAATAGATTTCGAATGGTAAATACAATGAGAGTTGATGCACTGGAATGAATTCATCACTAAGCCACCTTCTTGGAGGGATACTCACCTAGTGGACAGCCTAAGGTTCCACTACCTTAGAGTAAGTGCAAAACCAATAGTCTAGATGTGATCCACATTGTGTTGGTCTATCTAGGCTTGATCTCTTTTTAGCCTTTGATAGTGTATTATTGTTTCATATTTTTCATTGTTGCATACATAAGTTTCTTGAATTTCTACTTTAGTGTGAGTTTGATGTGGGGTCATACTCTCACTAACGTGGGGAAAAAATGTAGTAACAAAAAACTATCCCTTTTTCCTTAGTTTGGGAATAATTAAAATTCACTTAGTGTTACCTTAATTTAGTGTTGTAATGTGTTTTGTACATTCACATTAAGTTTAGGACGTTTCTAAACTAAATGGACTTAATTGTGACTTATTTAGGGTTTTATGAAGTGTATCCTTACACTTTCACACTAATCTAAGGATTTATTAATTAATTGAGCCTAATTGGTCCCTTTAATTCAAATCCAAGCCTAATTAATTGCAAATTTTGAGGGATAAATCCCAAAATTCTTAAATCATATTACACAACACTTAATTTTACAATGTGTGTGTCCTAGGATAGTGACCTAGGACCCATTCACCATTTGGCGAATGGGTCCTCACTAGGTCCTAGGACCCTAATTTTACATTACATTTAACATCCCCTGAAGTGTGTCCCATACAAGTGTTCTAGGACCCATCAAACACATGGAGAATAGTTCCTCACTTAACCCTAGGAACCCCCCTTGAAATATGTTTTTGACAGTATTTTAATGAATTGAAATTCAAGATCTGTTGTCAGCTAGTATTATTTGAACTTAGGAATTAATCTTACGTTATGTATAAATACAAGGCTATTTCACTTAGTTTCACCTAGAAACTTTATGAGCAAGTCCTAATAGTAAGTTAATGAGATCAAGAGTTCACAAGAGTATTCCCAAGGAAATCAAAGGAAAATTTATAGAATTTTATTGCAGCAATCAAGATATCAATCTTCATGTCAAGGTAATGCATGGTGTTGAGCTAATGTGATGGTGTATCATTGAAGATCCAATTCAAGCATTATTCCATATCAAATTTCATGATCAAATCTACACTCATTGAGGCTATTTCATGCTAAGTTTGAGATTTGCAATCCAAGGTTCAATTGAGGATTGGTGAGTAGTGAAATTGCTTTGTTCATTCATCTCTCCTTTTATGCATTATTTCATTCCAAGGTTTAATTACCAAAATGGGGTTTGATAAAGGAAAACCCCTGTTCTCTAAGAAAACAATATTTTTCTTCTCTCTTGATGTGTAATTACAGGTTTTAGGTTGAATTTCAATTGAAAAGAAAAAGTTGTCAAAACTATCAAAGTTGCAAAAATTGTCAAGTTTCTAAAATTGTCAAGTTTCTTCCAAGATCACAAAAACTAAGCTACAAAATTTATTTCTAGGTTTTTGACAGTATCCGACTAGGATATGAGAGTGTAGACTTTAAAGAACATAACCTAGAAATAATTTTTCTAGAACCCTAGCTAGGACCCATTCACCATTGTGAAAATGAGTCCTTAGTGAGGCCTGGAAAAACACTTTTTGCAAAAGGTACACAAAATTTTACCATCTTAAAACATACAATTTTTTATTGTTATATCAGTTAGGTTTATTTTTGGATACTCATTTGTGCATTATAACTCTCATAACTGAGTGAAACATCAAGCAAAAAATAGGTGCATCATATTGTTATCTCATTTTGTGATCATCCCATTTTCCTATGTTTCAATATTGTTGTTAGGTATTTGAATAATATTTTTCTACTTCTCTAATTTTGTGTAGTAATGAAAAGGTTCAGGGTCAACATACATGGTAACTTCCTTACCATTTTGAGGAAATTTGGAGCACTGGTGGAATATTGAAGGGATTTATTTTAAGGCATGGATCCATGGTCATCCCAATAGAAGGTTGTATGGTAGCTGGTCCTATTTGAATGGGGAGTTTGATTATTCCTTCTGAATTTCTTTCCATATCATCATAAGCTTGTTTGGTGATACTTTTTCATTTGTCTATTATGTCATTAGAATAGCCCAACTATTTTACTAACTTTAAGGTACAAATATTTAGACTTGCACCTTTATCTATTAGTACTCTCTTCACTTTGTGTTTGTGGAAACAAACTTGTAGAATGAGAGCTTGATTGTGGAAATATTTTTGTGTAAGGTCATTCTTATAGAAGACCAAGTGATGGGTGGAGGTGATGTTACCAACCATGACTTGAAACTTATCAGCGTTAAGGCCTTTAGGAACTGATATTTCAACAAGAGATTTCTCCAAGATATCTTTATGTGTTGGCGATAAATTCAAAAGCTCAAGGATGGAGATTAGTGCAAGAGTTTTCTTTAGTTATTCCACAATGTTGTAGTCATTTTATGGCTCACTTTTGGATTTTACTAGGTGTGGGGCTCCTTGGATTGTAACTCTCCCTCTTCATGTAGTTACATTACACTCAATATCTTTTCCTAGTATGGTTACAACATTCATGGTATGATCATCTATAGAGATGTTTCCTATAAGGTCATCCTAGGAAGAGTTGGCTTTACAGTAATCTTTCTCTTTACCATTTTCATTCCCATAGGATGGTTAGGGATTTGATTCTTGTAGATTTTTTAGGTCTTTATTTCTAGGATGATGTTCTATGTCAACCTCTCCTTTTTCTATTAAGTCTTGCACAATGTTTTTGAGCCTCGTGAAATTGTTGGTGGTATTCCCCTTGATCTTGTGAAATTGACATTTTTAATTCTCATTATACCAAGGAGGTTTGAATTTTGGCTCCTCATAGCTTGTTCATCATTAATCTTCATACGTTTTGTCAAGAAGAGTTTACACATAATTACCTCAAGGGGTTCTCCGAATGGGGTGTATTTCCTTCTAGGTTGGTCATATTGTCTTCGTATCCTCCTTTCATTATCCTATCCTTGATTTTTCTATTGGTTATTAGGTTGGTTTGTTTTGAGGATAATTGGTTTGGTTTTTCTGTGGATAATTGGGTTGGTTGTTCGGTGCATTATTTGTAGTGTAACTTTTTTGTGTTTTTTGAACATGATTCTGTGGTATGTTGGAAGGTTGTATGTTTCATACAACCTTAACATCAAGCACTTTGTCATTGGTTACATTTTGTTTTTTCCCATATATTTGGTTTGTTGTTTGAGATAGAAGGTTGATCCTTAGGGTTGTAAAGTTTAATTACTCCCCTTGCAATGAGAGTTATTTTGATTAGCAAACCCTTTTCAATAGTCTCCTCAAATTTTCTAAGGCACAACACCATGAGTGGTAGTTGACGTCTACTTGTACATTAGAGATAAAGATGTCTACAAGTTGTTTCTTAGGAATGGGCCACTTACATTTGTTGGATTTGTGTCTCTATCTCTCTGGATATGAAGCAAATTATTCACCTTGATTTTTTTTGATTTTCTAGAGATTGGTGATTGTTATATCCTACTCTATGTTGTACGAGAAATGGTTGAAAATTTTATTTGACAACTCATCAAATGTTTTGATACCAAGTGGTAGACAAGAGAAACACTTGATAGTGGTCCCACCAAGAATTCATAGAAAAAGATGCATTAGGTATGTATAATTTCTTTTTAGATCAATGAAAGATACTTAAAATTCATGCACGTGCTCTATTGGATCCCATATTCCCCTATACTTGTCAAATTTTGGTATTTCAAAGCCTTTGGGGAAAGGTATCGTGGATAAGTTTTGATCAAAAGGATATGGAAAATAATCTTGTAGAGCATAGCTCTTCTTTGGATTTCCAATTTGGATGCCCAATATTTTTTGATTGAGGTTTTGTAGTTGTACGATTATGTCATTAATTGGCATGCTTGCTTGATGATTTTGTGTGTTGTAGCCTTGTTGTCCTATGACATTTTTTTATGATAAACGAGATATTTTGTATGTATGGGACCTTGATGACCATGTTGTGTGTAAGGAAGATTAGGTCCTTGTTGTGTGTTGTAGGTGTGTTGAGTTTGTGGTACACTCTAAAATTAATTTTGAGGTACTCCTTGGTATTGATTGTGTTGAACTCCTTGATATTGATTTTGAGGGATACCATGGTATTGTGTTTGAGCTATACCTTTTCTTTTATGGAATAGGAGATTGAGTTTGGGTTTGTGGAGTACCATGATGTTGTTATTAAGGTGTACCTTGGTAATTCATATATGGTATCCCTAGATGTTGTGGATTTTGTTTCAGAGTACCTTGGTAGTGCATTTGTGTTACACCTTGTTGTTGTTGTTGAGGAATACCCTGATAATGTGTTTGGGATATACCTTGATGTTGTGGATTGTAAGGAGTATCTTGGTAATGTGTTTGGGCTACACCTTGTTGTTTTGGATTTTATTGAGGAGTACCTTGTTGCTATAGATTTTTTTGAGTACCTTGGTAGTTTGTTTCGAGTACACCTTGTTGTTGTGGATTTTATTGGAGAGTAACTTGGTAATTCATTTGTGGTATCACTTTGTTTTGTGTTTGAGGTGTACCTTGGTAATTTGTTTGTGGTATCCCTGAATGTTGTGGATTTTGTTAAGGATTTCCTTAGTAGTGCATTTGTGGTACACCTTGTTGTTTTTGTTGAGGAATATCTTGATGTTGTGGATTGTAAGGAGTACCTTGGTAGTGTGTTTAGGGTACAACTTATTGTTGTGGATTTTTTTGAGTACCTTGATAGTGCATTTGGGGTACACCTTGTTGTCTTGGATTTTGTTGAGTACCTTGGTAGTGTGTTTAGGGTACACCTTGTTGTTGTGGATTTAAAAAAAGAAAAAAGAAAAGTGGCTAGCCACTATATATTTATATATTGGAAATTAATAAGATGTACATTTTCTGGCTCAAGGGGCATACCAGGAGGAAAGAGCCAGTGAGAAAACCTCCAGTTGTAGCCCAAAATAGAAAAGAAGAACAATATCTAGTTGTTCAAAATACAAAGAGATGACTATTTACAGTCATACCAGGATCTATCTATCCAAGATTATAATCTTGTAGATTATATCTGATACAAATAACATAATCTGAAGGCTGAAGGATTACAAGCTATTACAAAATCTGCAACACCTGCAATAAAAACTTTTACTACATTTCCTTTTACTACTCCATCTACATGAAGTCGCTCAAATTGTCACCCTATTCTTCATTTCCTTCTTCCTCCAGCTAAGAGTTCACAACTATGTTCATGTCCGGAATGCTAGCAATAGCAAGCCTCATATTATTACCACCATGTGGCTAAGATTGTACCAAAATATGAGATCCTTCATGAGTTGGAGTATGCACAGACCTTGAATTTATTTACAATGGAGATGCTACATGATAACAATTATGATGAAGAAGAAAATAAATGTAATGATATTTCTCCCTGAAAAATTTCAGTCATATCCTTCCCCAAATGGTGAGAATATCTTGTTAATGCCTTATTCAAGTGATTGGGGTCAAAAAATTATAAAGATAATTTTAAAGCATCATAAGCACTAACAATTGCTTTGTTGTGAGGTAAAAAGTGAGGAGGAAAGATACCACCCACATAACCTTCTCCACGTGAGAAAACATATTTTTGTGCACTGGAAAGAATTGCCTTGTTTTGCAAAAATATGGAATTTACCATTTTATCAACAATGGCATTAACTGAATCCAAGCACTGTAAAATATCCATGATATTAGATAAAAATATGGAAAGAAAATTTGATGGAAAGATCAATCTTCTTGATTTAGGATGAAGAACCTCACTCCCAATTATGCATTTGAGGCATTTATAATCACAAGGGCAACAAAACTTGAAAATAATTTGAAGATGCTGCATATCAAGCTTACTAGTAATTGGGCTCTCCAAGCTTTGAACTGGGAGCCACATTCTTAAATTTTGCGGGAGGTAGTCCATTTATCTACCTGTGACAGACCTTGATTTTCTAGCTAAACAAACAATCTTTGATTAGAGAAAAGATAACTAAGCCAACTTAACTTGTTCGATGGAGATTAAAAGGAAATTCTATCCATATATATAAGCATACGACTGCCTTGTTCCTTAAAAGCTTACCATCTTATCATGACAAAATACCTTGAAAGACTTAACACAAAGAACCAAATGTGTTAAATAAATTTAGCAGATTTATTTTGACAACATATGATAGACATCGTACCAACAATACCTCCCCACTTGGTACAGGAAAATCACCAAATTTTTGCAATGTGATTCTAATTTCATACTGCTTGGCACCCTCATCATGCCAGCATTAAATATATATTAAATTTTAAATACCTGTACCTGGCATAATGATTTGAAAAAGCCACGATATATACAAACTTTATCAATGCTTGTCAGCAGATATTTAAATTGTACTCCTTCATAACATATAATCATACTCACCACAACCCAAGCTTTCCTTATGATATTAGCTTCATACTTCTTGAATCACACTTGCTCAATGATAGTGACTCGCAAGATTGATAGGAGTCACAATCAATCAAATCCATCTTCTAATATTGATTATAACTTAAATGCCAAAAGACTAGTTGAAGATTGATAAAATTTGGATGAAATTATCAACAATAAATATGTTAGTTGAAAGTTGAATAAAAAATTGTGAAATAGCACCTCCATAGTTTTACAATTCCAACTAAAAGTTAATAATCCACTTGAATACAATTTTTCTCAAAGACAAAATTCCTCTTTTGAAATTAATTTTTCCAACTCAAAATCAATTTTCCCAATTTGAACAATATGAGTCACTTCTTTTTCAATTTGGTCACATCCCAAATTGGCTAAATAATGTGCCACCATATTTCCTTCTCTACAAATATGCAATAAATTATAATACAACATATTTTTCAAAAGTTTTAGAATTTTCTTTACAATATAAGCTAATTTCCAATTATGGGAATTTCCTTCCCTACAGGTATTGATCAGAATAAGGGAGTCCCCTTCGATCTCTAAACTTGAGATTTTAAAATATAGGGCCATTCTCAAACCATTTAGTAAAGCCTGTGCTTCAGCTTCATTGTTTGTGCCATTTATTAATTTGATGGATTTGGCACATAGGACTAAACCTTTATAATCTCTTATTACTATCCCAGCCCCTGAAATTCCTGGGTTACCTCTTGAAGCACCATCAAAATTTAGTTTAAATATTCCCAAAGGAGGAGTTATCCATACAACCTTAGATATATAAATTTTGTTTGAGACGTTGTGAAGACTACCTTTGAAGGGGAGAGTCAAAAGAGGCCAATTTGAAAGAGTTTTGGAGTCCCAATCCAAGAAAGATGAACTAGTGTGCTTGTTTTTGGTTACATAGGCATTTACTATTTCTGAAATTGAGATTTCCAAAGAAGACAAAATATGGAGAACACCCTGTTTTTCCTTCCTAAAAATGCATTTATTTCTTTCCCACCAGATAGACCATAAAATGAAAGCAGGAATCACTTCCCATATGCAAGCATAAAAGGAAGACTGATACATTTTGGGTCAGCTAGAAAATAAATCCCATATAGTGTTTGGAAGAGGTAACTGTAACTTTAACCTTGATAAGACAAAATGCCAGCAACTTTGTGCAACTGAACAAGAAAGAAACAGAGGATTGGCATCCCCTAATTCCATATCACATAGGACACATTTGAAAGGAGCATAGATTTTTAATCTTGATAATTTATCACTTGTTAAGATTTTGTTCTGAATTACTAACCAAGCAAAACAACTGGCTTTAGGTAAAAAATTTGAATTCCAACAAAAACTATAAGCTCTGTGAGTTTGGAATTGAGAATTAGATTTTGAGATGGAGAGATAACCTTCTTTGACTGAGTAACAACCTTTATGTGATTTTGTCCAAATTAATCTATCTGAGCAAGATGAAACATAGACTATTCTATCCTTCAAGATAGAGGCAATGATAACCTTATGATTGTTATCAATTAGTTCCTTAGAAAAATCCTTCCAATTGACTTTTCCTGATAAAGACTCAACATTGTCAAAATATTGATGAACATATGTACCAAATTTTTGAGACAAGAAAGCTATTGAAGAGTCCAAATTATAACAGTTTAATTTCTTAAACCCATTCCAAGAGTCATTCCAAAAATGTGCATGTTTTCCATCATTAATTTCCCAAGATAAATGAGGAAGGATTAGCTTTCTGTAGGACAAGAGAAAATTCCACATTGTAGAACCTATAGGAGGATTTGAGATAGTAAAGATTCTTGATGAATTCTGGCTATCCAAATATTTATTTTGCATTATACGACACCATTTTAATGAATGATTTGAGAACAAACGCCAAACCATTTTGACTCCTAAGGCTAGATTTCTATCATTAAGATTTTGAAGACCTGCACCCCCATTTAGCTTAGTCATACACATAGCTTCCAAAGAAATTAGAGGTATCTTCTTTTTAATAGCCACATTACCAGACCACAAGAATTTTCTGATTAGTTTCTGGATTTGGGTTAATATAGACTTGGGTGCTTTCAAAACTGACATAAAGTAATTTGGAATAGATGAAAGCACTGACTTGACCTAAATAATTTTTCCTGCTAGGGAGAGCCATCTTCCTTTCCATGAGAGAAATTTTGATTGGATAGTTTGAATAATTTTGATCCAATAAGAAACCCTATTTTGGCCTAAAAAGACAGGAATTCCTAGATATTTACTAGGTAACTGATCTTGGTTGAAACCAAAAATCTTGACAATAGATTTTTTAGTTGAGGCTTTAGTGTTAAACAAATAAATCTTTGACTTATCTTCATTTACCTTTTGGCTTGACACTCTTGTGTAATTATCCAAGAGAATTTTTATGTTTTTCGCTTCTACCAAATCAACTTTACCAAAAAGAAGTGTATCATCAGCAAATAAGGAGTGAGTTACAGATATATTGGCATTTGGAAAGATAACAACTTTAATCTTCCCTTGGAGATTTGCAGTTTTAAATGATCTACTCAAAGCTTCAGCCAAGATGATAAATAAAAATGGTGATAAAGGATCACCCTAGCGAACACCTTGAGATGAATTGAAAAACCCTACAGATGATCCATTTAGTAACACAGAAAAACTTGCACCAGAAATGCAAGCCATTATCCATTTACACCATTTAGGGGAGAAATTGAACTTCAAAAGCACTTGTTTCAAAAAGCACCAATCAACTCTATCATATGATTTTTGCATGTCTAGTTTAATTATCACGGCTGACAATTTATTTGAAGCTATAGTATGCAAAGTTTCATGAGCCACTATTGCACCTTCTAGGGTTTCTCTGCCTGGAACAAAATCACCTTGCTCCTCTGAAATAATTAAGGAAATGAGAGGATGAAGGTGAAGATAAATTACTTTTGTGAAGATTTTATATATTGTATTGCAAAGCGAAATAGGCCTAAAATTTGAAAAAGATTTAAGAGCCAAGATTTTTGGTATGATAGCTATATTAGTGACATTGAACTTTTTACATCTCACCAGATTTTCTTGACTCTTCCAAGGCACTTAAGATATCAAACCCAATAAACTCCTAGCATTTTTGGTAAAAAATGGCTGTGAAACCATCTAGACCTGGAGCCTTATCTAGAGACATTGAAAAAACCTCTTTAATTTCTTTAAGAGAGAAAGGGGCAAGCAATCTCATATTGTCTTCCGAAGAGACCGAAGGTGGAATGTGCTGCAAAAGTTCCTGTCTTTCAGTGGATAAATTCACATTTTTGTTATCAAGCTTTGATAATAGTTTGGAGAAGAAATTGACTGCTTCTTCCTGAATATCTTTCTCATTAACAAGGATAGCACCTAGCACACTATCTTGAATTGTGAAGATTTTAATTTTTTGGCCTGGGTTGAATGATGAAAAAATTTGGTATTCTTATCACCATCTTTCAACCACAATTCCCTAGATTTCCGCCTCCAATATTCTTCTTCACGAGATAACGATTCTTTCCATTCAAATTGCAAAAAAAATTTGTTCTTCAAATGTATTATTATCCAGCCCATTTATAATGATTTTCTGATTGATTTCAACTAGTTTTTTATACACTAGATCTTTTTGAGAATTTTTATTTTTGAAAATTAATTGGTTCCAAGATTTAAGATTCTTCTTGACATAATCCAATTTATTGCTTAATTGGAACATTTTTAACCCTTGAACAAAAGGAGATGAATTCCACCATTGTTTTACACAATTGATTAGATTTGGATGTCTAAGCCACATAGACTCAAATTTAAAAGATGAATGACACTTTGACTTGAAATTATTACCAGAGATAATCAGGGAAATGGCAAAATGATCAGACACTACCAAGGGTAAAATTTCTGAAGAAGAGGAATACTCCGAACTGATCCAATTTGAAGAAATTAAGAATCTATCTAATCTCTCTGCTATTTGCAAGAAATTTTTCCTTCTATTGGTCCAAGTGAACAAACCATTTATAGGTATTACATCCCTCAATGCATTATCTTGAATGAATGATGCAAAATTAGACATTACAACTTTGGGAGGGCTTATTCCTCCTTTTTTTTCCCTATCACTAGAAATTGCATTAAAATCACCTGCAAGAACACATTTATCTTGACCTATCAAATCAAGTTTTGACTTCAGTAAATCCCACAGTAGTTTTTTATCTGAAGAGCCAGTTGGACCATAAACATTCAGAAGCCAAAATGAAAGGTCAAAATGAGTAACATACATTAACTGCCAGTTGTGATGGAATGAGATATTAGAAATACTAATTGTCTTAGTATTCCAAAGAGTTATTAGACCTCTCGAAGCACCTTGAGAGGGTGAATGAGATGCTCCCCAAACATGCCATTTTTTTTTAATTAATAAAAAAGACTCTTCAGAGGTTTTTGTTTCTTGTAAAACTATAATTTCAGCCCCTGAAACATCCAATTGGTGCTTCACTTGGGACTTTTTGTCAAAGGAATTTAATCCTCTGACATTCTAGGAGATATGTTTCATTGTAATTTGGGAGAGCAGCAAGCTCTCCTTGGCCTTTTTTTTATTTAAAGAATTACCTAGAATGGAATCTAGGGTCGATTGAATTCCCTTTGAAATTTCTTCTTGGAGCTTCATGGCTAAAGATTTCCTTCCTCTCTTTGCAGGAGATTTTGTATTATTAGGAGGGGATAATTTTGACTGAGAAATAGAACAATAATCCTCCCTAAGGGGCTCATCACCAAATACTTCTCAAGGAATGTCATCAATAAATTGCTCACCTATGAAGATTAGAGACTGGTCAACAAAATTCACCAGATCTTCTTCTGATGGAAACACGTCATGAATAAGATCTTGGTTTACTAAAGACGAAGATAGTTGAAGACTATCAACTTCACTTTGATAAAAAATGGCAAGATTGCTATCACAATTATTTGTCACACCCAAAGTTAACATCGAAGCACACTGGTGAGCTTGAAGAAGACAATTGAAGATAAATTCAGGAGAAAGAACATTTAAAGAATAAAGAAAGATCTTTATTGGAGAATGTAATGAAAAACCCCAGTTATTAGCACCAGGAATAACAACCTTCTTGAAAAGAGAGCGACTAGCTTTTTTCTTGCTAAAAACACATCCTGAAAAAGAAGGTTTATTTGAAACAGAGACCTAAGGTGATATAGCTACCTCGTTATTTAAAGAAACAACATGAGATTTTTCAAGAAGCGAACCAAACCTTGAATGGAAAGGTGAATTAGGAACACCAAGAAATTTTGAGTGAGCAAAGGAAAAGCATCTGAAGTAGAGATCAAAAATATTCCCAAGGAATAAAAAATCAGAGTTCCAAGAATTTTTGAAAGAAGGTAAAACAATAGATGGGACTGCCGAAGCTGCTAAATTTATTGGATTTGAATTACACCCAGGGAACCCACCAACATGAGATCAACATTTCTCAAATGGATGAAGAGGAAAATGACATGAATAATAGACAAGCTTAGGGTCTTCCACAACAACCGCTTGATCCCAAGAACCATGAACTGTTTTAATTTGAACACTTGAAGGCATTTTTTTTTAACATCTAATAAAACCGAAAACCTAACTAGTAAAAACCGAAAACCTAACTAGTAAAGAAGGATTTGAGAAAAAATACATATCTTGATTCATAAAAATACCCAGTTTATTACCAAGAATTTTGATAGTACCATGTTCTCTATATTCCAAGGGTAAAGTTGAACCCAAAAAGCAACAAAATGTTGCTTCACTCGATTAGGGTTAAAATTCAGAGTCCATAATGTTGTGAAGAGGCCATTGCCTTCCATCATCCATTTTTTTTTTTACAAAAAAAAACATTTCTTGAATCTTTATCAAAAAAAATAATCACAAAATATCCTTCTCCTTTATCTAAATAAAAAACTTGATTGGAACCAACCCAAGTATTAAAAACCCATGATTGCAGATTATCAAGAAGTGGAATAAATTTACAAAACTTACCAAACAGAGCTACATCCTTTAGATCCGAGATTTACGGATCGAGCATGGAGTGAGGCAACGTGACCTCGACCGAGAGGGGCGATTCTTCAAATATTTCCCCTTTAAATTCTAGGAATTAACAGATTAATCAAAAACCCAAGGTTTAACATAGTGAACATGAGCAAGTTGAACCAGTGGGCGAAAAGCACGGCTAGGTTTACTAGCACTACCAGACACAACCGAAGGAGGAGCCAACGGATTAGAGTCTATCCATTTCAGTAAACCTTTCTGCATTGGAAGAACAATGTTGTTAGGAAATGTGAGAGGGATGGAAGTGGAGGAGTTTAAACAAGGAATGGGAATGGAATTGGGAAATGTAGCAGGAGTAGGAATGGAGGGAGAAACAGGGGAAGAGAGAGAAGAACAACTAGCCACAACATCAACCCATGAACGAACTGGGAGAGAATGAGAGGATGATTTACATATATCAAAGGTAGGTTGGGAATCCCTAATGAAAGATTTCTTCTAGTGAGAAACCGACAAGCATTTCCCGTAACTGACAGAAACATCCGAAACCCACTTCCCATTTCTAAAAACAGAACCAAGAGAGCCCTTACCGAAGACACTAGAAGAATTAGTAGGAAGACCAACATACCTGAACCGAGAGGGACCAACAGCTGAAGGCAGTCGAGGAGCAAAATTTGAAACCCTAGAACGAGGCCTGACTTTGCTAAAAACATAACTAGCATTATTCAGGTGGAAAGACCTAGGATTTTCATAGACCTCAGAGAAAGGGACATGAGAAGCTGAAGAAGAACCAAGAGCCACGGAATGAGGTGGATGGGAAACCTAAGGATGGCTAGGGGGGATTTCGGGAAAAGAAGGTTTTGAAAAATGGGAAAATTTCGTTTTCTCCCTCCACAACGTGCGGTCCCACCTTTTCTTTTCCATTTTTTGTTGAACCAATTCAAAATTTTGTTGTTGTGGATTTTGTTTAGGAGTACCTTGATAGTTTTTTTGGGGTACAATTTTTTGTTGTGGATTTTTTTGGAGGGTACCTTTGTAGCTCCTTTAGGGTACACCTTGTTGTTGTAGATTTTTTTGAAGGGTACCTTGATAGTTTGTTTGGGGTACACCTTGTTGTTGGGGATTTTTGTTGTGATTTCCCTTGTTAATGTTGTGCATTATTTTAAGGTTCTATTATTGGAAGGCTTCCCATGTTTTGCATAGTGTTGTGTTGTGGCATGTTTTGAGTTTTATTTCTTTGATATTGTTGTGCTACCACTGCTTGCTCAATTTGTGACGGTTTCCTAAATAATGGGATGTCCATAGGTTGTGGTTTAGGTTGATTGTTGTTTTGTGAGATCAAGGGTGGTATTTTGGGATCCACTGCTGGTTTTGGTATCTATCTAACCACTATTTTATCTCCTAATGGAATGAGATTTGGATCCTTATGAATGTCCACATTAAAGTCTATGGGTTTTTTTTGCACCACTTTGTGCGAGTGTAAGGAAATACTAATTTGCATTCTTCCCAAGCATTTTTTCCATAAATTTATGTATTTTTGGATCTTGGGAGTGTTCATAAATTTATTTGTCAATGATTTCCTCATCACTATCATATTCTTCTATGATGACACTAGGACATTGAGTTTTTCTAGAAATTACTTCTTGATGTCTAAGAAGTATTTCCTCCTCACTAGGTGGTTGGTTTTGGATTGCTTTGAATGCGGGTTCTCTTTGAGGAGTTTTAAGGTTAGTTGGATTGTAAACCCATGATTGAGGTTCCTCATTAGTAGTGTTGGTTTTTGGTGCACTAGAATTACTCTTGTTGGCTTCCATATTTTTCTTGTGTTGAGATCTCATGGTTGTCATAAACAAGTTGAAGACCTTGGTGAATTTTGTGATCACTAATTATGAAATGGGATGGTGTTTTTTTTTGGGAATTTTTTTAAAAATTAAGTATGGAGATAATGTGTGAAATCCTTTTAGTAAAGGTTTGTTGATGGTTTTCTATGAATTCTATGCTTGATACTCAAGACTCTAAAGTATGAGTGATTTTGGTGGATGTTTTGATATGATGCTAATTTTGGGACACAAAGTGTACAAGACTTGGACCAATATTTTGCTCCATTTCTAGAGGATATGTTGATACTTACTTGAACTAGCCTTGAGGTTACAAGAAAAGGTTGTTGTTAATATCTTAGAAATTGAGATCAAGAGGATAATCCAAGTTTTTTTGTTTGATTTATGTCTTAAAAATAGGTTGATGTTTTGGTTTTCTAATGGATATGGAAATATGCTAATATGACTTGGTGTAGGTCTGATTGTTTTTGTTTGAAAGGATGATGGACTAACCAATTTTGAATCTATTTTTTATTTGCACCAAAAAAAATGAAAATAGTGATATTTGTTAGGATAATAGTAATAAGTTTTAGGACAATAGAATTTGCAACATAGGATGACAACAGTAAAAATTTGAGCAATAGCGATCTTTGTTTCAATTTGTGACTAGTAAAAAGAGAATAAAATAGTAGTAATTTTGACAGAAGCAAAAATTCCTAGGATAGTAGTGGTTGGTTTGTCAAAATTATTGTGTTTTAATTGTGACAGAAGTGACAGTGTTTAGGGAAGTAGCGGTAAGATCTTAGGATGATGATAGTAAAAATTTAGTGCATGTAATGCCCCACCAAGTAACCTTAAAGGAAGTTGCAATTAACATCATAAGTGAACCAATTTTTTTTTATAAAGTGCATTTAACATACACATTCACTTACTAGTTAACAACAACCTCTAAGGCTACAAAGTTAGGGTTACCTAAACCCACATATACATATTACATATAACCATAGCCTTATGAACTTTATGAAATAAACATTATACATCATAAGAACGCCACATAACATAATAAGATAAACAACCAAGGTAAAATCTCATAAACATTATCTTAAACCAATAGTTACATCACTCATTCCCAGAATGAGGCAATAGTACAAAAGATTACAATTACAAAATTCCACCTCATAATCATAAGAGGGATAAAATAACTTATACAAATTAAAATATTACAATGCAAGATAATACAACGAGAACCACGAGCTGTCCATCTGGATGTCTCGCCACCAAGTACTGAAGATCGATGGGGACCCAACGGTTTTGGTGCATGTTCCACCCAACCAATGTGGTACCCGAAGGCCCACCCCCCATGCTAGGAGATAGTAACAAAGTAACATGGACTAAGATCTACAACCACTAACTAAAGGCAGACTCATACTGACTTATACTGTTATAACCAACCAAATGAATTAACAAGTACAACTCATTCACCATACAAGTACAAATCAAGTACAACTCAAGTACAACATAAGTACAAATCAAGTATAATACAAGTACAACTCCAACATCACTGACATAGGTCACATTGCTTCCAGAAATAAAGTAGATCAAGTATGTTCAAATAACCATACACATAAAATAATTAACAACAGTTGTCATAGATAGAGTGTCATCATAAGGTTTGTCATGAGATCTCCTCTGGGCATTCTTCATAGGCTCTGGCACAAGTAATCCTGGTGGCCTCAACCGAATCCCGACACTCATACTCACTCATGCGGAATCAACTACCTCTCGCAAGAGCAAGATAGTTGATCTTGCCATTCCAGGCCTTCTCACTCATCCCAAGTCTAAACAAGCCCTTGTGTCTATGAGTGAGGATTAAATTATCTTGATTAATGTGAAGTTAGTCCTAATCTTCTAAGTACATTATTTTAATTATCACTTGATTAAATCACTCCTGAAGGTTATCCAGTTTACCTCTTTGGGCTCTAGCGCCTAACAGAAGCCACTCTTCTATTCGACAACACACATCAAAACAATCCACCAAGGGAACCACAAGTGCATACCAACTAGACATCATAATCCACTCCAACACAAGGAGGATACACATAATAGAAACTCACTCCAACATCTTGGAGGAAACAACACATAGTCCACTCCTTTCACAGGAGGTACAAAAGATCTCACTACAAACATCTTGGAGGCAATAACACATAGTCCACTCCTTTCACAGGAGGTAACAAGATGAAACCACATAACAAGATCACTCCATACAAGGAGACACGGATCCCATAATCCGCTCCTAAACCAAGGAGGTGCAAACATCCCCATTCATGAAAATCGGGTAAAACTTAAAAAGACGCCATGCACTACCCAAGGGAAACAACTGAATGGCACAAAGATTCAACAACTCTTATCCTCTAAGTGCTTCTAGAAGACTTATAATTTAGGACTAACACTAAATCCCAAAACCAACAATGCAACTTGACGACATAGCAACAAAAGCATTCAAGTTATCAATCAAATCTAATATTTGAATTTCCTAAATCCATACTCATTCAATAGGTAGTGTTGACAAAGTCAAAGACATGATAAGTAGATCATCTAAAATAATCATAACCCCTATTTCTCTTTTCATTATTGGAAATCTAAAACAATTAAACTTACTTCCCTTTACTGAATACAAAGAATTAAATCCTTTAAGATAAGCATGAGGAAGATACTACTTTTGGATATACTAAATCCATATCTCTTTCATAATCCAATCACAATGATTCAATTAATCTAAAAATAAATTAATAAATAACATAATTGATTGCCTCATCAATAAAACAACTTCTTAATTTACTTTTAAATCGACACAAATGCATGCAAGTAACTCTTTCCATTTCCTAGCCAAATCTTACATCTCATTCAATTTTCTATTTAACACATTCAATCACTTTAATATAATAACATATTGTTTCTCTATCCATTTTCCATATACACTAATCAATCCATTTTTAAATCTCTATTCAATAATACATTGCATACATCTTATAAAAACGAAATACGATAATAAATTTACCCTTAACATATTTTACATGCTCCATATTATATATACACCAAACATATATATTAATAAACTCAATTATATAGATTCTTTAATATTCCAATCACAACGATTAATTTGTTCTATGGAAATAAAACATAATAACTATTTGCCTTTTTCAATAGAGATAGTTCCTAAATTTACTTCTAATGCAAACTAACACTATTGCAAACAATCTTTTTCAATTTTCTATCTGGAATCTATGTCTCTTCAACTATCCTATTTAAAACATGCAATTTCATCAATGTACAAAAATATCTTTTGGCTTATCTGTTTGACTACGCATTCAAAACTTATCTTTTAAATTCTTCATGCAAAACTAAATCACGCGCAATTAAATAAAACAAGGTAAATACTGATTGAAAACACTCATGGATATATATATACATCTCAATATATTTTCTTCAATCATATTAACAAAATAACCATTTCCTTTTAAAATCAAGTAATTATTTCTATTAAAAAAATATCTTTCTCTATATATTTTCTACACATACTAATTATCTCTTTTAAAACACTACTAATACCCAATTTGCGAACAACAGAATAAAATAAGATAAAATAAAATATTATTTATTCTCTCAAATGGATATATACCTTCACTATATATATATACTAAATATAAATTAATATATTTAAATATATTTAATCATTAACATATCTTCTATCCTTTGCAGAATATCAAATTGATTAATTCAAAATAAAATATCCTTTATCATCAATATTCCAAAATATAAATATATTTTTCCAATTAAATCAAATTAATAATTGGACCTTTTACATATGGATTTAAATTCCACAATTCAATTTTAAATTATGCATTCTTTCAATCAAATATTTAACTCCTTCACTTAAACTTTAACATGCCATTTTAAAATAAACAATAATTTCTCCATATGTTTATAATTTTAATTCCACTAATCTAATATACAAATTTTATTTAAAATAATATAAATAAATATAATATTTAGTATTATAAATTATAATATAAAATATTATTAAATAATATTTTAATATTATAATAACAATACATAAAATATTAATATTTATAAATATCAATTTATTATTATTTTATTTTCAGAACAGCCATGGGAAAATAATTTAACAACAGTCTCATGTTTCAAGCATAACTCAAAAAATACGATCTGGGTATTTACAATTTTTGGATAGGGGTAAGAAAATTTCAAAATGCAAAAACCCTTTAAATTTTCTGAAAACTCAGTTTGTAAAAGTGAAGTTATAGGCAACGCAATCAGACCATTTTACCATGAAAATATAACTATACTGCAGATTTTAAAATCCGTTTTTTATATAATAAATAGAAAGTTTCATTTTCTAAAAACATTCTAAATACATTGTTCAATCTCTATGTTTGATTTCAATAACAACAAAATTGATTTCCCTAAATAATTTAAATTCAACTAAGGTTTTTACAATTTTCACTCAAGAATTTTCACAAGCAAAGGTTGTAAATTTGTTTAATTCTTTTCTTCTAATATCAAATTTATTTTCTAAAACAGATTTAACAAATAAATCTTTAATCACTACTATTTTAAAGAAAACAATCAAGAACAATAAAACATAAAGAGGAAAACCTGGTATAAGAAGCTACAGGAAGAGATGAATTTCTGATGCAAGCCTCCTCCAAAGATTTCTTGAATTTTCTTCAATTCTCCAATGAATCCAATCCAAAATCCAACAAATGCAAACAATCTTTCCTTCAATCAATTCTACAATCAAAACTTTCTTCAAACCCTTGTGCAAATTTTTCCAAAATTTCTTCCCTGCTGTAAAAATGTATTTTTCTAAAAACTTTCTGCCCTAAAATTAAAACATATATTCTTATAAATCAAAAATACCTAATTCAACCCTAATTCACATTACATGCAAATTAGATATTTCAATTTCAATTTCAATTTCAATATTTACAACCCTAATTCACATTACATGCAAATTAGATATTTCAATTTCAATTTCAATTTTCAATTTCAATTTCACTTTCAATTTCAATTTTAATTTCAATTTCAATTTCACTTTTCAAAAACCCACTTTCAATTTAAAATGAAATTTCAAATAATAAATTAATTTCCAAAGTTGCAACCAATTTCCCAAATAAACATTTAATTACAATTTCTAATTTAATTCTCACACGTTGGAATTAAATTCCAAAATTAATTCTAATTCTTTTATTTCCTTTCATTCTCTTGCATCACGTTTAATTAATTAATTAAATTATTTAATAACTAAATTCAACCCCCATGGATTAAATTTAATTACTTAAATAAATTAAATATAATTAATTAATTTAAATATAAACTTTTATCCACATTGCATTATTTAAGTTAAATAACCATCAACATGATTTAAATGCAATTATTCTAAATATCTATTTCCAAATCAAGAATGCTTTAGAATTAAATAACATCAAAGCAAAACAGACAATGACTCGACACACACAACTGATGACACACTAAGGCTAGGGTATAGACTTGACACATGTTACCTAGCTACTATCTCCCGTTCAATTTAACCGTTGGATCGACACGCTCAAACCTGTAAAACCAAGTGGAGTCGATGTCATGTACCTGCAATCCTGCAACCAAGTAAACAACATCATACAATATGTCCAGCATATAATACACACCGTGAAGAAGAAATTACGGATTCGTAGGGTGCTCGCAAGTGAGTGATGCGAAACCGTCCTCTTCACCAATACACTCATTGAAACTGACACTTCCATCATAATCCAGTAATCTCATAATAACATCTCATGTTAACTCTACAACATCATTAATCCATAATGCATGTGAAACAATAATCAGATAACTGCATCCCACAATAATAGTTGTCGCTCAATAGTAGCAATCAAAACATCATAACAAAATGTATCCAGTATCAAAGTAATTGCAACCAAACATAGCATAAAGCAACTTGAACAAGAATCAAAACGAAGGGGTATTATAGTGCATTCGTGCCAATTTTTAGGACAAAAGCAATGGGAATGTCAATAGAAACCATGTTTCTAATTTTTTTAGTTTTGTCTAACAATAGTTTGTTGGATAAGTTTGCAACTTTGAGATATTTGGTTGATCTAATGTTTAGAGGTTTATGTATGATATTTGACAAGTAATAAAGAAAATCAATCAAAGTGTATAAAACTAACTATAATGTTTTGAATGTAAGGAGCCAAAATTAGCCCAAGTTTAAATTTGTAATAGCATCAAAATATTTCGAGAAATACCCCAAGGTCAAATTGGTCAATGGAAACACTTTTAGACCCACAACTTGGAAGCTCCTTTGAAGTAAGGGTAGGGACACCCAAAGGGATGTATACATTTAAATATTTCGAGAATGGAGAAATAGGGGCCTCCTAGAATGTAAGGATAACCCAAATCACCCTCTCCTCAAAAATCTACAAGTAGTTTATGCTAAGCTAAGTATTTCTATCTCAATTCAAAGGAGTTCATATGGTGAGTAAAGCATCTTCAAGGTCGTATCCTAAACCAAAGGAGTCTAATGGTAAAAAATATATTAGTGAATGTAAGGTGGATACAATTACAAATCAATCCCTTACTCATGAAGAAACCCTCATCCTCAATCACTTATTGTCTCAAAACCACCATAAGAGCTACTAAATCACAAGGAAGTGACACTTTATTTTGGTCAAGCTCAAGAAAAAACCATTAGTTGTAGAAATCATAGAAGGGGATTTTTTCAAAATATTTTCATAAGTGGAATGTGAAAGGGGAGGCATAGAGGCATCAACACACACAACTAATCCTAACATGGTGGCCCCAACAATGGCATCTATATTAATAGACCCCTCCACTATTGGTGTAATATGTAGAGAAAGGACCTCAATGGACTAAATATGATGAAATTTCAAGCCAATAAGGGATTTAGAAACCTCTCTAGGAGATATAGAAATATAAAATAATGACTTAGAAAAATCTCATGAGGAGAAAACATAAGAAAAAACCCATTAGATAGATCCACAACAATATCAGAGGCAAGGGAAATAGAGCTAACAATAAAGGAAATTTTATTTAAAATGGGAGAGAGTGAGACTGAGCAAGATGATGAAATTTTAAGAATATTGAGAGAGTGTGTTGGATATATTTAAAAAAAACTAAACCTCATAATATTCTATTTCTCCTCAACATGATTATTCCAATGTTGAAATCAACAATAGCAATTTTTACCTAAATGATAATGTATTTAATTAATTGTGTTGGGATTTGAATAGTTTTAACTTTTTCATTGTGATTCGATGTTGGTTATTTTACCTTAATTCATTTTAGACATGATTAGATTTGATGATCTATTATCAAATTTTATGTTGCTCCTATTTATATTCATATCTATATTTTAATAGTGATGTTAATATTAATATATGTCATCATTACACCTTCATGGATGATGTCATGAATTAATGAGAATATATAAATTATATTTTAAATATATAGGGTAGATAATTTTAATTAATAATTTATATTATAATTTTAATGAAAAATGTTTTATATTCACTATCGATATTGAACTATGAAGTATTGTGGCTTTATTTATTTTAAAAATTTATTTATAGAATGAAGAACATCACAACCAAGATATATATATATATATATATATATATATATATATTCTATTAATAAAATAATTATGAATATGTTAATGATTAGAATTAATAATAACTAGGAAATAAATATAAACCCATGCTACTATTTTATTCTTTCATGAAATTTTGCAATGGATTGAGAGAACTTATTGCTTTGATGATGCCTGTGTAGGGTGTGATACTTTTTTTTCATGGCCATAATATTTATTAGATCTTAAATATTCACTCTTTTTAAATATCATTACTTTGGTTGATGTGAGAATAATTAAAGGAAAAAATGTGAAAAGAAAATTTAGTGCAAGTACTCTAGAAAGGTCTCGAGGACCCTTTTGTCTAATGTATCCAAAATTTAGTGTATATTATTCTTTTGTAGGTTGGTGAGTAAATTAGTTGATCTTATATGGTTACTTGAAATATTTAATCATTGTTGTAAGAAAAAAATATAAAATTTTAATATCCATGTTGCTTATAGTCTCTCTCCCTACTTTTTAATGAAGTAAAATTTGCTTACGTCAAATGTATGAAATGAAATCATGGAGACTATATAAAAAAAGTATCTCTTTTTACTTTTACTATTTTATGAAGTTGTGATATAAAATCATCTCAATTTAAATGCTATTTTGTTCTTTTTTCATTTTTGATTAAATAATCAAATGTTCTTTTGGATGTTTTATTAAAGGAAATCACATTAGTGTATTGAATTATAGGTATATTTTACATGTTTATAATATTTATCTAATATTTATAATATGTATGAAGTTAAATATTTTTCCTTTCACTTTCCAAATATTTTTTTATTAAAAAAATATAAATTAAATGTATATCCATACATTTTATGTATATAGAGAGTTGATAAATACATTAGAAAATACAAGGTTTTTATATAAATAATATTAATAAAGAGCTTTTTCCATATAACCCTTCACTATGTGTTAGCCCTTAAGGAGTCATGGACCCTTTTTTAGGGCATTAATTCTTATGGAAATGTGTTGGAAGTTGTTGTCATTGATGTCAACATTGATGATTGTGTTGTCATTTCTCTGAGCATTGATGATTGTCACTGATGTTAACACTAAGGAGATTGTTGGCAACTGTTGTCAACATTGATTGTTAGTTGTAATTGATGTTAGTCCTTGGCATTGGTTGTCCTTGTTACATTCAGTTTGGGCTAACATTGGTTGGATGCCATGCCTTATCAAAGAAGAGAAGAGTTGAAGAAGTTCATGGTTTGATGCCATACCTTATCAAATAGGTATTATTAGTCATGTTCATATAATGCATTATTACTAACAGATTTATTTTCATGATAATATATTAAGATGAGGATTAGAAGAATGAATAATGTTGGAGAGATGTTGATAAAAATATATAGCCTATCTCATGCTCTCTCTTTATATTCTTGATCATATGTGTTACTAAAAGGAAGTTTTGGTCTTTGCAACTTGCTCAATTTTTTTTTGATTCAAGAAGCTACATTGAAGTTTGTGTAGGAGAATGCTCCACATTATTCTATTGTTGTAGTTTTGGTCTTGCAATTTCGTTTTCAATGCCAATGCTTTGTGTACATTGCAGTCCTATATTTTTAGGTCACCTGTGTTTCTGAGGAGGTTCCTGTAAATTACAAAAGGTTGGAAGTGTTGCTAGTTGTTTGGATTGGTTTGAGGAATGCTCTAAATTCTTCACATTGATGTTTCTACTCCTACAACTTGGTGAATGTGTTCACAATATTTGTGCAATGTCTTAGTTCTAATATCATATGTTGAAGTGGTTTGTAAGATGTCCTACAAATGTTACATCATCTGATTATGTATTATGTGTTTCCTGAACAATTTTTTTTGTACCTTTTGGTTTGCGGTGGCTATTGATGGCGTGAAAATATTAATGAAGTGTATGGAAGTGATGTTGGATGTTCTAAGAACATCCCTATATGACCTACATGTTGCTAATTGGCCACTTTGGTGCTGCATTGAGTTCACTTTTTGGGTTATAATTTGTGGGTATCTAGCCGACAAGGCTTGTTCCTTTTCTTGGGCCATGTGCTTGGGGGCTACGCAAAAATTGAAAATGTGTCATGATAGATTTGGGTCATGACCTATCTTTTTTAGGACCACATAAAGTAAATTCAATTAAAAGAGTTTTTATGGGCCAATTGGTTATGTGCTTCAATGTCTCTCCACATGTTTCCTTGACGATGACTTAGGAAATCAATGTGTTCCTACATGTAAATAATTTTGGATCACATTGAAAGAAGTGTTAAGATTTTTTTGGTCCTCTCTATCATTGGGATATGGTTGTATCATGATTTTGTGGCCTGCTAGTTGAATTCATTATTATTCTTTTTCTAGACAACCGAATTAAAGAATTAAAGTGTTGTGATGGATGCAAATGCAAGATTATTTTAAATGCAACAAAGATGGAGTAATGTACAAGTGCACAAAGGTGTGTGACTGAGATCTATTGAATATCAAATAGAGATAGTTCCAAATATTATGAAAGGAAATATAAATTAAGCTTGAATGCCTTAGTCAATAGAGAGTTGTGTTGACAATCTTTGTAATTCTCTTATAAACCTTTTGTATCCTACTTTGAGATATTGAATCCTTTAGTTCCTCTTTATCTTTCTCCTAGAGTTGGTTGGTACTTCAATGTTGCAAGTAATTTTTGTATCTTTCTCTAAGGTAGTGAGCCTTCTTGCAAGTCTTTTAGTAATGAGCCTTATATTATGAGTTAAATCTTACCATTGTTTTTCACTCTTTGGGTTTTCCACATAAATTTGGTGCCTCTTTTTGCATGTGTGTGTTATCTATCTCTTTCTCCTTATTGTTGATCTGATTTCTACTATATCTTTCAATGGTAAATTTTTCTGAAGGTGTTAAAGTTTCAAATTTCTATATTCTTCTCTATTACTATACTACTTAAATTTATATCTTTATCTTCAAGAGGAGTTTGAGTTGTGCTAAAATTTAAAAGTTTTGGAAGGGGTTAAGTTTTTTCTAGATTGATTCAACCCCCTCTTAGTCTATGGAAGTTTTCAACAATTGGTATTAGAGACAAGTTCCTCTATAGAATTTCAACAACTTGAGGTTAAGATTTGAGATGGTACCTGATGGTTCATACAAGAGTCATAGGTTTGAGGGGACTAATTACTCATTTTGGAAATTGAGAATGGAAGGATGCCTAAAATATCTTGAGTTTGGGGTGTGGAAATCTATCAAAAATAGTTATATTTCTCCAACCATTCCTCTTAAAGATCCAACTAAAATTAGATTATATGAATGTAATGCCAAAGCCTAGAATTCCATCTTACGTGGGTTTGGTAGTTCAAAACTTTTGAAGGTGATGAGTTGTAGTTTTTCCAAAGATGTTTGGGAAAAGCTCAGTAGCATCTATGAATGAGACACTAAATTTAAGAAAGATAAGATGTAGATAATCAAAAGTATATTTGAGACTCTAAAGATGATTTAAGATGAAGACATTGAAAATTGTATGCTCCAAGTACAAGAATTTATCTCTAAAACCTCTAGAATTGGTAGAGAAGTAAAATAAAGTAAAATTGTAAAGAAGGTTTTGAGATCTCTCCTAAAATATTAGTCACAAAGTATCTTACATTGAAGGATCTAAAGATTTGGATAAGTATCTAGTTGTTGAAAGTTTTGGTACTCTTACTGCCTTTGAGATGAGAGATTTTGATCAAGATCTTCCAAAGAAGGAAGCTACTTTCAGAGCTAACAAAAGATTGAAGATGAAGTTGTTGATAAAATTGATGAACTTGATGAAGTTGAAGAAACATTTATGAGAAGGCTAAAGAAAGGTACTGGAAATACAAAGGTGAGTTACCTTTTAAATGTTTATGGAAGAATAAGTCATTTTACATCTAAATATCCTTATAAATAATCAGATGACAACAATAAAAGAGATAAGGTCAAGAAGGGTATTTATTCCAAAGAGAGAAATGGTTCCACTGAAGATGAGGAGAATGATTCAAATGATGAAACTCTCTTTATGGATTTCAATACTTTTGATAGAGATTGCAATGTTGAGATATGTAAGGATTCGAGCTCCTTAAGTGATGAAGACATATTTTCCTCTGATTTGGATCTAGAATCTATAAAACTTGAAGGTTCGGAATTTAATTTAGATGAATGATGGATTGAATTTAAAGTAAAAATTTGGCCTGCATTGGAAGACCTAAATGAAGTAAGAGTTCTAAATCAAAAATATGAAATCTTGCCTGCAAAATTAAAAGAAGAATCTAAAAAACTGATAATCCAAGTAAAAGAAGTAAAAATATATGAAATCATACTAAAGAGGTATAAGGTTTGATCTCTATTTTGAAAATAAAGGTTGAAGAAGGAAAGAGGATTGAATATTTCTTGAATAATAAACTCAAAGAAAAAATGGTTAAAAGTGTAAAGCCCTTGATCCTAGACTTGGCGTGGACACTGAAAATTGGTCTAGGCCTATGAGCACCACTTTCAACATAATTTTCTAATGTCCATGGTCATGATTAAATAATGTTAATTATTTAATTACTTTCTAAACACATCTTTCCTCTATTAATTAAACAACCTTTTAATTATTTGATTAGTTCATTATGACCTTTATTCAACTCAGATTAATTAAATAAATCATATTTATTTAATTACGTCGCTAATTAATTAGTTCCCTTTCTGAAGTAAATAATTTATTATTTAATTTACCTTTTATCATTTTTTTACTAATAATTAAATATTCTTTTTGAATTATTTAATTATTCAATTAACCTTTTCAGTCAATTAAATAAATTATTATTTATTTAATTAAATCATTTTAATTTCCAAATGTTGAATTAAATTAACATTTAATTCATAATTAATTGTTTCTGTCACATTCTTTTATTGTCCAGTTAACTAATTATTCACTCACCATCTGACTCGAGATCTATTAAAATCAACTAGTTATCTCTGGATTCGATATCTGATCGTCTCTACAAAAAAGACTCTCTGTCACAACTAGTCAATTAACTAGTTCTAACTCATATGCATGAACATATTTATTAATTAAATATATTTAATTAATTAATTCATTCATGTGTGCATTTGAACAGATCATTCTCTGATTTCTAACTTTATCCTTTTTATTCAAAGTCTAATTATTCTATTTTCGAAGACTCTCAACTAAAGGTTAAATCATTTATTTAATCTTGAACTTTTGTTCTTAGATATTTTCGAATAGTCTTAACACTAGATTAAATTATTATTCTAATTTAATCTTTATCCAACAAAATTTCCTAACTCACATTCTAACTGACACATAAATCACATCACATGACATTCATCAATCTCAATCATTGATCCCTCTTTCGAATCTGAGCCGATCGTTGGAAAAACAACTTTCTATAAATTGGTTGATCTTTGCTAGTATTCCTCCTCCCAAAATCTATACAATTTTTGGAAGAACTTAATCTTCGACATTTTTCTAAGACATACATCAAGGTTATGCTTGCATACATACTAAAAATTTGGGGGCAAGAATACCAACACGAAAAAATGGAGAAGGACAATCAAGATAATATGAGGAAATGGGTTGATATTCAATGATACTATTTCATATTATCGCTTTAATTGATTTTTAGTTCATTTACTTCATTCTTTGTTGTTTGATTTAGATTTATGCATGTTAGATTAGATTTAACCATCTTGTTGCAACGGTTTCTGGTTTAGATTATGTGAGAGTTTTTTTTGCATTGACGTTTCGGATCACACTCTGTGATCCATCATCAGGGTGAAAGTCCTTAAGCTCTTTCATCCTGATGATGGATCACGGAGTGTCCATGCAAAAAAAAAAAAAAAAAACTCTCACACAATCTAAACCAGAAACCATTGCAACAAATTGATATGGATTGTGGAAACTTGATATCATTAATTTAACCATCTTACTGTGCAACATCCATTTCATTTATGTCACATTTGGTGAACCCGACGTGAAGCACACTTCAAACTTCACGATTCCATTCTAATTTTTCATTTTTTGTTTTGCAGGTATCGTATGGAAAATTGCATCTGATTGATGAAACAACGCATCTGAGTTTGCAAACCGCATCTGACTGACAAAATGATGCATCTGAGTTCGCAAACCACATCTGAAAAAATACCATGATGCATCTGACAACACGAGCCACATCCGATAACTCCTGCAATGCATCTGACTATTAACATCACGACGCATATGTGAATTGAAACGACATATCTAGCTGGTAATATTTTCAATTTTTTTTTGTAACTTTCGTATTTTCACGTTTTGATAATTTTCGTTTTTGTTTTATTTTTTGCTAATCTTTTGTTTATAGCTATGTTTTAGGAGGATAACACTGTTTTTGCAAGACAAAGCATAGAAGACTTTGAAAACCAAAACCCCTTCTTTTCTGCAAGACGAATGACAAAGACAACCAATAAACTACTAATCAATTGCATGTAGGACCTTTTGTCGAAGACCTTAAATTTTTAAAATTAACTTTTGTGTTTTGTAGTTAGATAATTATCATTTGGTTTAAAATTTAACCATTGTTTTCTTTGTCTGGTGCAAAGGCACATTTTGTAATAACCCTTACGATTTGGTATATCGAAGTATCCTCTCCCCTTGCACATTTGTGCGATCCTGGGTGTAAGAGAAATGGTTACTAACTCTAGAACTTGGGCCTATCTTGGTGGTAAAAAATACTCACCCCAAGACGACTTAGACTGGTAGCAAGCTTTCACTAGTGACTTCCACCCAGTATATAAAAGTGGATTTTTGGGGGAAACCCCAAAAATCATGCTCACTATTCTGACGAGAAGGGAAAAAATGGTCTCTCATTGTACTAGATGGTGCCCCACGAACAAAATTCCCTTACTAAAAACCTTGTTGTAGTTTTTGTGTAAATCCTATCTATTTATTGGTGCAACAGGTTAGACCTGTGAAGCCATCTCATATTCTTATGGTTCATTTGTAGAGATGAAATGTATGCCATGGGATTTTCATGGGTACAGTAGCTTGGCTGCCTTGTATAATTGAGTGTCGTGGAGGGGAGCCAGTGGGGTCAAGCTACTAGTCATCCATCTTGAATATGTGTAGCTAGATAAATCCAATTGAGAAGTTAGTAAATACTATCCAACACAGCCTAGGTTGTACTTGTTTTTTGATTTTAATAGATTCATACACGTCAAATTGAAAACACTTTGTATTATGTGATTGTTCTTTCTTTATTTGTTGAAACTTAATCATTAAACTGAGTTAGTCGTAACATTGTCATCAAAAAATTGCAACTGTAAACTAAGTCACAACTGTCATATTTTGAACCGCATGTGTCTTTACAAGTTGCAACTGTCATATTTAAACCCACATGTGTTTTTGTGAGCCACAACTATGAAAAAAAAACCCGCATTTATCTATTAACATATTTGGTTTTAGAGTTTATACTTTCTGAGTCTCATGTACTTCCTGAGTCACATATGTTTCATGAGTTGCATCTACTTTATGAGTAAAATCTGTCATACTATAAACTGCATCTGTCACAAAAGGTCGCATTTGTCTGTCAACATTCAAGACCTGGTTTAGTCAATTAACCGCATCTAAAAAATTGAAACGCATCTGAAACGCAAACCGCAATTGACTATCAACAAAAAATTTTGAAAAACTGCAAACTCAGTCTGAAAGAAAAACTATCTTTTTCACTTTTGTTTCTTACGATCAACCTTGGACAAAAACTAGAAAAAATTGCTCAAAACCCTAGCATTATTAGGTGTGATTTACGTCTTAGTCGTAGTCATCATAAGTTGCAAACATTTAGACACCCCATAGGAAGTTGGATATCATAGAATAGAACAAATTTATGCATCATTGGATACGTTCATGCTTTAATTTGTCATTATCATTGAACCTAGTCACTATTATCCTATTAGTTAATCTTTCTAGCTCAACAGTCTAGTTTGGGAAATTCACCTTGTCAGTTGTGTTTGTCCTACAATTAGGTTCCTTGGTAAAGTTAGATCATTGCTTGGATTTATTCCATAGGTAGTAGGTTATACCCATCTTAGAATCATTTACCATCATAATCTATTCAAAAAAATTGCATACTATCTATCTTAGCATACGTCATCCTAGTATACATTATTTTAGAAATCCATAATTTTTAGTGACATATTCAAAAAATCCCAAAAACATAGAAATAGGACATATCAGTTTTTAGACATAGGTTGCATTACCTCATTCTAAGAAAATTTTCATGGTTGAAACAAGGTCTAAGAAGAAACATAGAGCAATGTTAGACCCTAACAATTTTGTCAATCCTTTCAGAAACCAACCATTAGAGAAAGAGAGACCACACAAAACTTTGCTTGAAAATCACATCACTAGAGACACACATGGACAAATTTATGTTGAAGACATAGACACTGTCGTACAAGATCCTGAGTTTGTATCCTTTATGGATGAGTATTTTTAAAGTGATCCCCAATGATATCTAGCAAAGTTGCTAGTAGAAGGTGCCACACTGCCACCAGGATTTGATGTTCACACCTTGAAAATAGCATCTACTCAACCAACGTAAACCATAACGTCAAGTGTCTTTGTTCCTCAAATTACTGCAACAATACCAACTGGCATATCTACTCAAACATCATCAATTATAAACACAACCCCATTCAACATAACACAAGGTTTACAATTCACTACGAGAACAACTTTATCAAACCCCTTTGGCACAAACACTACTGGTAAAAGATCCAAAGTTGGCACAAACACAACTATACCAAGTCAGAACATTCCGACATGAAATATTCCTATACCAAATTAGAACATTCCAGCAGGAAATATTACTATACCAAATCAAAAAAATTTGATAGGATATATCCCTACATAGAATTAGAACATTCAAACAGGATATATACCCTCACCAAATCACAATCTGTCACATAAAATAGAATTTTAGAACACCTACATTGATCCCAACAACACAAACAACATATCCTTGACACGAGTAGATTTTCTCCAAAATCAAATGCAAATACTTCAACAATAGATGGACAACATGTCTATGTTAGGAAAATGAACTATCTCAGCACAAGATTTATGTCCATGTCCTTTTGATAAAGCGCTATACATGACACCCTTCCCAAACAAATACATTATACCGAATCTGCCTAAGTATAATGGGAGGAGGAATCCTTTAGAACACATTAGAGAATTATCTACAACATGCATGGACATATCATATGACCCCACATACTTAATGAGACTATTTCTATGAACCCTTGTTGGGATAGCACTAGAATGGTTCTCTAAACTACCATATGGCATACGATCATGGGGTGAATTAGCTGAGAAGTTTTTTGAACACTTTTCCTTCAACATAGATAATGAAATAACAATAGCTACCTTTTTCCACACCACACAAGAAGATGGTGAAACTTTTACCACTTTCTTTCAGAGATGAAGAAGTTTAGCTAGTAGATGTCTAGTTGAGATACCAAAAAAACAAAAAGTCATGATATTCCTTGAAAATATTCATCCAAAACTGAGAAGTGACTTAAGAGTACATTGTTGTACCTCTTTCCTAGACTTGGTGCAAAAGGGCATTCTCCTTGAAAAAGGCCTTATTGACAAAGGAGAAATTAAAGTACCTAGTAGAAATCCAGTTGTTCAACATCAAAACACTCCCAATGATAGAAACAAGTTCTGGTCTAGAAACAAAAATGTTACAAATGATGGTATTTTTGATGCTAAGACCCTACATGTGAGACCTGTCATCACACTTAGAGGTTATGACCCCAATCAAGACATGACAAGTAATCTTGATCAAATGGAAAATTTTGTCCAAAATTCACAACAACAACAACCATAGAGGAGATTTCCTAAACATGAGTTTACACCCTTAGGGCAACCAATTGAGGTAGTTTTCAAAGAGTTGATTAAACATAATCTCCTAAAACCTCTGGAACCAAAATAGTATGATCCTGGTGTTATGCCTTGCATAACCACCCCATCTTTTGCCTTGGTCAAAATGGGTCCCCCATTATGTTTTTGTCATTGGTTGTTTTCCAAACAAAGTTTGGAGTCTTGCTTTTTAAGAACTTTGTTTTTCTTTGGTTTATTCTGTCAGAACCGGAACCAAAACTGAATCGGGTTTTGAAACTTCTTTCAAAACTCATTTTGATACCCATCTCGACAGTCTTTCTTTTGAACATTTTGTTTTGTCTTTGTCGGAGCCAGAGCCGGAGTGGAAGTTAAGTTGGTATTTATTCAAAATTTCAAAATAAAATCTCATTTTGCCTCCACCTTCGCTTTTTGGTCTTTCGTTTTAAACTAGGTTTTATATGTTAGGTTTTCTTATTTCGTTCTTTTTGTTTTATTCTTTGTTGACGGAACCGGACCTAGAACGGGAACCGAGTTGGAAAGTTAAAAAAAGTTTCTGAAACAGTTTTCATTCTAATTCCACTCCCACCATTTCTTGGTCGTTGACTTTTATTGAAGTCACACAGTAGTAATGGGCTAGTTCTTCTACAGTTCTGACTCTGCTCTAATGCATTTATTGCATTAATGATAGGTGCCATGCATGCCTGAAACTCTGAGTTTTACCTTAATTAGGGATTAACGCATAGTTATTACCATTACTGTTAAAAGATTGAAGAGTGAACCAGAGTTGTAGTGAATCTTTTGGGCGAGTGAATTGATTGATAGATAGATAGTTGTGTGTAGATTGCTTCAAGAATTTAGCCTATTTATTTGCATTCGAGGTAGGGTTTTCTATTCTCGTTCTTCTTTTTACTTTTGCGTTTTCCATTTCTATTCATGTTGGTTTTTTTTTGGTTTGGGAAAGTTCATGATTCTCAGTAAATTTGCATGTCTTGTTTTCCATTCTTTGTTTGATTGGATTTCCTATCTTCATTTTTGTTTTTGTATCTAGTTTCTTTGTTTTCAGCGCGGTCATTTTCACGTTTTAGTTGTGATCAAATCATGTTGGCTTTTAATGCGTAGGTTAAATTACGGTTCCATAGTGATTAGGGTTTGTTAAATCTTGTTTTTACTTAGGAATCTTTTTTTGCATTCAATCTGGTTAAAATAAATAGGGTTAAATTTGTGCCCTAGTTTTTATATATCAAGGTTTTTAGATTAGGGTTTTTATGCTTTATGTATTCATGTTTTAATTTAAATATGATTCCCTAGAAAGTACAATCACCTCTCAATCATATGGGATGGTCTTATTAGGTTACATTTAAGCCCCTATTCATTTTGATATGACCTAGTACTTAAGTCATGAAGTTATGCATTAAATTGTTAAAAACACTTGTGACGTCCTGATAACTTAGGCGAAGGCAAGATCAGAATCAATCTATACTTTAAACCATGTTTTCCAATAGGTATTTATTCCATTTCCATATCGTCTCCGATGATAACCTAGGCGGAAGCAGAAGCAAAATCGAAACTGAATATGAAATTAGAAACTCTGAAAGAAACCAAATCAATTTCCATTCCGGTTCTAATTCCGATCACCATGACAGTTTCGTTTATGATCCTGCTTGTTATTATTGTAATCTCAATAACGGTTTTGGTTATGAGCCTGGCAGTGTGTTAAAAGAGACTGTTTAGAATGTTTTTCTGCTTGGTTCCAACTCTGATGTATATATGAAAGGTATGGTTTTAAAGCATGTTTTGTGATGTTTATTCAAGGATCTAATTAGAGGTTTTGTTGCAGGAAAGCTAAAGAATGTCATGAACATCAGGAGAGGCTGCCTAAAGGAACCGACCTACAAAAACATCAAAGGAAATAGCTAAGCCTAAGAAGATAAAGTCGAAGCATCTACCTTATACTTTGAGGTATAATCATAGGGGTCCTATTGTCACCGCAAGCAAAGTGGAATTAGATTGGTCTGATATAACTAACACCAATCTGGGCTCATACAATTTTGAGGAGCTGTATTCAGAAACATTCGCTGAAGATATAATAGGGAGAACTCAAAGAATAGTTGAGTTTGGTTTGGCTCATAACACCTTATTCTATCTATCCAGTGCCCAAAGTTGATTATGACAGCAACAAGTGCTTACAATCCAACCACTAGGCAGTGTATGGATGCAAAAGACAATGTTATTATTGATTTAACTCCTTAGATGTTTCAACATATGTTTGGTGTCCCAGATCCAAAGAACTTGGTATAGTTAAAGGAGGCAGAAGCTTTAGAGAAATATAGAAAATACAAGGGGGCCAATAAAGCTTACTTGAACAAAAAATGGTTGAGAACAGAGAAGAAGTCTCTGACCAAACTCCATGATCAACCAAAGAGGACAAAATTCTACAAAGAAGTATCAGACTTGATCATGATGTTGTCTAGAGTATTTGGGAAGAGGGATGCATTTCACTTTAAGGAGTGGATGTTTTCCTTCATTCAGATCATCTTTAATGGAAAACAACAGTTTGATTGGCCAATGGTTGTCTCTAATTCTATTCATGACCAATTAACAGGGATAAGGGAAACCAAATTCTTCTTTATGACTTCTTATGTTATTTATGTAGTAGCTAGAGGAGGTATATTTCCAGGTTTAAGGAGAGTGGGGATATTGGGAGAGGCAGATGGACAAAGGAAAGTGTGGGACCATTATGATTAGTTATCTCTACAAGTATGTGAAACACAACTTAGAAGGTTTAATGATGCATTTCTATATGTAATCATTAACCAGCTTAATGACGATGTAGGATATAGATTGAGTCAAGAAGATATGGCATTTATCACAGAATGGGGATGCTGGTATATCCAATACCCCAAGTTCACATACTTCAGGCTGGCTGGATTTGAGGGTTATCTCCACTTACTACCAAGGTGTTGTAGCAATAGGATAGTTCTAATGGAATTTGTATATCAAGCTCTAGGGGTTAATGCCCGATTTGGATTGAAGCACAAAATAGTATGTCATAAGTTCCCCATGCAATTGGATGAATATAGCTGTCAACATCTGGTGGGAGCTAAGGTAGTGTGCAGTGAGTTGATACATCTGAAACTAGGTTTGCACATAGCTTGGAAGTACTTTGACCCAAGGAAGAAAATGAATGCCTTGCTGCCTTCTATTTTTGATAAACATTTCAATTTGTTGGAAGATTTCTAGAGTGACCTTCAAGATGAGTATGACCTCAAGAAAAAGAATTATGAGAGGTTACCCGTCTCACTCATAGTAGATCTTGGGATCAAAGATAATATCCCTGATGCATTAGTAGATGATGGAGTGGTATTAGATCCATCATATGAAGCATTAAATATTGGCACTAAAAGCTTGGATCTAGTGGAATGGGATGGTGAAGATACCATTGACATAAAGCAAATAGGGAGGCCAATTTTGGATAGAAGTATTCATTGGGTTGTTCTAAGAACCAAAACTCCTCAAGAAGTGGCTCCTAAGAAGGGGAAGGGATACAAAAGAATCAAGAGGAAATTTACATCCAAGGAGCCCTTGGAATTCTTCCCTCTAGACATTGAAGAGATTGAACTTGAAGCAACGGCTCAAGATGAACCAGCGACACAAGATGGAGATTCCCAAGCAAGACCTGTGGTTTCAACACCTGCATTAGGTGAGTCATCTACTCAAGTCCCACTTACAAAGCAGAAAAGTGAAGAGATGCCTAAAAGGAATCTTCATGATATTGCTGAATCCATGAAGGGAAAAGGAGTAGAGGTAGAGATTCATGAAATTGGAATGGACTCTTATGAGACTTTGTTAGAGAAAGATACACAAGAGAAGATGCCTCTAGAGGAGAATACTGAACAAGTGTTGATAGAGGAGAATCAGTGGGCGCTATTTGAAGAGGAAAAGAAGGTTTCCAATGATCAAGCACATGTTGTAGCAATAGAGAAACAAAAGGAAATTTATGCCAAGATACAGGTTGATGCCTTACTTCAGCAGCAACACATAAAAGCTAAGCTAAAAGTTGATGAAATAGAGAAGCAACAGAGGAAAAAAGAGCAAGAGCTCAAGATCAAGGAAGAGAATGATAAATTGGAGTTAATGCAAAAAATTCATGATCCTGAGGAAGAAAAGGCGAAGCAATGTAGGGAAAGAGAGGTTCTTGTGGCCAAGTTGAAACTTGCTGAAGAGGCCTATAAAGAGAAAGAGGAAGCAAAACGAGTGCAAAAAAAAAGGATGCCGAAGATTTGACCAAGAAGTTGCAAAACGAAAAGAAAGATGCAGATAGACTTCAGGCATTAGAGGAAGAGAGAAACCAGGAGTTGGAGAAGAAAAGATTAGAAGAAGAAAGGTTGAAAAGGGAAGAAGAAGATAAGAGGATACAAGAACAAAAGGACAGAGAGGAAGCTGAAAAGCTTGCTAAGACAAAAATGGAGCAAGGACAACAAGAGAAACAAGGGGTTGATTCTCAACCTCAAGTAAATGTGCAACCACCCTCTTCTACTACTGGTGCTTCTTCTTCAACTATAATGACCACTACTCTAGGTGCTCCCACTTGGTTAAAATTGGATCTTTAGAAGAGATCAGTGACACCTTCACAGCCTCTCAATTGGGACGACATGATGAAGAAAATTGAGAAAGAAAGGCCCAAGAAGAAGGCCAAGGTCCTACATTCCACCAGACTCACTGGCATAGGAGAGATTGTTGCTGAATGTGCCATACCAATGATAGATAAGGATGTAGGAGACATGCAATTGACTGATTATTAGTTGGGCACTATCAACTTGGGAAGACCTACTAGAGATTAGTAGATTAATTTAATAGATGTGGTAGCTTCATCAACTAAATCAAGAATGATGAAAGAAAAGAAAAGAAAGGATGAGCTTAAGGCTCAGTTAGATCAATTGCATACCTTTTTAAAAAGTGTTTCTTCTTCGAGGTCACAACAAGTTGCCACTATTGAAACCCCAATTTTGTTGAGTAAGAAATAAGTACATGATTTGGTACAGGTAAGAGGTAAAGCGAAGATGTTAGATAGATGGATTGATAAATTAAATCAGGAAATAGGTGAGGTGTTGGTTAATAGTTTTGAGGTTCATAAAATGACAGAGGAACTAATAGAAGAAATGAATCAATATGTCAAAGAATTGGGAGAACAGGAGGAGGAGTACAAAGTATATAGCTAGAGGCTGGAAGAGGTTAACCAATTGCCAAAGTCCACCCTCCTAGAACAATTAATAATTGAAGAGGATAATAAAGATTTCTTGTCAAAGACTTCCAACATACTTCGATTTAGGTCTGATTTTCTATACAAGCATAAAAGTGAAGTTCAAGATTCTATTAAAGATTTGAATAAGCAGTTTGAGGAGTTGGAAGCAATTATTGCTATTATAGTAAACGTTGATAAACCAGTAAAGGAGGGCCTTCCTTTGAACCAAATAAAGGAAAAATGGGATGATAGGTGTAAAGAGTTCATGCAAAAAGGAGATGATGGTGAAGATCTGTTGCTAGATCGATGAATGAATATTAAAGAAGAGATAAGGGAAGCTAAGAGGGAGTTGACCAAGCTAAAGGACATGAGAGGGTTTTTTGTTGTGGAGCTAGAAAGGATCAAATTTGAAGATAGTTGGGTTGATGGGCTGGATTTAGAGGTGCTTCAACAAGTCTTCTCCAATTTTGATGAGTACATTGCAGAGCAGGCTTCACATGGATAATTGGTAGCCTCATGCATGCATGGTTTTCTGTTTTCTTCTTTGCATGCACAACTGGCAATTTTTGGGTGCATGACTTTCTTTTCTCCTCTCCATTCTTTTCTTCTAGTTTAACTGAGTTTCTAAGATGACTGTAATCCCTAAAAAGGTGGATCAACTTAAAATAGAGAAGGACTTCAGATTTTTTTATATCTATAAATACCCTTGGGGCATCATATTGTAAGGGTCAGATAATAGAGAATAGAATTGGCCACCTGAGAGTAGGAGATATAATTTTTTATAGTTGTTACAGAGATACTTTTATTTTTACAGTTGAATATAATTACAGGTTTTTACGCAATATGGTGTTAGAGTTGAGTTTTACTTGATAAGGTTGATGAATTATAATCTATCTGTATGCCAGTGATTGTGCCAAAGCATGAATGTTTCTTATGTGATGAAAGTCATTAGAAGAAACCAGATTTAAGGATTATTTCATTAGATTATCTGTGAATTGAATTTATTGAAGTCTGTTGATCTATGATCTTGGCAATGAATGAGAATGTGTTCTTTTGGAACCTTTGAAATATTTATTATGTGTGATTGTGATGTTAAATTAAGCACCTTAGATGCATGCAATGGTATGGATTATTCTATAAGTTGTATCATGCTATGGTTTTTTTGATCTATTGGAAAAACATCCATTGTTGAAGATATATGTCTAGATGCTAGATAAGTTTTATTCATGTTTACAGATGTACGCCCTGATTTATCTTTTTCATTTGTTTAAAAACTCCCCTTTCTTTATTAAGGACAGTTCGATGAATAAGTTATTGCTTGTATTCCTTGTTACCAACACATGCCCCTTGAATATTATAGTTGCATGGACCAATTGAGTGACACCAGATAGTTGAGAACCAACTACCAGGACCTTGGGATTTAGGCTACTATATGTTGTCTTTCCTTTTCAGGAGAAATAGAGTAGAAATATTTTGTTTACACATTGTTTGTGTCATTTTCACCATCAACACCTAGATAGTTTAAACCCTCATGGTGGGATGATAATTCCTATTGTGAATACCATCAAACAAAGGGACATAATGTACAACAATTTCAACAACTAAAGAATATCATACAAGACTTTGTTGAAGACAAAATTATAGAGGTCAATGGGAAGAAACATACCAAGAATAGTGATCACAAGGTCTTCACAGATCCATTACATGACCATGGGAAAGGAAAGGCCTCTAGTTCGGGAACTAATAATATTACCTCGGCCAGTTATAACAGTGCTAACTATGATTATAAACTAGGTACGATCATAAATCACTTTCGAGATACAAATGAAAATATCCATACCATCACCATTAAGAAGCATCTTGAATGTGCTATAAATACACTTAGAACTAAGATAACTCTTCTAGGTCCTTCTTTTGAGCCACCTACATAGTCTTCCAAGTCTAAGTATAATTTTCTTGAACAAATGGCAAGACCCCAGCACATATATCCATCTTGGAACTATTAAATTTATCACCAGATCATTGAGCCATTTGTGACAAAGCCTTATAGAGCACAACATTCCCTACCAACTTAGATTTCAATCATTTCAAAGAAATGGTAGGATACTTAACCAATTCCCATCATGCCCCATTTTCTCAATTGGATTATTCAATTGAGAAGACCAATCATAATGGCCCATTACACCTTGAATTCCTAGTCCATCAAACCAAAGTCAGACGAGTCTTGGTAGATGAAGGAGCAAGTTTGAATGTTTGTACCCTAAAATTGGTTAAGGCATTAGGATTCTTAGAAGCATACGTGGAAAAAACTAAGAGTATAGTCATTAAGGCTTATGATGATGAGGAAAGATCACCCAAAGGAGTTGTCACACTCCCTACCAGGATTGGCCCTGCAGCTATGGACAATAGCTTCCAAGTCTTGGATCTCACCCTTCCATATAGCCTTTTGTTAGGTAGACCTTGGATACATACAATGAAATTTTTACCTTCCACATATCACTAGTGTCTTAAATTCTCATATAATGGCACCGAGATCATGATTGATGGTGATCCAGATCCTTTTCAATATTGCACAAGCCTATGAGACATTCCATAATGATAGGTGCCAATTAATCAAGAAGCTTCATCATCTACTTTATCCTTGTACATTGATCCATCAACTCTTACCAAGTCCATTTCATCATAGCCACCATCATCCACTCCTAAGGTTGAGATCCAAGACAAGGGTTGTGGAGAATATCACATAAAGGAATCCTATTGTGTCAGTTAGTTGGTTCCACCTAAGACATATGGTTTACCCATAGCAGATAGGAGATAATCAGTAGTCACATTTCATGTTCCTCATACAATGACATTGACAAAATGGGGAGAGTTAAGTGAAGAAGTTGTGGACCAAGACGATATTACCTCCTGGTTGTATCAAGAAGACAATGAATACCCCTCACCATCTATTCAAGTAGCTAATGATCAATATGGAAAAGGCTAAGAGAGACATAGTGGGTTAGGACTACATTAGAATGGAAGGACTGAACCGATCATTATCTCACCATGACCAAAAGGCCTAGGGCTAGGGTTTCAACTGCTTAGAATTGGATTTTCTAGTACTTTGTCACCATTTCAAGAGGAAGTAAGTGCTTATGAAGACATCAAGATATCTCACGAACCACTTGACCTAGTTTATGATGAATCCCCTGAATCAAGTGACTATGAATGGGATTCCCTTTCCTCTACCAGCACCATGAACCTAGATAAGTTATTTGGGGAACTTGATAGAATGATAAAACCCATACCAAATCTATCTAGCCCCCATCATAAAAAGCCCTTGTCCAAAGAAGAGTGGCTTAAGAATTATTATTGGGAAACCCTTGATCCTGCATCTTGGGAACCTGATGAACCATCTTCTGATGATAGCCCTTACAGTAGTCCCACATCAGAGTTTACCTACCCATGGGAAAAAGATAAAAAAGGAGTTAGTCCAAAACTTCTGTGTCCATGTTAACCACTCAATATTCAGCTTGTCAGCCTCCACATTTGATAACTCCGATGATGAAATTCCCCTCGTATATCCCCAACTTATCTATTGGGATCAACAAGGTACACCCATCTTAGACATATTTGAGAATGACACAACAATAGCTGAATTCATGGGACTTCGAGAAGGCATACCAAGAGGGGATCATAAAGATGGCTTTACCATAAACTTGGATGACAAAGAATATTTTGGTGAGTCTATTTACATCTCTAGTCACAAAAATGAAAATAAAAAGAAAAATAATGAAAATGATAAAAATGACAAGTAAGGGGTGAAAACCTAAAGGACCCTTTGGACGAAGAAATAGTAAAAATAAAGGACATATCCAAGGGAAAAAATCTCTATGAGGCACCCAAGGATGCAGGTTTGAATATTCTACCTGTTGCTCAGGAAAATTCACCAATGTTAGTAGAGGAGTTTGTTGAGGTCAACATAAATACAGAAGAAAACCCTCAGGTAATATACTTTGCAACCTCTTTGATAGAGATAGAACAATGAGAGTTTCAAGACTTATTCACAAAGAAACATATAAACTTAGCATGGTCATATGCTAACATGCCTAGGCTAGATCCAAACCTTATATTGTATCATCTACCATTACAACTAGGTATTAGTCCCATCAAACAAAAGTTAAAGAAAATGCATCCACAAATTTATCTATTGGTCAAAGCAGAACTGAAGAAACTGTTGGATGTTGGATTCATAAGATCCATAGACTATGAAGACTAGATTTCAAATCATGTGCTAGTGGCTAAACCAACTGGGGAATCCGCATTTGTACAAACTTTAGAGATATCAACAAGGAATGTCCTAAGGATGACTTCCCTTTGTTGAACATTAACATGATAATGGACCTTACAACAAGATACAAGATGTTATCCCTCATGGATGGTTTCTTTGGGTATAACCAAATCAAAATTGTAGCTGAAGACCAACACAAGACAACTTTCACATGTCTGTGGGGAGCATACTTTTGGAATGTTATTCCTTTTGGGATAAAAAATGCAGGAGCTACATATCAACATGCAATGATGACTATTTTACATGAATTTGTACATAATCTCATGGAAGACTATGTTGATGACATAATAGCTAAATCAGTAACAAGGGAAGATCATTTGAAAGTTCTAGAAAAGATATTACAAAGGCTAGAAAATTACAAAGTTAGACTAAATCCAAAGAAATGTGTCTTTGGAGTGAAATCAGGGAAACTTCTAGGATATATCATTTCTAGAAGAGGCATTGAAGTAGACCCAGTGAAGGTGAAAGCTATCATAGAAATGCCTCCTCCAACCAACATTGGTCAACTAAGAACACTACAGGGAAGATTATAGTCCATCAGGCACTTAATAGTACAACTAGTAGACAAAATGCATCCATTCCAACATTTTCTCAAGAAAGGAGTACCATTTGTATGGACACCTAAATGTCGAGAATATTTTCAATAGATCAAGGATTATCTCCTTGCTGCACCTATGTTAATGCCACCTAGAGATGATAGACCTTTGATACTTTACATTTCAGCATCTCAGTCAGCATTAGGAGCCCTTATCGCACAAAATTATGATCAAGGTCATGAAAGGGAAATGTACTACATCAATCATACCTTGGTAGGATATGAAATAAACTACACTAACATAGAATGTGTCTGTCTTGCGGTAGTCTTTGCTACTCAAAAACTTTGGCACTATATGCTAAACCACCAAACCATGTTGGTCACAAAGATTGGTCCTCTCAAATATCTCCTAAGTAAAGCAACATTAACAGGATGATTAGCTAAATGGGTGATGATACTTGGTGAATATGACATCCAATATGTGGGGAGAAAAACTATAAAAGGACAAGTAATTGTAGATCAGTTAGCATATGCACCCATGAAGGAAAACCATCCTTTAGTGGCAGATTTTCCTGACGAGTTTATCTTCAAAGTTGACATTAGAACCAAATGGAAATTATACTTTGACGGGTCACATACTAATCATGGTTCAAGAGAAGGCATACTATTTGTTACACCTCAAGGTGATACTATTCCTAAATCATTCAGGATTTCTTTCCCTTGCACCAAAACATAGTAGAATAGGAAGCCTTAGTAATAGTACTAAGAATGGCAGCCCAATGGAAGATTAGAAGTCTACATGTTTATGGGGATTCTCAGCTAGTAGTCCGGCAAGTAAAGGATTATTATGAAACTAAAGATGAGAAACTTGCCCCCTACAAGCGCATGGCCGATAGTTTCAAGCAGTAATTTGATGACATCACCTTTCAACAAATACCACACATTTAGAACAAGGCAACAAATGCTATGGAAACCATGGGTTCCTTATTGAATATTCCTAGCAACGTGCCTAAATTCAAGTTTTTTGTCGAACAACTATTGTTCCCTACCTATGATGTCCCTGATTCCATGATGGTGTGTATGATTGTTGGTCCTACTTCCCCTTGGTACAAGGATGTATACGACTATCTAAATTCCCAAATCTTACCTTTAGACTTGTCAAATAACCAATGTAGTACCTTTATCCATAAGTCTGTCAAATACACCATCATCGGAGATACCTTATATAGACGTACCTTAGATAACACCTTAATGAGGTGTCTCGATGTTGAAGAAACAAAAGAAACCTTGCAAGTAGTACATGAGGGTATATGTGGATCCCAATCTAGCGGTCCTACTTTAGCAAACAAGATTATGAGATTAGGTTATTATTGGCCTACAATGGAAAAGGACTCATATATCTTTTTCAAGAAATGTCGATAGTGTCAGATACACAAAGATTTGATACACGCCCCAACACAAGAGCTTCATTTGATTACTTCACCATGGACCTTTTCACAATGGGGACTTGACCTCATAGGTAAGATACAACCTCCATCATCCAATGGCCATAAGTTCATCATAACCAGCACTGAATACTTCACCAAATGGATTGAAGCTATTCCCATGACCTATGATTCCAGCACACAAATAACCAAGTTTATCCTAAACTACATAATTTTTCGGTATGGTGTACCTCAATCCATTATCATAGACAGTGGCCGTCCATTCAAAAACCAAGAAGTTTTCCATCTATGTGAAGAATTCCATATCAAACATCATTTTTCCACTCCATATTACCCACAAGGTAATGGAAAAGCTGAGGCATCTAATAAAACCATTATTTGAATCCTTAAAAAGACTGTCAATGATGTTGGCTATGACTAGCATTTACAACTTAATCCTACCTTATGGGCTTACCACACAAGCATTTTTACTCCCATTGACGCCACTCCATACTCCCTAGTATCTAGATCTGAAGCTATCTTACCCATTGAGGTTGAAATACCTTCCCTGAGGGTATCCTTGAAAGTTCATATTGATGATGAAGAGTACTGTGTATCTAATTTGAATGGTTATAATTCCTAGACAAATGAAGACATAAGGCACTAGATCATTTGCAAGCATATTAGAATCATCTTCATCAAAAATATAATAGGAAAGTTCTAAATTGAAACTTTGACATTGGTGACCTGGTCTTAATGGAGAACCCCAAGAATCAAGCTAAATGAGAAAAACCAAGTAAGTTTGAACCTAACTAGTTAGGGCCCTATATTTTCACCGAAGCTTTTAGATTAGGAGTGTATCAACTCTCTACCCCTGAAGGACAACCACTTTTGTCACCAATCAATAGCCTTCATCTGAAGAGGTTCTATGCATAGCTTATGAGAACTATGTCTTAATCAGAAAAATACCAAAAAAAGTTGGAAAATCAACAAAATAGTACAGAGAAATAATCCGTCCAATAGTGAAAACCACTTCGGTGGCACCATGGATAAGTACCATGGTGAAAACCTAGCAAACATGCACCATGTGTAGTCGACTTCGCTCCTTCATCTACCATCATTCCAATCAGACTTTTAACTTTCACTCATGATAAATGGTTGTCTTATCCATTTCTTGGAATGATTGACATCAAGTCCACTCCGTCTCCTCACTCCATCCTATATGTCTTATTCCCGACTGGGGGAAAATCCTCATTGTGTGTCATATGGACCTTGTACATAGCAACCCAATGTTAGAAAATAACTTGAAAAAAATCAAAAACATTTCAAAAATCCCAAAAATAGACTTGGAGTCAGTTGTGTCAAGTCAGTCATAGACATAGTCGAACTATGTTGCCTCTGCGACTGGATGTAGGAAAGGCCATCAATCGATGTGCCCTCGAGGAATTAGGTCTATCTGTCTAGGTGTCTCATGTCTCACTCACATAAAATCATGACTCTTTGTACATATCAAAGTCATTGGTCATGTCGAACTACAAGGTCTTTGTGTGTACAACATAGGCAAGGCTATCAATCGATGAGCTCCCGAGGCCGCATTAGGTCAGTGAAATAGGGTTTATCACATTCACTATCACACACGTTGCATATCATCAACTTAAGTACATATTTTCAGTCACTTATGTTAGTTAATGTCTGGTCGAACTACAAGGTCTCTACATGTACAACATAAGCAAGGCTATCAATCGATGAGCCCCTAAGGCCGCACTAGGTCAGTCCTTTGAGGTACATCATCTCAAGTCATACACTATCAACACACATAGACTCATAACAGTCAAGGCATACAAATAAGTCATGCATCAACAAGGAAAACATCTCAAAACTATCATCAAGTCAAAATCAAACACATTGTCAAAGTGATCAACTTATGTCTTAAGCAAGATATTTGTTTCTTGTCAATGGACATCATCAATTGTGATAGCCTTATGCAGCTTGTCACATCAATTTTATTAGGTTCAATGTCTTATATGACATGTGTCTTTCTGAAACTAGGCTTTTTCATGCCTTACATAGATGGTCACCAAGTCGAAACCAGACTCAACATCTTATACGGTATATGTCATCCCTCAAATTGAGCTATGCCAAACATCAAACAATCACACAAGATCAAGTTTTGGCAAATACTTTTATTTGGATTTTTTACTTTATATCTTATTTTGTCTTACCTTTTTATTGATTTGTGCATGAGTCTGGTCACTAACTTTCTCAAGGATGTCCCTAGAAGGATTTAGAGAAGCAAGGATTTCTCAGGAATCTTTTTCTTTGACTATTATCTGTCAATTGTCTTTTTAAATTTGGATTTTGAGTCATGTTACTAGTTTCCTCAAGGATTTCCCATGAAGGATTTAGAGGAGCAATGATGTCTCATGACTCATCTTTTTTTTGTTTATTGTATGTTGTTTTTCTTGACAAAAATACTACGGAAATCTAGCCCTTAGTATGAGTTACGACACTCCTTGTCTATGACTGCCTATTTTTCACAAGTGGATGAGTTTGTAAACTATGGTTTATGTCATATCATGGTGTGTACTATCCATTTGTTTCATGTCTCACCCAATGATGATAAAATACAAAGCTTAGTATATATATGGAAAAATATCAAAGATCATATGTCCTTTCAATCAACCTTCTTTTTTTCTTACTAACATTTTGAAATCATCCATGTTAACATTTCTCCTATCCAACATAATGATAGAGTCCTAAGACACAACAAAAAAATTAGATAATCTACATATGAATACATTCTATAAGCATTATGTAAATAGTGTCATATGTCTATATATAGTACATCATATAGTTATGTTGCATTTGAAACAAGTAGGAACATTAGACATTCCCATTGCATATCTAGGAAAATCATGACATAATAGGAATTCAATCATCATAAAGTACATAATGGAAACATTATATGTATATAACCATCTCATGTAGATATCATTGTATAAACATCACATTGCATCTCATAATCATAAAAGTGCATACATCCATCATCAATAGACACATCATAACATCATCGACTACATAAACACATCATAATGTAGAAACCATCATCTATAACATGTACATACATCATCTAGCTGCATAATCATATAGAAAAAAATGCATCATTATAAATAGAACTGCATATCATATGAAAAGCCACCAAAAATCATATATATATCACTCAAAATAACATGTGTCATAGTATAATTTCAAAATGTATCAATAAATAAAAATGAGCTCACAGGCTCTATAACCAAAGTGCAATGCATACAAACATGAAAAAGTCAATGAGTCTCACTGCCACTACTCCCATGTGGTGAATGTGGAGGAAACTACCTTAGTGGTACTCTTTGTGAGGTGGAAGGCCTATCATATGGACTTGTCGTCGGTGGTCCTACAAAAACCTTTGTGCTTTGTGTCCTGGTCTAACTCATTCTTTGTGATCTCTAGTTGTGTACCTTAGAAAAGCTAGGATCTCATCTCTCAGCTGACACCAATGACTCATACATATCCCTATAATAGGAAGCCCTCTCCACTGCTCTAACTAGCTCGCAAGCGAAACCATCAGATGATGTACCACTGCTGAGGTGTCTAATCTCTGTAATTTGCTTCTCTTTCTCCTACCTCTGAGCTACTGCCCGATCTCTCTCCATTTGTAGGGCATCCCGCTCCATAGTAACCACTCTCATTCTCTCCTCCAATGATTCCCTAGCACTATCTCTAGGAGCCTCCTCATCCCGTATCCCCTCTACTATCCTATCCTAGAGCTCTCTCTCCTGCTCCTCCATAGGTATCTCATCCTCAACATCATCCTATCAACCTCTACCATCATCACCACCATCTCTACCTCCAACCCTGCCACAACCTCTACCTCTAAGTCACCCTCTCGGCCCTATCCCTTGTCTCTCCACTGGTGTCATTTGATCCGGATCTATGTATGGCACACGACGATGTGCTGCCCACTAGGTATCATATGCAATGGTAGTCCTAGGATCCACTACTCCACCCCTCCATCCCCACTGTAATGGTTGTAAAGCTTGAATATATGCCTCTACAGTAGCAACTGGTATCATAGGCCCCCACCAAGGAACTTCTCTGGATGATTGAGCAAACTTTGCTCGTCCTCTCAGCTCATCCTGCACCTCACCAAAATGTCTCAACACATGGTTTGGCAGATGTCTTTCTATGATGTAAACACTCAAAGCAATCCTCCCAATCAGGTAATGTGTTTGTCAACAATAAGGTAAATGCCTGTCCTCGTCAGACCATCACTCACAATCCATGAACGGTCTCCATATAAACTGAACCAATGTGTCCAAGGCATGTCTCTAATATCTGGTATCTCCCACATGGCTATGTGTGATGTTTCCCGCATAGCGGAAAACATAAGGAGATCTCGCCTCCTGATCAGTAGTAACTAAAGGATGAAACACAACAATACGTTCCCATGCCCAAACCATGAGAAGAGTAGTCCCACAACTTATCGACTGTGCATCCCTATATGCTATATCATGTAAATGGAAGTAAAGCATAACTAAAAGACAAGGACCCCAAGCATACACAACGTCTCTCTCCAACATCCTGACTAGCATCTCCCCCCACCCAATAAGAAATCCATGACCTCGACGGTCAGGAAGAACCATCCCAACAATCAATGTACATAATATGCAGTCTATCTGGAAGCACCTACCATGTAATCTCATAGTGCTCTATTCCTAATATCCTAACATCATCATACATAATATCTCGTAAGCTCACTATAACCCCTCTAGGTATCATACATCACTCGCTCTCCTCTGATGGGTAATTTGAGGATCCTGTATACATCCTCTAATGTGACAGTTACCTCTATAGTAGGCAAAATAAATGATGAGGTCTCTGAATTCCATTTCTCATAGAGGGCAGTAAGCATACCTCTATTTTCCTAAATCATGGTCATGGTCAACACATGATGAAGTCCCAGTTTCCATAGAAAGCATGTCTCTGGGCTCACTAATAGATCTCTAAGCTCGAAGGTATCTGACCATGAATCCCGAGTATAGATAGGATCTAGTATAGGGTGCAAAAGGGAATGCAAATAAGATGTCAATGTCAAATCATTCAAATTTTCTATCAGCAATTTTTTTCTAAAAATTTGACAGTCAATTGTGTCTTTTTATAACCACATGCAGTGCACATTTCATATGTGCCATTCCTATTTTCAAATGCGGTGCATAATCCTACATGTGTCGAATAAATATGCATATGTGTATCACATTGCAAATGTGTCTCAAAACCAACCAATTCAAAAAACCAAACAAATGCGTGCAAATAACTGCAAATGCGTTGTCCTTTTAGTCCCTGTCTAAAATGCAAATGTGGTTCATTTAAGAAAATGTGTTTGATGAACCTACATGCACCAATCCTATACACATATGCGATGCATTAAATAAAATGTGGTGCATTACATAACAAATGTGTATTTTCCCTAAAATACATAAATAGACCTAAACGTGATTTCATAGATGCATTGTATCGCACGCAGATGCGTCGCTTATGAGCGCATATGCGTTGAACATTCAAAAAGCACATTTGAAAATTTACATTTGGATGCCTAAAACTACGTGCAAAACAAAAATTCAAAAGATCATTTCAAGGTACATATCGGGGGTCACGCGTCGGCTGGCCATTGGAAGGTCCGAATTTGATATTTGTGATGGTGGGTGTATGGCATTAGAGACATTTCACCGCAAGCTCAGAGAAAAAATATTCTATTCTTCCAGTCTTAGGGGTGCAAACGACTTGATTTTCACCCTAATTCCTATTTATACCCAGGGTTAAAAATGGAATTTCTTCAAACCCTATCTATTGGCTGTGTAAACTTCCATTGACCCATACACGTCCCTAACACTTCCAAATTCAATTCCGTCAACTCCATAGCATTTTTTACCATGAAATTGACTTATCGGGAATATTTCCTGATTTTTTTGAATTTTTTCTAAAATTTGTCAATTTTCCTGAGGGGGCATACCCTAAAATATTTCATACTAGGGCATGATTGGGGCATATTTTTAATGATTTTCTTTGACACAATGTGATAAACAACATTGTATCAAAGAGGGGCAAACTGTAGATAGTGAAAATTGGTCTAGGCCTACGAGCACCACTTTTGACATAATTTTCTAATGTCCATGGTCATGATTAAATAATGTTAATTATTTAATTACTTTCTAAACACATCTTTCCTCTATTAATTAAATAACCTTTTAATTATTTGATTAATTCATTATGACCTTTATTCAACTTAGATTAATTAAATAAATCATATTTATTTAATTATGTCGCTAATTAATTAATTCCCTTTTTGAATTAAATAATTTATTATTTAATTTACCTTTTATCATTTTTTGACTAATAATTAAATATTCTTTTTGAATTATTTAATTATTCAATTAACCTTTTCAGTCAATTAAATAAATTATTATTTATTTAATTAAATCATTTTAATTTTTGAATGTTGAATTAAATTAACATTTACTTCATAATTAATTGTTTTTGTCAAATTCTTCTGTCGTCCAGATAACTACTTATTCACTCACCATCTGACTTGAGATCTATTTAAATCTGTCAATTATCTCTAGATTCGATATCTGATCGTCTCTGCGAAAAGGACTCTCTGTCAGAACTAGTCAATTAACATATTTATTTATTTAATTAATTCATGTGTGGATTCAAACAAATCATTCTCCGAGTTCTAACTTTATCCTTTTCATTCAAAGTCTAATTCTTCTATTTTTGAAGACTCAATTGAAGGTTAAATCATTTATTCAATCTTGAACTCTTGTTCTTAAATATTTTTGAACAACCTTAACACCAGATTAAATTATTATTATAATTTAATCTTTATCCAAAAAAAATTGCTAACTCAGTTCTAACTGACACATAACTCACATCGCATGAAATTCATCAATCTCAATCGTTTATCTCTCTTTTGAATTTGAGCTGATCGTTCGAAAACCAACTTTCTATAAATTGGCTAATCTTTGCCAGTATTCCTCCTCTCGAAATCTATACACTTTTTGGAAGAACTTAATCTTCAATATTTTTCTTAGACATACATCAAGGCTATGCTTTAATACATACTAAAAATATGAGGGCAAGAATACCAACATGGCAAAATGGAGAAGGACAATCAAGATAATTCAAGGAAATGGGTTGATATTTGGTGAGACTGTTTCATATTATCACTTTAATTGCTTTTTAGTTCATTTAGTTCATTCTTTGTTGTTTGATTTATATTTATCCATGTTAGATTAGATTTAACCATCTTAGTGTGCAACATCCATTTCATCTATGCCACACTTGGTTCTCCCTTGTCATTAGATGTCATATAGAAAAAATAATCCCATCAAAAATTAACTCAATGCCATAATCTAATATTAATCTAATGCAATCATACTAAAAACATCAAACTATTTTTTCTAGAACCTTTTTGGAAAATCATAATCAACTGAATATAATCAACCATCATCATCAATATATATCATTTCCAATCCTTGTGTTTTTCTCAAGATATCTCATTCCCACATCATCAACATCATCCTCAAATTATTCTCAAAACAAATCATTCCCACATCAATAATTCTATCATAATCACCATAAATCAATCATTGATATTCAACTTGAAAAATGGAAACATCTTGTTTGTCTTTGTATCATTTTAGACATGATTTATTTATTTTCTTGTGTATGTTATAATTTTATCTTTCATCTGTACCAACTCTTCTAAAATACTTGCCACAATGACATCATGACCTTTCATATCATGGTGTTATAGGTATATTCTTGCATGTGAACTTTGGTCCTTTATGCATTTTCCACATCATCACCATGATCTTTATATCATGGTGCATGATTCCAAGTGCTATATGAAACATTAGGTTTCTCACACCCATTCAACATGACTATCCTTTCCTCCCTTATTTGTAGCTATAGTGTAGGAAAATGCATACCCTTGCATTTTCACACTTGTTTGGGCCCACCTTGTTTTATTTATCCTTCTTTACGTCTTAATTGGTCCTATTTTGCATCCACAAGCCTAATGAACTACATCTTTTTCTGGATAATCTAGACAATCATCAAAGGGAAAATGATCATTTAATTATTTTGTCTATGTGTCCTTGATTTTTGGGTTGGGACTAAAATGCCACCTAGGGCGTCTTAGTTCCCCAAAGGTCTTGGGACCCTGATTTTGAATACGCCTGAAAAGGTCCCTTTTGGAGTCTGTGCCCCGAGATTTGAGCCTCAAGACTAAGACACAAACAACATAAAATAGAATATTTCTACTCTATTTCTCATGAAAAAGAAAGACAACATATAGTATCCTAACTTCCAAGGTCCTGGTAGTTGGTTCTCAACTATTTGATGTCACTCAATTGGCATATGCAACTATAATATTCAAGGGGAATTTGTTGGTGATAAGGCATAGAAACGGTATCAAATTCAACAATCTATTTTTAATGGGGGGGGGGTTTAAAAAAATAGAAAAATATAGATCAAGGCACATATCAGTAAAACATGAAAAAAATTAATCAACATCCAGACATATATTCTTAACAACGAGTGTTTCTTAACAAATCAAAACCATAACATGATGCAATTCATAGAAAAATCCATACCATTGCATACATTCATAGTGCTTAGTTTAATCATCACAATCATTCATCAAGATACCACAAGATTCAAAATGAACTCCTCATTCATTGCCAATAATATAGATCAACAGACGTATACAATTCCATTCATAGACAATTTAATGAAATAATCTTTAAAATTTGGTTTTCCCTATTGATTCACATCAAATAAGAAAAATTTATGCACATAAAACTCACTGGCATATAGACCGATTATGGTTCATTAACCTCATCCAAGAAGTTCAATTCCAACATAAAAAAATATAAAAGTGTACCTAAATTCAACATAAACTTAAAAAGTATCTCTGCTCAAAACTATAAAATCCTATCTGCTATCATTAGGTGGCCAATTCTACTTTCATTAGCTGACCTTTACAATATGGAGCTCAAATGTACATATAGACATGCTACGCATAAATCCCTCTCAATCAAAAAATTGAGATCCACTAATCAAGGAACTAAAACCTCATCAAGAAACTTAGACTAGCTGATCTTTAGTTCAAATGTTGATTGCCCTATGAAGAAGGAGAGAAAAGGGGAAGTCATGTGCCCAAAATAGATCATTTTGCTGCCAAATCACTCCTACGTAGTTTGCTCGAGAAGATATTCATGATAATTGGAGAACACTTGTTGAAGGATATCCACATCAGGCCCATCGACCCAACTATCTTCAAATTTGATTCTTTTCAACTCTGCCGAGGAAAATTCCTGCATATCTTTTGATTTGGTCAATTCCCTCCTTTACTCTGAGCTCCTGCTCCTTTTTCCGTTGCTTCTTGGCCAATTAATCAACTTTTTGTTTGTCCTCTAATTGTTTTTTCTGGAGTAATGCATCATCTAGTGCCTTTGCATCCGTTTCCTTTTGCAAGCATTCAACTTGTGCCTTGGCATTTGACTCTTGTTGTTTCTGCAATGCTTCGGGTTGTTCCCTTGCATCTGATGCTCTCTTAGCTTCTTCAAACAACATCCATTAGTCCTTCTCATTCAAAAAATACTCAATTATTGCATCCTCGATTTCATCAAGAGGTGTCTCCTCTAGTGTCTCCTTATCTGATAGACTATCCTCAGAGTCTGTCTCTATATCATGGATTTCTACCTCAACTCCCTTTCCCTTTAAAGTTTTAACTTCTTTATGGAGAGCCCCCCTAGGAATTTATGCACTTAGCTACTCTATAGGAGGGAGTTAAGTAGGTGACTCACCCACAACTGATTTTGAGGCCACAAGTCTCATTGGGACTTCTTATTCATGTGCTTTAGGTAAATCTTGAGCCAGAACTTCAAGTTCAAATTCCTCTATGTCAGGAGGGAAGAATTCCAAGGGTTCCTTGGGAGGCATTCTTCTCTTCATTCTCTTATACCATTGAGTGGTAATTGCACCTTTTATTTTCTTGGAAGTTTGACCCCCAAGCTCCTTAGTTCTTAGCATGACCCATTGGATGCTTCTATCCAACACTAGTCTTGCTATCTGATTAATATCTATTGTCTCCTTTACACCCCAATCTAAATAATCTAAGCTCTTGGTACCTATATTTTGTGCCTCATATAGGGGATCCATAACCACCCCATCATCTGATAGTGTTTCAAGAATGTCCACCTTGACTCCATACTCCACCATGAGTGGGATAGGAAACCTTTCATAATTTATTTTCCTCAAGTAATACTCATCATGAAGATCACTCCAGAAGTCCTCTAATAGATTGAAATTTTTATCAAAAAAAGAAGCAAGCAAAGTGTTCATCTTCTTCTTTGCATCAAAGTGCTTCCTAGCAGTGCACAAGCCTAATTTTAGATGCATCAATTCATTAAAAACAACCTTTTCTCCCACAAGGTGTGGACAACTATATTCACCCAACTTCATGGGGAACTTATGACAACCGAGCTTATGCTTTACACCAAATTTAGCATTAACCCCCAAGGCTTGATAAACAAACTCCATTAAAATAATCCTATTGCTGCAACATCTAGGGAGTAGGTGAGGATGACCATCAAATCTAGCCAGCCTAAAATAAGTAAAATTGGGATATTGGATAAACAAATATCCCCACTCTGTGATAAATGCCATGGCTTCCTGACTTAATCTATATCATGCATCTCCCGTAAGTTGGTTAATAATGACATATAGAAATGTGTCATTAACCCTTCTGTAATGTAGTTTAGAAGTCTCTAAGGTGAGCTAATCATAATGGTTCCACACCTTGTTCTATCCATCAGCTTCTCCCAAAATCCCCACTCCATTTAAACCTTGAAAAATGCCTCTCCTTGTTGCTGCATAAATGACATAAGAGGTCATAAAGAAACTCGTGGTTTCTCTCACTCTAATAATTTGGCTATGTATACTTTCAGATATAATCATGGGCCAATCAAATTGTTTCATGCCATCTAGGATTGTCTGAATGAATGGAAACATCCATTCTTTAAAGTGAAGAGCATCCCTTTTTCCAGACACTCTGGATAACATCATTATTATGTCCCCAATCTCCTTGTAGAATTCTGCCCTTTTAGGCTGATCTGGAAGCTTAATTAGATAATTTTTCTTAGTTCTCATCCATTTCTGATTCAAATGAGTTTTTTTGGCTTCCTTATGATAACTATACATTTTCAAAACCTCTACCTCATTGACTTGCTTAGGATTATTTGGATTGGGCACATTGAACATAAACTGAAACATTTGAGGAGTTAAAGCAATGATGACATTCCCCTGCGAATCCACACACCGTCTAGTAGTAGGATTATAGGCTCTAGCTACTGTCATTATTAATTCAGAACATTGGATTGACAAAATAATTATAGTGATATGAGCCAAGCCAGATTCAACTATTCTTTGGGTCCTCCCTATTACCTCTTCAATAAATGTTTTAGAGTATAACTCCTTGCAATGGAATGGACCTAGGTTGGTATCATTTATGTCTACCTAGTCAGAATCCACCTTACTAATAGTGATGGAAAGACCCCGATGATTATACATCAAGGTATAAGGGAGTTTTACTGGTTTAACGTTTTTAGGATTTGCTCCTGGTTTTGAAGTTTCTACAGGTTGAATCCTTTGATAAGCCTCACTTGATGCTCCTGACATCCTTTAATTTATGGAACAAAAACCAAAGATTAGATCCACAAGAAGCATGAAAAACCAGATTAGAGATCTCACCTTTCATATACATGTGAGGTGGGACCAGGTTGAACACATCCTTAAAAATATTTTAAAGCACCATCGGGGTCAGGACCGAAATGGACATTGAACTCACAACAAACCATATAGTGGGATCAGAGATGGATTCAAAATGGAAATTGACTTGGTACAATGAAGAAGTTTCAAATTTATATCCCCTTTCACTTCCCATTCTGACTATGTGAACGATATTTTGATAATCTATAACCCATCAGAAGTGGGCTCAGAGACGGATCGAACATCCATTGCAAACCAAGGCTTGAGAAAGAAATCAATATTGGATCTCACACCGACTAAAAACAACCATGACATCATTATAAATTTCAATAGGAGAACGAATGACATCATAGCCTAAAAATGAGGTCACGTGACAAGCCGAGGAGGCTTAAAATAATAGTATGAAACCATCTCCATACGATTGAGATGAAACACAACAACTAGGGCATAATTTTGTTTAAAACTAATTAGAGACGTGCAAAAACCCTAGTCTATAAAAACCCTTAGACTTAAACAATTAGGGCACAACTTAACCCTACTCGAAATCAACAAGTCAATACACCAAAGAACTGGTAGGTAAAGTAATGGATCAAAGAACACCACAAAACCATGTAGTAGATGATCGACACCCCCAAAACCTAGGGAACAATGGTACAAGTGCAAAGAAATGCGAAATCGACCTATGCAAAGTAAAAACAAATGAGAAAAAATGACAAATAGTAAATAAAACAAAAATAAAAGTCAAACCGAAGACTAGGAAAACAAAGAAAAAAAAAAGAGAAGAAAAGAAAAGCAAATATAAAGGATTCAAACGGAAAGAGTTACAAAGCCCACAAAGAAAAACTAACCAAACAAAACACCACAAATAGTAGCAAAGAAAATGAAGAAAAAAAACCCTACCTCAAAATGCAATCTAACAGGCTGCCCCTTGATGCGAATCCTTTCACAAAGTTCTTTGCCTTCGATTTAATCATGCTCCCAAATGTTCTAGAACAATCTCTAGTTCAATTTTACTTGTTAAACAATGATAATAACCAGCAAGTTAACCTTAATTAAGGTTAAAATCCAATTTCATACATTTGAGGTACATGTAATTAATGTCATTAATGTGATAGATTGGATGTGGAATCGCGAAGGGAATAGGCACAAGACTATTGTGTGACTGAAGTAGCGTTAGACAACAACAACAAAGGTGGGACCAGAAGCAAAACGATACCCAGGTTTGGAAAATTTGTCCAAGTTTCAAGTTTGGTTCTGGTTTCGATTTTGGTTCTGCAAACAATGAAGAAAAGGAAAGATAGAACCAAAAAAATAGACACCAAGATCGAAACAAGGAAAAACAACATTGATCTCAAGCCCAAACAAACAAAGCAAAAAAAATGGAGGTGGAGGCAGAAGCGGGATGGAAACAAGTTTGGAACTTTATATATATCTCAAACTTAATATCCATTCCAAACTCAGCTCTAACAAAGGAAAAAAAGACAGACCAAAGAGACCAACAAAGAGATGTGCGGGACCGAAAGTGGAAAGGAATCATCAAAACATGTTTCAAATCCAGATTCTATTCTAGTTCTCATTCCGACAAAACAAAAAGAAAACAAAGTGTTGGAAGAAAGAATGTTTTCCAAAACTTTGTTGAAAAACAACCAAGGACAAAAAATCAAGAGGGGGACCCATTTTGGCCAAGGAAAAAGATAGGGTGGTTATGTAAGGCATAAAAAATGGTGACTCGACTGGGAAAATGGTTTACCCATTTTAAAGACACTAAAGAATTCAGTCACCCAAAAACTATTTGGCTTATGAAACATGTTAACTTGAATAAGATCAAATATATAGAATAAGGTTGAGTTGGAAGCTCAAATGTATGTGCTCATGAACTTTTTTGAATCTTAGTGTGTGCATATATGGTGCATCCTTCTTTATAGACACTTTCTCCACTCCTAAACAAATAAACCTATGATCCAAGCTACATAGGTTGAGTCCTTTAACTATCGTGCAATGAAATCCTGGGCATTTCTCCATCCATAGCCACAACAGAGATACCTCTAGTTCTCTCAAAGAATTTCTCTTCTGCTAGAAAGGTGTCCATAGCCACGATATAGATACTTGATTCACCCATTTGATATTGAGTTTTCCTTTTCTCTCCTTCTCTCTCTCTTTTTTTTTACTTAGGCTTCACTTGTAGGAACTTTTTATGAACTTTTCTCAATACTCAGGTGCAACTGATCTGAAATGTGGGTTGAGAACTACAATGAATTTCATGTCATTCTTGGAATCATATTTTCACTTGAATCAAAGATACAACCACCCTAAAATAAAGAGGTATTTACTTAGGTATATGTTTATCTATTTTGTGACATACTTCGATCATAATTCATGAGATATTCATAATGTACCTTTTACCCTTATAAATTTTCAAACCAACATTAGAATGGTCATAATATATGAGTTTTAGAACAAAATCCTTCAATAGATGTTCCTTGAAAATACCTAAACCAATTTCTCTCCTAGTTCTTGTAGCATACTTTGAATAACAACCTCCTTTTCTAGGAATGGATAGAAATGAAGATCCCCAATGAACAAGACAAGACACAAACAAAAGAAAACAAAGGAAAAAGATAAAACCAAAAACAAAAGAAATAAATAATTACATATGATACAATATAGTATAGTTATTCAAAACATCAAACCTTCATCAACCAAAGTAATGCTTAATAAACTGACCATTAACTGGAAATGGAACAAGTACTCCTTTCAACGTACTCAAATGAAAAACATTCTTGCCTAGTATCTTAGCTACTTGATATGGAACCAACCAGAGTCTATCAAATTTCTAATGATCTACCTTCTTCTCTTTAGCTTTGTCCCATAGTAGCACAAGATTTACTATCCTAAAGGCCTTTACCTTTGCTCTCTTGTCAAACTAGCATTTGATGACAACTTGATGTTTAGAGAACTACTACAAAGAAACATCTCTCTATTCTTCCATATTGAGCAATTTGGTTAGTCTGAGCTCGATCCTATCATCCTTTGTATAAAATTCCTACATAAACTTGAGGATAGGTATTTGCAAATGGATCAGGAAGACTGGGTTTTGGCCGTAGACTAATTTAAATGGTGAATTTCCCAGGGCAGCTTTTATTTGAGTTCAATCTTCCCATAGGAAAAATCTCAGTTGGGTGTGCCAGTCCCTAGGATTGTTTTCTAACAATTTTCTTATCACTTCCAAAAGAAATTTATTAGTGGACTCAACCACTCCATTTCCCCAAGGGTAGTAATTAGATGAATATTTCAAAATAATCTTATCTTCATAATCCCATTGAATAAATTCAATTGAAGAAAAAGCAGGGTCATTATCACATACCAGGGCAAATGGTACTCCAAACCTGGTGGTGATGTTCTCATTTAGAAAGTTGATAACCACCTCTATGGTGTTGTTTTTGTAGGGCTGAGCCTCGGTCCAGCGTGTGAAGTAGTCAGTTGCAGTCAAGATGAACTTGTGACCTATAGAAGATTTTGGATTAATGACACCTACAAAGTCTAGTGCCCATTGAGCAAACGGTCTTACCTCATACACTTGTTGCAAAGACATTGTTGGATTTATTTGCCTGGGTGCAGAGGTCTGGCATACATGAAATTTCCAAAAATATTAGTGTGCATCTCAAAACACATAAGGCCAATAATAGCCTAATCTGAGAATTTGATGGGCCATAGCATCTGCAGATCCATGTCCTGTACCATGTCTTCCATTAAACTCAACAATGACATGCTTAACCTCTTGCTGATCCAAACAACACAGGTAAATTTCTTGAAAATTTCTTCTATATATAGATTCCCCCTTGAGAATATAATGAGAACTCTTCATCCTAAGTGCTCTCCTCTGAGTAGCATTCATCCCTTCTGGGCATCTATTGTTGAGGAGGAAGAAGATCAAATATGTGTACCTAGGATCCTTAGTAAATGACTGCACAATGTACTGCTAATATGTGATATTCTTGTCCACATCTACCATTTCCTTCGATAAACCCTTCCCTTAGACGAGTTTCATTGGATGAATTTCTAAGTCAAACTCTTGCAAAATGGAAATCCATTTTCCTCTTCTTTCCCCCAATTCACTTTGCACCAGGAGGGATTTTACAGTTGGATCAGGAACTATGGCAATTACCTGACTTCGAAGAATGTAGTTCCTAAATTTCTTTATTGCTCAAACTAATGCAAAGGCCTGCTTCTCAAGGGGCAGGTACCTAACTTCTACATTCTTAAACAACGAGCTCATGAAGGTGATAGGTCTTTCCTCTCCCTCACCTCTTCGTTGTGTTAAAACAACTGCACATGAATGGTCAGACGTGAAAGAATAGATATAGAAGGGCTTTAGATAATTTGGGCTGGTCAAGATAGGGGCCTCAGATATTGATTGTCTAATATGTAAGAAATTAGATTTTTCCTCATTGCTCCATTCTATTTTTTCATCTTTTTTCATCATCTCATTAAGGGGTTTGATGATTTCCGCAAACCCTATTATAAATTTTCTGATAGAATTAATCCTTCAAAAGAAGGATCTCATTTCTTTCTTACTTCTTGGCCTTGTCAGCTTTAAGATAGCCTCTACTTTATCAGGGTCTATGGATATCCCTTCTTCTGATATTATGTGGCCTAAGAGTTTCCATTGAGACACTCCAAACACACACTTTTTTGGATTAAGGGAGACACCATAGCTTGTACACTTTTTGAGAACCTTTTCCAAATCTGCAGAAAAGTCTTCCCAGTTCTTCGAGAAGATAGTTAAGTCACCCACATAAATAATGATACAATTACCTATTATATCCTTGAATGCTACTTCCATTGCATGCTGAAAGGTTTCTTTAGTGTTGATAAGGCTGAATGGAATCCTCGGATAGTCAAATGTGCCCCACTTGGTGGTGAAGGCAATTTTCATTTTGTCCTCATAGCTGACAAGCATCTGATTATACCCAAAATAGCCATCCAAAAATGACATCATCTGGGACCCATTGACTATTTGTATTACCTCATCAAGAGAAGGCAGTGGGTAATTATCCTTCTCGGAGGCCTTATTTAAATTCCTAAAATCAACACATAACTTGATTTCACCACTTTTCTTGCACACAAGAACTAAATTTGCAACCCAAGTAGAATGTCTGATTGGGAAGATTATTCTTGTAGATAGGAGCTTTTGCACCTCCTTCTGAATTAGGGGCTCAATCAAAGCATTGATCGGGCATTGTTTTTGACGGAAGGGCTTGATTTTTTCTTAAGAGGTATGGTATGTGTGATCACCGAAGTGTTAAAGGTCTTTAAGTCTTCATAACCCCAAGCAATGGCTCCAATGGCTAAAATGTTCTGCTCCAAAACTTTAACTATCTTCTTCTTAATTTCTTAAGGACAAGTTTTCCTTATGAGAACATTTATTTCAGGACTTAAGTAAGTTAGATTAACAGATTCATACTTCCCTCCATCACTTTTCGTGGGCACCCTTTGACGAGCATGTGGGTTAGAGTCAAAGATTCTTTCTAAAGATACCATCCCCTTTGGAATACTATTGATTTTCAACTCCAATATCCCTTTTGTGTCACCATTGTTAGGATCCCAATCTCCCTAATCTCTTTTAGATTCATCAATTATCTATCCTTCAAATACATCTGAACTTGCCAAGAAGGCCAATATATGCTGGTCATCATCAAATACCTAAAAAATGTAGAGATTATCCAAGACAGTTGGGATTGAGACTAATTCAAATAATTTTTTTTTTAATCTTAGAGTCTTGCATAGGATCTAAGGTGATAGCAGTAACAGCAAGGGCATCTGCAATCTAATTAATTTCTCTAGGAATTAGAGTGATCCCAAAAGTGTCAAATTCTTCAATTAGATTCCAGATTCTATTTTTGTATGCAGCCAATCTCTTGTTATGACAAGTATACTGGTTGCATACCTACTTTACAACTACTTCAGAATCCCCTATTACCATGAGAGTGGCGACCTTCTTTTGATGGAAAAACATAAGTCTATGAGCGAGTGCTTCATATTCAAGCACATTGTTCATGTAGCCAAATTGCAACCTGTAAGATGCAAAGTAAGTTTTCCCCTTTAGGTTGGTTAGTTCAATCCTTGCTCCACTTCCTGCTTTGGATTTAGAGCCATCAAATTTAAGACTCCATAATTGATCTTTAGTTGGGAGCTCCTCCTTTTTTGGGATAACATGAGATGTCTTTATAGAGATGGGTGGTGGCTCGGACTGTTGCTGGCCATCAAGAGTTAAAGGTGATTGGGTGTAGGCTTCACTCAAAGATTCTTCTATATTTAAAGCTTGTTCAATAATCACTCCCTGAACAACTTCTTGGATCAAGTTGCAATCCAATTCATTCTTCATCAATGCCTTAGGCATTGGAAGAGTATCTGGGGTGGGTGTAATGGAGAAATACTAAGATACCCCAATCTCCTCTTGAAACTCAGAGCATAGAACCTGAGTCTGCTCAAATGGTGGGGGATCTTCCTCTTGAGAAAGATTGGTTCTAGTGATGATGGTAGTGTCCTTAGCTTCAAATGGGAATTCATTGATGGGTGCTTGAGGTTGATCTTGGACAATCACTTGAGGTTGGCCTATATGATTTAAAATATCTAGGAAGGATTGACATCTCAATTCAGAATGATTCTGATAATGCATCCTACACTAATTAGGAAGCAACAAACTACACAAATTAGTCTCTTCTCCCAATACCAACTTATCTTGTTGCAATTTTTTTATTAGAACTTTTTGATTGATTGAGATCATTGGGTCATTCTATTCTAGGGACACCACATCATCAGGATTGAGTATTGAGAAGGTCATGACCTCCTCTTGCTTGTAAACTCCCTATTTCAGTTTCAAAATATGCTACTTCATTAGGAGAATCATATTCAGTAATCATGTGTTTGAGCCTAAGTTCACTCTCAATTCCAATATGTGTTGCTATCCCTTTCCAGGGAAGCCACATGTGAGAGAAATCCAAAGAAAAATACAACCCAACACTCTTCATCAGCTTCTAAAGCAGGAGAATACCATATGTTTATGGGATATTGGCCACTTGGATATCTATGTAAGTTTGGATCCTTGGATTCGATCCAACCTGTACATGCATATTTTTTAATTCTCCACCACATTATCCTCGGTTTTGTCCAACTAAATTACTTTCTTATTAGTCTGGGCAGGACTTAATCCTATCTTCTTTCAAATTAAAAAGGGAATAACATTACCCGATGCTCCGGAGTCTAGTAGATAGTTATGTAGATTCTTTCCAAAGATCCTTAAACTCAAAAGGAAAGGTGGGGTATTGGTCTTTCCTTTATAGATTGTCACATTCATCTCCTTCACTAGAGTGACTTTATCTTTTCCTTTTAAATGATCCACCTCCTCCAGGGCTTTCAACACAACTTCCCGTTAAGATGGGAACCACTTCATAATGTCAAAAAATGACAATGATGTCTTTTGTCTCTGTAGTTCTACAATAAAATCAAACTCTGAATCATTCCTAACTTGATACTTAGGAAAAGAAGGTGGATTACCTTTTTTATGAGAGTCAGAAGGCCCCTTTGGTGGTGGTGGGTTATTATCTACATTTTGATTAGGTGGGACCATGGTGTTGGGAGATGTAGATGTAGTGAATGGACCCTTATTCTAATTTCTTAGGAAATGACCACCTTTAGATTGAAAGGCTTGGGCATCATACACATCTTTTTTTGGTTCATTATCTCCTTGCATGGGAAATTGATATTTTTCCTCAATGGTCTCATAAGTCATAGCAATACTTACTGACCCATCATCTTGATTGAGATTTCCTTGTGGAGGGTGGGAATTAGCTTGCACAATCTTCACCATTTTTTCCATTTCAGGGCAATTAACCTCATAATGTTCTATAGTATCATGTAGTATACACCAATTAGTCATGAAATTGAGATCCACCACATTAGCAGTGTGTGGTTTATCTTCACCAGACTGATAGTTATGGGGAACTCCCCTATTGTTGGGTCCAGTGTTCCATTGCCTATTATTATTGTTGGACCTCTGATTGTATCCTCTGTTCTGATTTTGATAATTTTGGTTAGAGGATTTTTGGTATAGGAAGTTCCTATTGGTGTTCTGATTTGTATACTGATTAGAGTAACCATTGTGGTTGTTATAACCTCCTTGATTTTGGTTTTGTGGTGGGTTATGTCTAAGTTGTGCCATGTCGTTATACATTTGTGACAGTCTTTTTAAGAGTTTCCACCTCATTGGTTAGTTGAACAGTGTGTTCATTTTGCACAATTTTTCCTACAGATGGAGAATGAATAAGAGTTGCCCCCCCCCCCCTTGCTTCTAGTGGTTTTGAGATTTCTTAGAAGAATCATGAATTCCATTAGTGAAAAAAATCATGGTAGGTGAGGCTTGTAACTCATAAATAGGTCCATATTGGGAGTAAGACATCCCTGGGACCATGTTGAGCAATGGTGGGTTAGGCATCTAATAACCCATGGGGGGGGAGAGTTGATCCTAAAATTCTCAATTGTAGACTTATTTTCTATTGCAATTTAATGGCTAGATGATAAAATTTAGACAAAGAGTCAATCTCATTGGCAACATAAGTTCTCTGCAAGAATAGGCCAATCAAGGGATCAATAGCTCTTAAATATGCCAGAATGGCAATATTTTTAGCCACTAAGTAAGGGTCTTGTAACCCGCAGAACATTCTTTGGAATCTAGTGTTGAATAATGACAATGGTTCATGATGTTCCTTTCTTATGGTATAAAATTGGTGATACAAGATGGTTGGGTCTACATAGACCTAGAATTGATTAATCAAGGCATTTTCTAAATTTTCCCAGCTTAGAATAAATGCCTTGATTAGATTTAGATACCATTTGTATGCCATGTCACCCAAACAATAAGGAAACAACCTACATACAACATCTTGGTGAGCCACCTAAGCATAGGTACATGCATCTTTGAATGCTTGTATATGTTCCTCGGTGCTTCTTGATTCTCCATGCATGTACTTGGGGAAAAACATTTCTAGTAGATCATGGATACCCCTAGGAATATTCAATAGTGGAGAGGGGTTATTCATGAAGTAAGCCATGGGTGGTGGTGAGATTGGTTGAGTTGGTTATGGTGATATAGGCTGAACCGGTGGTGACACTGGTTGAACTGGTGGTGATATTGGTTGAACTAGGGGTGGTGTGTGGGGATAAGGTTGTTGGGGCAATAAAGATGGATTTGGCTGAAATCCAAGTGGAGTAAGTGGTGGTGACAATGGTGGGATCAAAACTCTATGAGCTTGGGGTCTATATCTAACTAAGGTTTGAAGTTCTATTAATGGCTCAGGGTTGGTAGAGGATATGAGAATCCTCCCATACTTTTCTAATGAGAATGACCCAATCTAAGCCAGCTTGTTCCTTCAAGCCCTCCTTCTAGTGCCAGATCTATTGATGGTGAAAATGACACAAACAACATAAAACATAATATTTCTACTCTATTTCTCTTGAAAAATAAAGACAACATATAGTAGCCTAACTCCCAAGGTCCTGGTAGTTGGTTCTCAATTGTCTGATATCACTCAATTGGCCAATGCAATTATAATATTCAAGGGACCTTTGCTTGTGATAAGGTATACAAATGGTATTGGATTCATCAATCTATGTTTAATGGGGGGGGTTTAACCAAATAGAAAAAGATAGATCAAGGCACAAATCAGTAAAACATGAAGAAAATTCTTTAACATCCAAACATATATTCTTAACAACGAGTGTTTATTAACATATCAAAACCATAACATGATGCAATTCATAGAACAAACCATACCATTGCATAGATTCACAGTGCTTAGTTTAATCATCACAATCATTCATCAAAATACCACAAGATTCAAAACAAACTCCTCATTCTTTGCCAATAATATAGATCAACAGACGTATATAATTCCATTGATAGACAATTTAATGAAATAATCTTTAAAATATAGTTTCCCCTATTGATTCACATCAAATAAGAAACATTTATGCACAACACACTCACTGGCATACAAACTGATTATGGTTCATTAACCTCATCCAAGAAGTTTAATTCCAACATAAAACTATATAAAAAGTGTACCCAAATTCAACATAAACTTAAAAAGTACCTTTGTTCAAAACTATAAAAATCCTATCTACAATCATCAAGTGGACAATTCTACTTTCATTAGCTGACCTTTACAATATGGAGCTCAAAAGTATATATAGACATGCTACGCATAAATCCCTCTCAATCAAAAAATTGAGATCCACTAATCAAGCAACTGAAACCTCATCAAGAAACTTAGACTGGCTGATCTATAGTTCAAATGTTGATTGCCCTGTGAAGTAGGAGAGAAAAGGGGAAGTCATGTGCCCAAAATAGATCATTTTCTGCCAACTCATTTATGTGTAGTTGTCTTAAGAGGATATTCATGATAATTGGAGAACACTTGTTGAAGGATATCCACATCAAGCCCATTGACCCAGTTGTCTTCAAATTTGATTCTTTTCAACTCTGCTGATGCAAATTCTTGCATATCTTTCAATTTGGTCAATTCCCTCCTTTACTCTATGCTCTTGCTCCTTTTGTTGTTGCTACTTGGTCAATTCATCACCTTTATATTTGGCCTCTAATTTATCTTGCTGGAGTAATGCATCAACTTGTGCCTTTGCATCCATTTTATTTTGCAAGCATTTAGCTTGTGACTTGGCATTTGACTCTTGTTGTTTCTGCAATGCTTTAGGTTGTGCCTTTGCATCTGATGCTCTCTTAGCTTCTTCAAACAACATCCATTGGTCCTCCTTTGTCAAAAAATACTAAATTATTGCATCCTCAATTTCATCAAGAGTCATCTCCTCTAGTGTCTCCTTATCCGACAGAGTATCCTCAGAGTCTATCCCTATATCATGGATTTTTGCCTCAACTCCCTTTCCCTTTAAACTTTAAACTTATTTATGGAGAGTCCCCCTAGGCATTTCTCCACTTAGATTCTCTATAGGAGGGATTTGAGTAGGCAACTTGCCCACAACTAATGTTGAGGCCACAGGTCTTATTGGGACTTCTTCATCATGTGCTTCAGGTAAATCTTGAGCTGTAACTTCAAGTTCAAATTCCTTTATGTCAAGAGGGAAGAATTCCAAGGGTTCCTTGGGAGGAATTCTTCTCTTCATTCTCTTGTACCCTTGAGTGGTATTTTCACCTTTTATTTTCTTGGAAGTTTGATCCCCAAGCTCCTTGGCTCTTAGAACACCACATTGGATGCTTCTATCCAACACTGGTCTTGGTATCTTCTTAATATCTATTGTCTCCTCCGCACCCCAATCTACAGGATCTAAGCTCTTGGTACCTATATTTTGTGCCTCATATAGGGGATCTAGAACCACCCCATCATCTGATAGTGTTTAAGGAATGTCCACCTTGACCCCATACTCCACCATGAATAGGATAGGAAAACTTTCATAATTCCTTTTCCTCAAGTCATACTCATCCTGAAGATCACTCCAAAAGTCCTCCAATAGATGGAAATGTTTATCAAAAATAGAAGCTAGAAAAGCGTTCATCTTCTTCTTTGGATCAAAGTTCTTCCTAGCACTGTACAAGCCTAATTTCAGACAACCTTTTCTCCCACAAGGTGTGGACAACTATATTCACCCAACTTCATGGGGAACTTATGACAACCAGGCTTATGCTTTATACCAAATTTAGCATTAACCCCCAGGGCTTGATAAATAAAATCCATTAAAACAATCTTGTTGCTGCAACATCTAGGGAGTAGGTGAGGATGACCATCAAATCCAACCAGCCTAAAATAAGTAAACTTGGGATATTGGATAAACCATTACCCCCACTCCGTGATAAATTCCATGGCCTCCTGACTTAATCTATATCCTCCATCTCCCATAAGCTGGTTAATAATGACATATAAAAATGTGTCATTAAACCTTTTGTAATGCAGTTCAGAAATCTGCAAGGTGAGCTAATCATAATGGTTCCACACCTTGTTATGTCCATCAACTTCTCCCAAAATCCCCACTCTTTTTAAACCTTGAAAAATGCCTCTCCTTGCTGTTGCATAAATGACATAAGAAGTCATAAAGAAACTATTGGTTTCTCTCACTCTAATCATTTGGTTGTGTACTTTTAGACACAATCATGGGCCAATCAAATTGTTTCCTACCATCTAGGATTGTCTGAATTAATGGAAACATCCATTCTTTAAAGTGAAGAACATCCCTTTTTCCAAACACTCTGGATAACATCATTATTATCTCCCCAATCTCCTTGTAGAATTCTTCCCTTTTAGGCTGATCTGGAAGCTTAACTAGAGACTTTTTCTCAGTTCTCATCCATTTCTTATTCAAATGAGTTTTGTTGGCTTCCTTTTGATTATTTTACATTTTCAAAGCCTTCGCCTCATTGAGTTGCTTAGGATTCTTTGGATGGGGACATTGAACATAAACTAAAACATTTTAGGAGTTAAATCAATGATGACCTTCCCTTGCAAATCCACACATAGTCTAGTAGCAAGATTATAGGCTTCAACTACCATCATTATTAATTTAGGACATTGGATTGACAGAGGAAATATAATGATATGAGCCAAGCCAGATTTAACTATTCTTTGGGTCCTCCCTATTAACTCTTCAACAAATCTTTCAGAGTATAACTCCTCACAATGGAACATACCCAGGTTGGTATCAATTATGTCTACCCAATCAGAATCCACCTTACTAGAATTGATGACAAGACCCTGATGATTATACCTCAAGGTATAAGGGAGTTGTACTGGCTTAACCTTTTTAGGATTTGCTTCTGGTTTTGAAGTTTCTATAGGTTGAATCCTTTGAGAAGCCTCACGCGATGCTCTTGACATCCTTTAATTTCTGCAACAAAAACCCAATATTAGATCCACAAGAAGCATGAAAAACCAGGTAAGAGATATCACCTTTCATATACATCAAAGGTGGGACCAAGCCGAAGACATCCCTAAAAATATTTTAAAGCACCGCCGAGGTCGGGACCTGAATGGACATTGAACTCACAAAAAACCATATAGATGGATTAGAGATGAAGTCAGAATGGTAATCGAGATCAGGATCAGAATGGAAATTGAATTGGTACAATGAAGAAGTTTCAAATTTATATCTTTCTCTACTTCCCATTCTGATTGTGTGAATGATATTTTGATAATCTATGAACTATTAGAAGCGGGCTTAGAGACGGATTCAAAACCCATTGCAAACAAAGGTTTGAGAACAAAATCAATCCCAGATCCAACCCTGATTAAAAATAGCCATGACATCATTAGAAATTTTAAATTGAGAATGAATGACATCATAGATTAAAAATGAGGTCACCTGACAAGCCGAGGAGGATTAAAATAATAGTATAAAACCATCCCCATATGACCAAGAGGAAACACAACAACTAGGGCACAATTTTGTTTAAAACTTATCAAAGACGTGCAAAAGCCCTAGTTTATAAAAAACCTTCAACTTAAAAAATTAGGGCACAACTTAACCCTACTTGAAATCAACAAGTCTATACGCCAAAGAATCAGTAGGTAAAGTAATGGATCAAAGAACACCACAAAACCATGTAGCAGATGATCGACACCCCCAAAACCAAGGGCACAATGGTACAGGCTCAAAGAAACATGAAAATGACCATTTCAAAGTTAAAAAAAATGAGAAAAAATGACGAACAGTAAATAAAATAGAAATAAAAGACGAACTAAAGATAAGGAAAACAAAAAAAAAGAAAAAGAGAAGAAAAGGAAAGCAAAAAACAAGGATTCGAACGGAAAGAGTTACGAACCCCGTGAAGAACAATAGACCAAACGAAACACCATGAATGGTAGCAAATAAAATGAAGAACATAAACCCTACCTCAAAATGTAATCCAACAGGTTGGCCCTTGATGTGAATCCGCATGCAAAATGATTTTCCTTCGATTGAATCATGCTCCCAAATGGTCTATCACAGCTCTGGTTTTATTTTTCTTGTTAAATAGTGATAATAACCAGCGAGTTAACCTTAATTAAGGTTAAAATCCAATTTCATACATGTGAGGTACCTATAATTAATGCCATTAATGTGGTAGATCAGACGCGGAATCGCGGAGGGAACATGCACAAGACTATTGTGCGACGGAAGTAAAGTCAGACAACAACAAGAGAGGTGGGACCAAAAGTGGAATGATACCTAGGTTTGGAAACTTTGTCCAAGTTTCGAGTTTGGTTTTAGTTCCGATTCCGATTCTGCCAAAAATGAAGAAAAGGAAAGAGAGAACCAAAAAAGAAGACACCAAGATTGAAACAAAGAAAAACAACATTGATGTCAAGCCCAAACAAATAAAGTAAAAAAAATGGAGGCGGAGGCAGAAGTGGGATGGAAACAAGTTTACAACTTTATATAAATCATGGACTTAATATCCATTCTAGACCCAACTTTGGCAAAGGAAAACAAGACAGACCAAAGAGACCAACAAAGAGATGTGTGGGACCAGAAATGGAAAGGAGTCATCAAAACAAGTTTCAAATCCAGATTTTGTTCTAGTTTTGGTTCTAATAGAACAAAAAGAAAACCAAGTGTGTGAAGAAAGAATATTTTCCAAAACTTTGTTGGAAAACATCCAAGGACAAAAAATCAAGAGGGGGACCCATTTTGGCAAAGGAAAAAGATGGGGTCGTTATGCAAGGCATAATAGGACCTTGATTTTGAATACACTTGAAAAGGTTTTTGGAGTCTTTGCCCCGAGATTTGAGCCTCGGGACTAAACTAGGGAATCTTAGTCCTCCTTGGATTATTTTTTGGATTTAATTTCAAATTCAAGCATGATTTAGCCTCCTTTCATTAATATTTTTCTATGTTGGCTTGATATGATGTAATTTCAAGATATTAAGCATAGATAAGTATAAATATAAGGTTTATTCACTCATTTTCATAATTATAATAAGAAGAAAGATATCCAAGAGCATAATAAGTATCCAAGAATTCAAGTTTTTGGTTGTTTTTTAAGAACCAATCTGATCTTCAAAATTACCTATGGACTTTGCCATTTCCTATATTTAGCAATCTAAAAGGATTGGCCAATGAATGAGTAAAAGTTGCAAAACTTTCACTCCTACACTTTGGGCTCCGTGAAACTCGAGAGGGTGATCCCACAATGTATACTCAACAATTTATGCAATGAATATTTAAATACATTGTCAACAATAGATACTTCTCATATAGCCACTTAACAATGTAATATATCAAAAAGGTTGGAAATGCATTTAGCAATGTACTACACTTGGAGCAGGAGAATAATGAAACTCAACATAGCTACAATGGTAACTCATTTGAAAGATTTAAAAAAAAAGACTGATTTGCTATTGGATTGACCCAAAAATTGTATTATGAATATTTTACTTGAACCAATGCCTTGTCCTAAATGCAAAGTCAATATTAACCTACACAACCTAATAACAATTATTCACATGACAACATTTAAGCTTCAACAAACATTGCATTACAATATTCCCATTTTATTTTTTGTACCACCACTTCTTATAGATATCCTAACACATGATTCATATGAATCAACAATCTCATTCAAGTGTTTATATTAGTTCCTTAAACCAATTAGCAAGAATGAAATTATACAACCACTAGAAATAATGGAGATGAAAAAACAATCCTTGATTATCTTATTCATAATTCATAAAACACATACAAAGGAGAGAGAATGGTAATAGAGTTAACACCACTTTGCTTCATATTTGCTACCTTGTTATCAAATTTACATATGAAACTATAGACTTAGAACCTACTTGAAAAAACAAAACTTAAAATATGCTTTGTATTCCTTCTACAATTCACTGTGTCAATCTCAATACAATGAACCCCGCTTTCTAGTCTTCAATTCCTTCTTATAGAAACAAAGGAGCATAACAAGCTTTAGACCAGAAAGCATACATGTCACAACTCTATTGGACCTCTTGTAACACATATTCCCTATAGTAGCACTTATTTTATTATCCATGCCCATGCTGAAATATTTGATTTAATATTTTCCTTTATTTCAATGTCTTCCATGCCTTACAAGTTATTCCACATGTCAATCACTTGCTTCCCTATTGAGAACTTCGTAGCAAGGGTAGGACGCATGTAGGATAGCGGGGAGTGGTCAAGATTGATCCATGTCACCCACTATCAACCATCAATCCAAAATCTATCATAATAGTAGTCGTTACCTAGGGCAAGTGGGCCCCTCCAAAAAGGTAACAAGTGTCACACTGCCCGTTAGCCCGTGGATTTTCTTAAACATAAAATAAAATAGGACGGGGTAGCGGGGAGTAGAAAAGATGAATCCACGTCACCCTACAATCATCGTTGATTCCATTTTAGATACTTCAAAGGAACCTAGGCGTACGAGTGTAGAAGACACATGGTTTGTGCTCGCTAGCCTGTGTGACTAAAATAATGGAAAATGAATCAGAGTGGGCAAACATGGAACAACTGAGATTTGTCTACTACAATCAAATGGCCAACATGTAATCTAATATCTGCACATGCTGAAAATGTTAGTTTTAAGAAGGGGAATCGACTAGGTCAATGGGACCAAGACCAATGGGATCAAATAATTTAAGACTTAGGTCACTTTGATGGGAAATAATTTGCTTAATTTAGAAAATATTAAAGTGATGGTTGAATACTTGACAACTGACAAACCTAAACCATGGGGCCGGTAATTTCATGGGTTTTGATGGCATAAAGTGCAACTTAAAAGATTGGGGACTAGAAATAAGGAGTCAATGATGAATTAGAGTTTCAAGAAGGATACAATACTAAGGTTTTTTCAATAAGGATCTTAATAACACAAAACCCTAGAACAGTGACAACAAGAAAAACCCTATGCTCAAAGAGATAGATCCATCAATTTTTTTGCAAGGTGATAAATGGAACCAAAAGTATTCAGTGGGTTCCATCAATGGCTCCAACTGGGATGCATGCCTCTTGTAGGCATGGTGAGATCTTAGAATCTTGGGTTGAAGCAGACCAACCAAGACATAGGGAACCAAAAATCAAGGAGCTACCCAAACTAGGTAGCAGGACCAAACCAGACGCAACCAAAAAAAACAAACCTATATACAAAATATACAAAACCTACAATTTACATGGAGTAGAACATACTCAGGAGAACTATGGTTTCAAGAACTATCCATGTACTATAAATTCAAGAAATTCATCTATCAAACTTTGGAGTAAGTACGAATCCTCCCCATGTGTATTGGCTATCAGACAAGGGCCTAACCACAAAACTTCAAACTTACAATGCTTACCCTTATCTTGATCCCTTGCATTCTAGACTATTACCATACTATTCACCTCAATTTTTTTGGGAGAAGCTCTCTTGTCATTTAAGTGTTTAACCTGCAACTACATATTTTCTTTTCTGGCCTAAGCTTCTCTTCTAGTTTCATCTAGTTGTACCAAATTATCAATTTTGTGTTGCATATCATCACAAACATCCTCATCATATTCTTGCAAAAATTTATACATCCTTAGAAATTTTTTATGTGGAAACCTAGAATCTAGCCCATACACCAAACCAAACAATGAATAACCAATGACCTTCTTCACAGTAATGCTATCTACCCAAATTTCTAGTTTCAGCTTTGAATCCAAAGCTTTCTTGTTTTTCTCTATCACTCTTTTGATAATTTTCCTATTTTCCGATAGGAAGTTGAATACCATTTTTCTTGTTTCCTTCCTTGTGGGTGTTGCTTCTACCCATTTTGTGAAGTAATCAGTTGCAACAAGAATCCATGAGTGCCCTACACTAGACTTTTTTGGTATTTCAACAATGTGCACCAACAATTTTCCTTCAATAACCCTAAGGCACATTTTTTTGGATTCAATGAGATCCCATACTCTAAAGACCTAATAAATATCTTCTCCAAGTGTGTGCAATGATCTTCCTCGTTCTTGGAGTAGGATTTCAAGTCATCCTAATAGATAGCCATGAAAAAATCTGAAAAATCATAAAATGCTACATCCATATCCCTCTGAAAGGTGGAACCTAAATTTTTTAAGCTAAACGTCATCCTTACATATACATAAGTCCCCCATGGAGTAATGAATGAAGTCTTGTACTTCTCAGACTCCTTTACCTTCACTTGGTTATACTCAAAAAAACCATCCATCATAGATAGTAGCTCACAACTAATCACCTTCTGCAACATGGCTTCCATATTCAATAGAGGATAGTTTTCGTTTAATGATGATATGTTTAGATTTTTAAAATCCACACAAAAGCTTATATCACCATTCTTTTCTCTAACTGGAACCAGATTGGACACCCATGAAGAATGCCTAATAGATTTTATGATACCATCATCTCTTAACTTCATCAATTCTTCCTACATCTTAGGAGCTAAGGTAGGATTAATTAGTCTTTGCTTCTACCTGAAAGGCTTAGCATCTTCCTCCAGAGGAATTTCATGCTGAAATAATTCCTCTCTATATGCCTTGAGGGCATTGTATGACCAAACAAAGACATATCTATATTTTATCAGTAAGGAAACCAACATTACCTTAACCTTAGGTTTCATTTTCTTTCCTACATATACTTTTTTAGGGGAATTTACAATCCCCAAATTCACCTCTTCTAGATCCTCTAGATGAGTAGCAGTTGTTTTAACCTTGCTTCTATCTTGGCTATCAAAGACCCTTTTCAGTGCTATAAGAACCTTGGGTATTTTTTTTTTCTTTTCAGTTGGATTATCTCTTTACCAAAAACCATATCCTTACCATATATTTTTTCCACAAACTCCCCAAAACAAATCTGTTGACCTTCATATTCATCTACGCATCTCAAAAAATTTAGAATATCTTCATCGTTATTCAAGATCTGCTAATTGTGCACATTGTTAGGAATTGAAGGCATTGATTAGATATCAACCTTTAAGATACTTGCAAAAGTTATATCATCTGGTCTTAATGCAATGTTAGCAAGTAAGTCTACCACTCTGTTCTATCCTCTCTCCATCCAATCAATTCCAAAAGCATCAAACTTCTCAATGGAATCCTAAACAACATTTATGTATTTTTTCAATCTATTTTTTGCAAGCATATTTGGCTCTTACTTGGGATATCACTAGATTAGAATCACCAAATACCAAAAACTTTTTTATCCCATTTTTCTTAGCTAGACTCAATCCAAGTAGCAGTGCTTCATATTCTGCCACATTATATGTGCAGACAAAATAAAAAGTGAAAGAGAATTTGTATGTGTTACCACTAGGTGACACTAGCAATATTCCTACACCAAATCCTTCTTTGGAACTTACACCATCAAAATAAATTTTCCATAATCAATCCTTATTGAATAACCTTGTTACTTAATTATCTGTAGGTGCAATCACCTATCAGTTTCTCTTGGAACTTCTTCCACCTTGAAGTCACTAATATTAGCATCTATAAAAAGAATTGCATCATCTTCAAGAGAATGATCCAACATATGTGGCACCTTTGGTTATTGTACAACTTGAAAATCCTTACCATCAATAGCAAAGGTGGCATAGGAAATGTCACAATTTATACTACCTTCTATTGAAGCAATCCATTTTCTAGATAGCGGCATTCTATAATTATGTGGGATATCTACTATCACCACACTCATCTTAAAAAAATTCTCTGAATATGCTGCCAATCTATAAGAGAGCTCATTAATTACACTAGTAATAGGGACTTCTCTTAAATCCATATCATAGAATTTACCATGAGTGTTATCAACTTTCAATCCCAATGCTTCCACGATCTTGGTTGACATAATATTGTTGGACGCTCTAGAATCAATAATATATTTTTTTAGAAAATTTCCCTCAAGAATCAGTGTGAGGAAGAATGGGCCTATCTTCCCAAGGAAATTTTTTATTGAGTTTCCAAGAAAAATATGAGGGATTTCAGTAATCAATCCATTTATTTCCTTATCGTTCTTTTCCTTTTAACTCAGTTTGGGTGGAGTGGGGACCACTAATTCAACATAGGTTGTAATAGCACCATTTATAAGGGATATTGCCTTTTGTCTGTGTACTTCAATCCTCATCATCTCGAGGAAAGGAACATAAAATTTTACCTGACTAAGTAATTGGAACATATCAATTGGAGTGTACTTAGGTAACTCAATTGGGAGCATACCTTGTTCTATACTACATTCCTTTTTTAAGATATTTGGTTGTCTCATCTTTAGGCTTAATGTATTTTCTTATAGCTTCATGATTATGCATTTGTGTCTTTGTCTTAGCAACAAGGGTCTTGAGCTCTCCCTCCACTTTTGGATTATCATCCTTTTTAGCCAAAATCTTATCTAGAAGCCTTCCTTAGCTTTGATTGTTTCCACTTCACCATCAAATTTTTTTTCTTTGCCCTTGATATTTTTCTCCCTAATGAAAAGACTATCAGGATTACCTTGTTCACCATCAACTAGTATATTTCTTAGGTGATATGAGCGTATGGTTTGATCAACCAAATCCATTGTATATCTTGTAATATCTTCATGTGAAGTTCTTGTCAGGGACACATCATCTTCTATTTTTTAAGATTATATACTTCATTATCACTATCCATATCCTCATCCAAGAGAACTTGTTGGTGATATGTACTAAATTTTTTCCTTTGGTTTTCTACATATATTACATAAGACTCAATATCATATGAGCATTCATTGTTAATAAAATTAGAATCATCCATAATCATAAGTACATATATATCCTCCTCACTAGGCTGGTCATAATCCTCAGGTACATCATCAAATTCAACAATCCGTGAAACTACACATTGATGAGGAGAATGTGGCATTTGAAAAAACCATATACCAGGGAGCTTCATTAGTAAAATTCCTTGAGTTCTTCTGCAAAGGATCCGTAGGAACCTTGGTCTGAGTATTTCTCTAGTTGTTAGGGATGGGCTTCTCATTATGCCAGTTGGTATTATATGGATGGTCTTGCAATTGAGGAGGTCTTTCATTCCTATGATAATGGTTGGAATGAGCCTTATCTTCCTTTGCAATCTTGTCATTCATTCTTTACATGAATTTTTCAATCTTATCTTCAAGAGTGCCTCCTTTTGCACCAAAATTTTTATCCTCCTTTTTTTAATTTTTGAGAATCTTTGCATCATCTCTTCTTCCAATTTTACCAATTTCTCTATTGATGTTATCAATATGGAAAATCACCTTGTAAGCCTCTCTTAATGTTTAAGGATTCTTATCAAGTAAGCAATAGCTCATCTTTGCATCAAAGGCATTGCACAAGTTCACTAAGAGCACATTATCATTCAATTGTAGATGGGGAGACAATATTTTCATAGCCTTTTGGAACCTCATATTAAAATCAGTGAAAAACTCATTTGAACCCTTTGAAATTTTATTAAATTGATTCAAAAAATACCTTAAATACATGTTATCACCATATTGCTCCCTAAAGAACCTTTTAAATTCCTCCCTAGAGCCAATACTCCTAGTAAATAAACTCTTATACCATTCCCTAACATATTCAATGAGTTATTACATTAGAAACTTCATCATAACATCCTATAATTATACCTCAAAATAATCCATGACATTAGCAAAAGATTTGAGATGATCTTCACCACTCACAACATTATTTCCAAAGAATTTGACTAAAGCAAGCCTAAAATCCTCAGGAAATGGGTTAATTTAGCCTGATATTCCAACAAAGTATAATTGTTGATACCTCTCTACTTCAAGTGGTCTCCTAGTATGTTGATCTCTATGAGAATTTCTAGGCTCATCATATTTTTTGTTATCAAAATGAGTCTCATCGTTACCTTTCCCATCTCTAGTATTTTTACCACCTCCCTTCCTTTCCTCCTCTTCATCTTCAGAATGAAAATCCTTATTATTTCCATTTCCTTCACCACCACCACCTTGATCTCCATCACCACTTCCACTAGCACTATGTCCTGTAGAATTCTTATTATGTGATTAATTATTTGTATTTTTAGAGGTTGAAGCCTCTTGAGTTGGTGTGGAGATCTTAAGAAAGGAAATCTTCCTAGCTATTTCTGCATTAGCAACTTCTATTTCAGATTTGTTTAAATCTTCTTGCAGTTTATCATTCTCCAATTGCAATTTAAAATTTTTGGGGTTTATGGGTGCAAAATATGGGGTAGGATCAATCTTAAAATTTTGGTTGGTGGTATTAATAGATAAAGTATTGTTATTGAAAGTATTGAAGGTAGTCTTCTTGTTATGATCATAATGGGTTTCTTCCCGATGATCTATAAATCATGATTTCCTAGCAGTAGCAAAAGGATCTAAGGATTTGGTAGTTGCAATAGATGTGCTATAGGTATTAGTAGTAGAGGTCCCCATTTTTACTATCTCCTTAGGAACTTCAGGGGTAATGCTAGCATTCAACTTAGAGATGTTCTCAATGAAGGCCTTCCACCTTGCAGCATCTTCTCTCATCTTCTCTATTTTTGTTTTTGAGCATCTCTCTCAAGTTGCTTAGCTCTAATCCTATATTCCTTATCTTTCAAATCCTTCTCTCTTTTCTCTTCTTCTTCCTTAAGCCTAAGTTCTTCCTCTTCTAAGGCTTTCATGTATTTTTCAATGTCTTCCGTATTTTCCAAAATATCTCCAAGCTCACTTCACGCATGAGTACAGTAGGTCTAACCAATTGGGTAATCCTCAAAAGATAGGTGTACTTATATGATAGGAGCTTCACCTCTTGTATTGAAATCATTTCCATTAAAAATAGACCCAAGTCTAGGGGTCAAAGGTTCTGAGAACTTCTTATCCTTATCCTAGAATCCCCATCTATCCTCTTCTCTTGAAATGTTAAATTCATTATCAAAAACTTGCTCAATAGGAAAACTTCCTTGATCTACCCTAGATACTTCAGCTTCATGTGACATTTCCTGGGTATTTGCACTATTTACTTCATTGTTAAAAGTAGGAGATGTTTCATCAAGGGATTCAACAAACTTACCCGATTTAGTAGTTTTCTTCACCCATGTTGGTTGCTTATCCTTTTCAAGCTCAAACTCCAGTTTCTATTTGGATGCTTTTTTGTATAGCTTCTAGTCTTCTTCATGGTGTTGAATATTCCAAAATCCTTCTTCTCCCATTCTTTTTGAAAAATTATCTTTTCACTAGTAAATGAGACTTCAGAGTCTCCACCCAGAATGCTAGGAAATAAGATTTAATTGTATTTTGACTTGTTACTTGTAACCTCAGACAAGAATCTAAACATAACCGGACACGAAGTGAAAGAAAGGACCAGAACCTGACACATAAGACTGGATGTGGCTGTTGTACTAAAATTCTAAACCACTTTTTCTTCAAATAGTGATGAATGAAAAGTACTTGACTCTGACTATACCAGAACTGAACTAGAGACTTTGGACTTAGCAGTCCCCAACAAAGTCACCAATCTATTAGTTTTTTTTTATGAACCAAGCGGATCTTCAAAATTACCTATGGAATTTTCCATTTCCAATATTTAGCAATCTAAAGGGATTGGCCAACAAACAAGTAAAAGTTTTAAAACTTTCACTCCTACACTTTGGGCTATGTGAAACTCAGGAGGGTGATCCCACAATGTATACTCAAGAATTTATGTGACTAATATTTAAATACATTTTCAACAATAGATACTTCTCATATAACCACTCAACAATGTAATATATCAAAAATTTTGGAAACTCTTTTAGCAATATACTACACTTGGAACATGAGAATAACAAAACTCAACATAACTACAATGGTAACTCATTTGAAAGATTTGTAAATAAATAGTGATTTACTATTGCATTGACCCAAAAACTATATTATAAATATTTTACTTGAACTAGTGCCTTATCCTAAACATAGATTCAATATTAACCTATGTAGATTGATAACAATTATTCACATAGCAACATATAAGCTTCAAAAAAAACTACATTACAATATTCCCATTTTATTTTCTCGACCATCACTTCTTACAGATATCCTAGCACATGATTAATATGAATCAAAAATCTCATTCAAGAATTTATATTAGTTCCTTGAAAAAATTAGCAAGAATGAAATTATATAACCACTAGAAACAATGGAGATGAACAAAACGATCCTTGATTATCAAGTATTCATAATTCGTAAAACACATACAAAGGAGAGAGAATGGTTATGAAATTAGCACCACTCTCCTTCATATTTTCTACCTTGTTATCATAATTACATATGCAACTACACAATCAAAACCTAAGACAAAACAAAACATAAAATATGCTATGTATTCCTTCTACAATTCATTGTGTCAATCCCAATACGACAAACCCCGCTTTCTAGTCTTGAATTTCTTATAGAAATGAAGAAGAAAAACAAAGCTCAGACCATAAATCATACATTTCACCACTCTATTGGACCACTTGTAACACATATTCCCTTTAGTAGTGTACATTTTATTATCCATGGCCATGCAAAAATATTTGATTTAATATTTTTCTTTATTTCAATGTCTTCCATGCCTTCTAGGTTATTCCACATGGAAATCACTCACTTCCTTGTTAAGAAATTGGTACTGAGAGTTGGACCCTCATGGAATAGCGAGGAGAGGATAGGATTGGCCCACATCACATTATATCAACCGTTGATCCCAACTCTATAATAATAGTAGTCATCACCCAGGCCAAGTGGGACCCTCCAAAAATGCAACAGGTGTCACACCGCCCACTACCCCATGGATTTTCTTAAACATAAAATAAAATAGGATGAGGTAGCAGGGAGTGGCAAAGATGAAGCCAAATCACCCAACAAGAACTTCCAATTCTATTTTAAATACTTCAAATGAACCTGGCCTTGCCAATGTAGAAGACACATGGCCAACATCAACTAGCCCATGTGACTAAAATAATGGAAAATGAATCTAAGCAGGTGCACGAGGAACAACTGATATTTTTTTGGTACAATCAAATGGCCAACATAAAATCCAATAACTGCACATGCCAAAAATTTTAGTTTTAAGAAGGGGACCCAACTAGGTCGATATGACCAAGAGCCATGGGATCAAATACTTTAAAACTCGAGTCACTTTGATGGGAAATAATTCACTTAATTTAGAAAATATTAAAGCAATGGTTGAGTATTTGACTCAAACATTTTGTAGGGTGATAAATGGAACCAAAAATATTTACGAGGCTCCATCACAAGTATTCATTCAAGAGTAGTTCATCAAGCATTTGGAGACATCATCAAGATTCGAGCATCATATCAAAGGTTATTCTTGCATTAGGTGTTTTTTTGTGCTAACTTTTGTGATGTAGGATTTTGATTCAAGCAAGCAATTCAAGCAAGATCTATCAAAGCATTCCATTGATTCAAGATCTACATTCAAGCTAGTCACCTCACACAAATTTGTAGACTTTACAACAAGGGTTTGGTGAGTTGTAACATGGCATGTTTTTCATTCATCATTTCCCCCCATTATTTCATTTCAATTCAAGGTTTAATTACCAATAAGGGGGTTTAACCAAGGAAAACCCCCATTTACTAACAATCAACAAGTTTTTCCTCTTTTGCATGCTTGTGATTATATATTTATGTTGAAGACTTGAAGATCATTTGGAGTGAAAATATTGTAAAGTTTCATTACAAAGTTTTCATCTTCATGGAAGCTCACCTAAAGGTCAAATCCGGAAGTTTCAGAACCTAAAATCTTAGAGGAAGCTAGTGCAGACCTTGGAGCTCAAGATCACATTTAGAGTATTCATAAATCTAGAATAAGACTAATATGCCACTTAGGGTTTCTTAGTCCTCCCAAGGGTATTTTTTAAAGATTCTTTGAGATTTTGTTTCGAAATCTAAAGATTCCATATCTACCCTAAAAACAACAATGAGACTAAGACAATAGTAAGGGTGTCTTTGTCCTCCCTAGTATATTTGAACAACTTCTTTGCATTTCTAGAATCCTCATCACATCTCTAGACTTCCCAGGTACACACATCCTATCTTGTTGTTGCATAATTTCATTGTTTGCATCCTTCATTTATCTTTCATAACTAGGTTTTTTAGGTTGAATGTTTATTTGTCTTTTCCAAGCATTTTCTTTGTGGTGAACCCCTAAAAGCTAAAAAAAACCCCTTCCTAGGTCCTCCTAATTGAGAATTGACTCACCTTGTGAGGTGGATAGTCAATCCAATTACAGTTCTTAGGACATTATTGAATGACCTAAAGAGAATACCTATGAATATATAACACCTATTTTATTATCAGTTCATTTTGGTGAGCCTAACCTTGTTGAGAATTCATTTTTTGATTTGGAGTCCATAAAATTCTTAGATCTAGATTGCATTCATTGTAACTTGTATTAGTGAAAGTGCATCTAGGGTTTCTTGCATATTGCATTAGTAAAATTGTATCTAGGGTTTCTTGCATTTTCATTAGTGAAAGTGCATATAAGTGGCATTTTTACTTTCTTGCATCATTTCATTGAAAACCTGAAAAAGTGCATTGTTAATCATTTCAATTGTATTTAGAAACATTGTTATTGCATTGAAAATTGCATTCAATTCCTTGTTATTAGTTACTTTTCCCTGCATCCATTTGCATAGTTTTTTGTTTCCAAACATTAGGTCCCTAGGTAGGAAACCTGTAAACATTGTAGACAATTCATAATTTTCTTTTTTTTGAACAAAACATCTGTTAGGACTAAAATGTCCTTCCTAGCATCTTAGTCCCTCTCAGGGTTTTTGATCGAGAATCTTGTCTCTATTGTTTATTGTTTGTTTTAGTCCCTATAACTTCAAAATCTCATCAAAAGGACTAGGATGCCCTTCCTAGCATCTTAGTACTTGTTGAATTTGACTTTCTAGTTTTCAAGGTTTCAAATCGCTTTTCTGTGTTTTATTGGTTACTTTCTATTTTTTTGTTACAATTTGTAGAATTGTTGTTATTCCAATTTCTTTCATTCCAAGTGTACTTTTAAACCTGGGAGATTGTGTTTATTTCATTTTCCTTTATTTATCCCTTGTATGATCTATACTACTTGGTATTTTACTACTAATACTATGGTTATATGAAGTATGAGACTCATGGAATCTCGTGATAAAATACTCATTGTGGATCTTGGGTTATCAAGCTATCTTACTCCTATTGTTGGTATTAGTTCACTAGGTATAGACCATACCTTTGATACCTCTTCTTACATTCCTACCTTACCCACAAGTGATATGCCAAGTGTTCAAAAAATGATTGACCATATTCCTCAAGAAAACATAATGAAAATGCATGAAGAGCTAGCCAATTTATAAGATAGTGTGAGTACTGGAAACATTTCCAATACTACTATACCTACCATAGATAGCTTCACCGCATAATGGAAAGTGATGAAGGACTAGAATTTGTGCATAACATAGCTCACATCTTTGGAAAACATCTTCCTTCCACCACTAATGGTGCTGAAGCTTCAAATAATGTGCATGCCCAAGGAGGAAATCAAACTCCTCCCCCTTCAACCATAACATCCATTCCCACCTATACAACTCCTCAAGTGACCACAATGATGCAACTAACTAGAAATATCCTTCCTACTTGACACATTTCCACTAGTGTTCCTTATACCTATGCGGCCTATAATCTCATACCTCCTCCCATAAGCAATCCATTCACTTGTCCTTCCAACAAATACAAACCACCACCATATTCACCTCCATCTCAAACCACAAGAAATGACCCTATCATTAACCACCTCTTACAAATCCTTCCATCCATTCAATGTCAAGTTTCCACCATAAATCAAAATCAAAATGGTCCACCTTCATACTATGTTGAAAGAAACCCATTATCCTTGCAGATACTGAGAACTTTGGTGCAACAAGGTATATAGATCCCTATATTTGAGAAATATGGAGGAAAGGGAGATCCTGCTAATCATCTAAATTTCTTTACTGCTTTATGTAGTGACTTTATCCTTAAGGAAAAACTTTTGGCTAAGCTCTTTCCTAGATCCTTGAAAGACATTGCCTTGGATTGGTTTTCTGCATTACCAAATAACTCAAATTCGTTCATTCAATTAACTCATTGAAGCCTTTATTAACCATTTCCAAGTGCATATGGTTCCTAAAAGACATTAGCTGATTTGATGAGATGTAAGAGAAATGAGGGTGAAAAATTCATCGACTTTATTTCACGTTATCAATTGCCTTATTCCGAAATCAGTGTGAAGGTTCCTGATTCTCACCTCCAAAAGATGTTCATAGAAAATTTATAAAGAAAAATACGAGACAAGTTTACAATAATGAAATTCCCTTCCTTCATGCACCTATGCACTACCTTTCGTTATTATAAAAATTCTATAGGTATTAGTGAACGAAAAACCACTTCTACCCATCCAACCAAAACACTTACTAACCTTTTCGAAGACAAAATAAATTTTTTGTTCAACTAAATCATACCTCTCAATCCATACAACAAGTTGATACCCAAGTAGTTGTTATCAAAAAGAGTAATCCTTATATATTTTGGGATCCTCAAAGATAATTCACACCTTTAACCAACACCCTTCACAATATCATGACTCAACTATTAAAAAATAACATTATTACCTTACCTCCCATTTGGCCTCTTGACCCTAGCAAGCCATTACCTCTGAGCTTTAGACACAATGCCTATTGTCCTTATCACCAACAAAAAGGACATGATATAGAACAATGCAAGTGTCTTAAACATATTGTGTAGGACCTCATTGGTTCCAATCATATTCAAATTGGAGGTGTGAATGACAAAGGTAATAATTTTGTAGCTCCTCCCAATCAAAACTTTCAAATATTTACCAATCACATGCCTAACAATAATATTCATTTGTTAAGGCTAGTGAAACTAATCCCGATGTGATGACCATTGACACTAATGATGATAACATGAGAAATAATGAAAAAAATCCTATAGATACTGATGACCAAAGTCCTATTAGTAAAATGATAGGAGTGATTGACATCGAGCCTCGTAAACAATAAACTATAATGCCTACTGATATTACTTTCTCTTTAGAATAAATAATCGAGCATGCACCTAATGGTCCTCTTTACATAGCCGACATAATCAATAACATGCCCACTCCTTAGATTTTAATTTATCTTGTCTATGGAGAGAATTTTGTCACAAAAGAACTCTTATATGTGCATGAACTTAGTCAAGATAGATATGATAAACCTAAAGAATGGATTAAAAAAAAATGATTTTTTTGCTTGTGCTACAATGGGCTCGATCACTCTCTTTACAAGTAGGACCTAGGAAATCAAATGTATAATTCTCTATCATCTCTAATTCAAACCAATTTCATGTAAAGTTAGGATAAAAATGGCTTCACTCCATGAATGTGGTCCCATCCATTTTCCATAAGTTCTTAAATTTTCCAATCGGAAATGAAATATTCACTATGAATTATAGTGGCTTTATCCCTTTGTCTTCCCATGAAAACTTATCTTTAGACTATTTCTAGCCTAAGCCCATGGGACCTATAAGACCACATGAGGGATTCCTTTTCCTATCCTACCAAAATTTAAAAGCAAAAGGAATAGCCAAGTTATCCCTTGAAAATTTTCCTCCACCCATGATTGAAACCCACCTCTTCAAGAAACAAATAATGAGCTTCAAAACCTTCCATCTGACCAAGATCCAAACATTAAAATCCCTTGTATTTCCAATAGAAGACCAAGAGAAAGCCAAACAAGTCCTAATCTACTTCCTAAGGAAATTTATAAAGCCAAAGATAAAGTGGTTGAACAACCTTCCATGGCTTATTCTGTTATTCCCTCACAAGAAGAAAAGAATCCTATGGTTGAAAAACTTGCTCCTATCCAAATGCAGCTTGAAAACTGTAATAAAAGAAATAGAAATTCTTGAGACCATAGGCATGGACGTCATTGTATTTTTTTAAATATGAACAAAGAAAACAATATTGAAAATAACGATCCAAATCTGACAGAAGTAATAAATGATGACCCTCCTCTCTTACAAGAACAAATAGATCCTATGCCTCCAACACAACGAGGACAACACCTTCTATGGATATTGTCATTCATCCTCCTGTTGTGGTTAATTTAGATGAAGATGAAGAAATAGCTAAACTTGATGAACAAGTGCATAATGAATTGAATTTATTATTTTCTTCTTCTATGAGCTTAGATGATAACAAACATGATGATCCTCCTAAACCAAGTGATGCACCACATGTTGAACTTGGTGATTCTCCTAGTACAACACTCGATGTGATCCCTCTCGCTAGTGATCTTCATTTCACATATACTAAATAAGATTGGGATGTAGATGACCTATTGGATGGTTGATCTGCATGTGCTTTGCTAGTATTTTTTATTTATTTTGTGTCATTGCATTTGCATATTATGATCCCTTGTGATGCTTTGTTTGATGTTTCTCTCTCTCTCTCTCTATGCATTCCTTTATTTGTACCTTCATTCTCTTACATGTCGTAAAATTTTTTCTTTTTCAATTTCTTTTTTTTCTTGTGTTTTCCTCTTGGGGATGACACAAGGTGTCGAGATACCCTATGTCTCCTCCATGCTGACAAAAAAGGTTTTTCCTTTTTTATCACTCTCTTTGTGTCATTCTTCCAATCCTATGTGTATTTGGGGAATGATGATAGTTCTGAGCTCTCTAATATCATTGCAACAAAGACAAATACTGACCCTAAATCCATAGATCCCTTATGTGTTTCTGGGGGTAACTCTCTTTTCCTTTTCATGTTTGTCTACTTTAAAGTAATTTCTCACAACATGGTGTTTAGCTTTTTCTTTAAAGTGGAGGCATACATTGGCATTATTTTGGCATGATTTCATTTGCATATTTTTTTCATGTTCCTTGATGTGATTTTCTTATTTCATGTGATTTTTTTCCTCTTTGTGGTGACATTGGGAGTAATTTCCTTCAAGAGAATGATCTATCTTAGCATATTACATTCCTCTTAGTGGTGATACCACATAGAATTCCCTAAGTTGCAAATATTTTATATTTTGATTGGTCCTCCTTTGGAGACATTAGGAACAATGTCCCCTAAGATTAAGACCTCACATGAACTAAGATAAATCCCTTTGAAAATACCTCCTTATTGTTGTGTTGCATCTTGTTCCCTATTAAAATCATGGAGGTATGGATTTGATATGGTCCCTTGGGGCTCACCTAGTGAACAACTAGCTTCACTAGCCCTTGTGAGCATGCATTTCCTTTTTATCCTTATCATAGTTATGAGGGTATGACATTGATATGGACTTCCTGGGGCTCACCTAGTGGACACCTAGCTTCACTAGCCCTTATGAGCATGTGTTTTTTTTGCATAGTGGAAAATTCATTCCACTTGTAAACCTTTTTGGACAAACATCTTAGACTCGGTCCACCAAGTTGGATGACTAGTTGAAGCTTGATCTGTAGAATTTTTCTTATTTCTTTTTCTTTTTCTTTTCTTTGATAGTGTATTCTTGCGATCTAATTATGGCCTCATATATCATCTTCATGTGTGTTACTTTCTAGTTATGCTGGTCTGTCATCAGATATTGATCCTAGGGGCTTAGCCACCCTCTTGGTTATTATCATCCTATCTTAACAACATTCATACATTTGAACCCCTCTTAATTATGTGGTTGGTAAGTTCAATGTGAGTTTGAATAAATTTCATCCTCTCACTAAAGTGGGTGCTAATTATAGAGTAGGAAAATGCATACCCTTTCATTTTCACACTTGTTTGGGCTTGCTTTGATTTATTTATCTTTCTTTGTGTCTTAATTGGTCCTATTTTGCATCCACAAGCCTAATAAACTACATATTTTTCTGGCTAATCTTGACAATCATCAAAGGGAAAATGATCATTTAATGATTTTTTCTGTGTGTCCTTGATTTGCAGGTCAGGACTAAAGCACCACCTAGTGCGTCTTAGTCCCCCAAAGGTCTTGGGACCCTGATTTTGAATACACCTAAAAAGGTTCCTTTTTGGAGTCTATTCCCTAATATTTAAGCCTTGGGACTAAGACACCACCTAGGGCATCTTAGTCCTCCTTGGCTTATTTTTGGGATATAATTTCAAATTCTTGTCGGATTTATCCTCCTTTCATTAATTTTTTCCTATGTAGGCTTGATGTGATGTAATTTCATGATATTAAGCATAGATAAGTATAAATACAAGGTTCATTCACTCATTTTCATAATAATAATAATAAGAAGAAAGATATTCAAGAGCATAATAAGCTTCCAAGCACTCAAGTATTCATTAAAGATTAGTTCATCAAGCATTTGGAGTCATCATCAAGATTCAAGCATCATATCAAAGGCTATTCTTGCATCATGTGTGTTTTTGTGCTAACATTTGTGATGTAGGATTTTGATTCAAGTGAACAATTCAAGCAAGATCTATCAAAGCATTCCATTGATTCAAGATCTACATTAAAGCTAGCCACCTCACACAAGTTTGTATACTTTATAAAAAGGGTTTGGTGAGTTGTAATATTGCATGTTGTTCATTCATCATTTCCATCCATTATTCCATTTCATTTCAAGTTTTAGTTACCAACAATGGGTTTGACCAAGGCAAACCCCCATTTACTAACAATCAGCAAGTTTTTCCTCTCTTGCATGCTTGTGATAGTTGTTTTAGGTTGAAGACTTGAAGATCATTTGGAGTGAAAGATTGAAAATTTCTAAAGTTGCATTACAAAGTTGTCATCTTCATGGAAACTCACCTACAAGTCAAATCTGAAAGTTTTAGAACTTAAGATCCGAGAGGAAGCAAGTGCAGACCTTGGAGCTCACGATCAAATTCAGAGTTTTTAAAAATATAGAATGAGACTAATACACCACCTAGGGAATCTTAGTCCTCCCTAGGTTATTTTTCAGAGATTCTTTTAGATTCTATTATTTGATCTAAATATTTTGCATCTGCCTCAAACAACAACAACGAGACTAAGACAAAATTAAGGGCGTCTTTATCCTCCTTGGCATATTTCAACAACTTAT
>CM021104.1:300789981-300897234 GCA_007115665.2 Sequoiadendron giganteum | reverse complement strand
ACCACATATCAGCAATACAACCACAACATCCAATAGAGGAGTATCTTGAATCTTTACAATGTCATAAAATATATGAAATAAAACTAAAAGAGTTAGAAGGTGTGGTCTCTAATTTTAAAATAATGGTTGAAGAAGGCAAGAGAACTAAATATTGCTTGAATATCAAACTCAAAGACAAAAATGTTGAATTTTTAAAGCTTGAAGAAGGAAATACCACTCTAAATAATGCCTTGAAAAGAGAATGAAAAAATTGATAAAGGGGAGAAGTTTGGTCTAAATAGTTCAAAATTGAATGAAAAGACTGAAACAAAAGAAGAGAGAGTCTTCCCTAGAGACTCTAAGAAGAATTCCTCTAGTGATACAAATAATATTAATAATGGAAACAAAGAATGTGGATCCAATTCCGACTGGAAGCAGAAAGGTTTTACAAGTTCTCCATCAACAAAATAACATACTCCCAACATGTTCAATCAATCCATTCAAGATTTTTTTTTTCTTGCAATATATTTGGGCATAAGGTTGTTGATTGTAGAGTTAGAAAGAGAAGGAATAAAAGCATAGGATGAAGGTATTTCTTACCTCAAAGAAACAATACTATGTTATTTCATGGATATTTCTTTTCCTGCAAAAACTATGGTGACACGGTTGATGAGTGTAGATCTAAGGTGAAGAGGAACAACTCTATTCTAAAGCACAATGTTGTGTGCTAGAAGTGAAATAATATGGGACATAAGGAAAAATATTGTAGAAATTGTTTTATGAAGCCATCTACCCACTATCAAAAAAAGGATGAATCCCTTAATCAATAAAAAAGGGGAAAATGAAAAGATCCAAAATGAAGAGAATGAGAAAAATGATGATTCTACTCTTGTGCACTCTACACAAAATTCCAAGATAAATAATATAGAGTATTATCTTAGGGGGATATTTCACTTTTAGAAACATTTTCCTCCATGAAAAGAAAAAGGTGTTAAAGAATTCAACATGAAGGATGATTTGAATCAGACCAGTTAGTGTGTAGATCTACTATGCATAAATAGACCTCTTTTTCTGTTCTTGGTGGAAGTTCATAATGTGTTAAAGCTGGTACACTTTTTCTCATTGGAGCTGTACCAATTTGGTGTACCATACTTAAATCTCTAAAAAAAAAAAATTTCATAGTTTTCCAAAACATTTATTGTACATCTTTTGTGGAAAAATCAAGGTTTTTCTTTTGCATCCCACAACAAAAAGGTTATTTCATGTGGTTTAGAGGTCTTGTTCATCAAAATGTGAAGGTATATTATCCACTTTTTCAAGTCTTTATACCTTCTAATATATTAGATATAGTGACAGTGTTCCGGTCCTACTTAGTGAAGCAATGTTGAAGGCTTGTCGAAATGTGTTACTTCTCTCTGAAACCAAAGATGATTTGATGTACTCCAATGCTCTATAACATTGTGCTATAATTATTATTCTTTTTTTAGAACATTTTTTGGGGTATGTATGCCAACTGATGTTTGAAAAAATCAATTATATGAGTTGGCGTAGTTGTTAGGTTTTCTCTACATGCAATATGTTTGTTGCCATATTTCAAGCTATTCCTAAGAAATCTCATGAAAAAGACATGAAAAGGATTTTCAAATAGTTAAAGGGTACTCTAAATTATGTGCTATGGTTGAAAAAAGGATCAAAATTTCTCTATGAGTTCCTATACTGATGTTGATTGGGAAAGTTGTGTTGATGACCAAAGGAGTACAAGTGAAAGTGCATTCTTTTTAGGAGACAAATTGGTCTCATGGTTCAGTAAAAAGTAGGATTGTGAACACCAAACCTACAACAATCTAACACAAGATCAACAAACACTTGTTAAACATTTTAGAAAGCCAAATATAGTATTCCTTATGAAATTCTTAACTAAATCAAAGAGAAAACATGAAAATGAGAGAAAAATAACTAAAGATAGCATGAAATAAATTTCAAATAGTTAAACCTTCATCCCAGAGGGGGAGTGGTGCTCCTTTGATGTGAAAAGAAGCCCTTTCCCAATCCCTTTTGATAAGATTTGAAGATGATGAAGATCCAAAGTGCATGAGTTGACTCCAAATGATGATAAAACTTAGCTAAAATGGTGGAAATGATGGAATGCTATGAGTGAAAATGCTTATAGTGATAATGCTTGAAGTTGTGGATCCATATCATGAAGAGAAAACTTCTATTTATATAACTCAAGGGTTCAAAAATGAGAGGAATTGGTGAATGTGGGATAAAATGGGAGCCAATGAGAATGTGACACTTGCCACAATTCTATTGGAGGAAGGTGGAGCACATTTTTGGAAATGTGTTGAGTGAAGGAGTATGTAAGAGGAATAAATGAGAATGGTTAAGGATTTGAAAGGTTGTAAGAGGAATTTATTGAATGTGGTTGAATATTTGAAAGGATGTAAGAGAAGTTATTGAATATGTAGAGGAGTTATTGAGAGAATGTAAGATATTTTTAAAATCTTTGGAGGGAAATTGAATGAAGAGGTGGTTGGGAGAAATATTCCTTGGAATATTCCATTGTGAGGATAAATAGGGGAATTAGTTAATTAAAAGAAATGAATTTCATGTGCATTCTGGTTATTTGATCATGGGTTGATTTAACTCTTGAGGAGTTAAAATTTGGAGGATTTATTAATGCTGATTAGAAAGTGATTTAGGATTAATTAGTTAATTTGAATGGGTCAGGGGATTGTGACATTTGATTTGATTTATTTAATCAAATAAGAGGACTTAGGAGGATTTAATTTAATTAAATATGATGAATATTAGTTAGAAAAATGGTGAATTAATCCAATAAAATTAATTATTTGATTAATAGTTGAATTTTATGAATTTAACTAAATAATGTTGATCCTTTAATTAATTGGTTAGTTCAAAGTGATTTTGGAAGAAATGGTGTTAATTTACTAGAATCCAATCTATAATATCAATCATGCTTATTTAAGTGTCTACATTTTTCTCCTCTTTGAAGTGAGGTGTCTACTGCGTTGGTTCAAAGAATGACATTGTTGATATCAAAATTCAAAAAAAATCTAATTTTTTGGATGCCCCACTACTGCCCTAGTGGAAGGAATTACACTGCTACATTGCCTCCTTGAGAGATTGGGCCAAAATTTCAATTTTTGGGTTGAGCTTGAAATAAAGATTCTGGATTAGTTCAACTTAGAGAGGAATAATTTTTTTGAATGTTTGATGTATAGATAGTCATCAACCATGGGTAGCCTCATGTATATTTTGATATATCACATAGATTCAACACTCGGATAGAATTGTCAATAAAGATAAAAGAATAAAAAGAATAAGATGGATGGATTAACCATTGATTCTAAGAATATTTAGAAGTCCAACAAGTCTATGAGTCATCAAGACTTTATTAAATATGATGATGAGTGATGATGATTTTATTATCTAGGGATTGGGGATGGAAAGAGCATAACTTTCCTTATGTTTGATAAGACACATAGATACAATGCATCAAGGTACAAACAACCAAGATTGTGTTGTATCTAGTGAGATGGAATTTGACTTGAAAAATAGATAGGAGTATCCTTTTTCACACCTGACATAAAAAACCTTGATAGAGTGTACTTTAGACATTGCAAATATATCAAACCAAAACATAGAAAGGAAAAAAATCTCAATGTAATAGTCAATAAGGCATCCAAAACATCCTCCCTACAAACTGAACAAAATTAGCATGACTAAGGTTATATTGCAAGAAGATCCAACAAGCACAAAAAAAAAATATAATATTAAATGCCCCATTCCTTTCTCTCTAAAACATTTAGACATCATCGAGAGGTCATTGGAATGAGAACAATAAGGTAAATCAAAAGAAAAGATCAAGTAAATAAACAAGCTAATGTTCTTCATACCTGTAGTAAAGACTAAACTACGGTGATGCTTGATGTTGATGTCTATTATAAGAAGGATGCATCCTAGGAAATGATGTCTCAGGAGCTGATCAAAGATTAGCCTTGCCTACATTATACAAGCAGAGACCACGTAGTTTGACATGACGACTCACTTATTGATGAAATATGAACATGCAAATTGCTAGTTTATTATGAAGGACTCCTAAATGATTGACCTAATGTCCTGGGGGCCAATCAAAGATTATCCTTGCCTACGTTCAAGCTCAAAGATGACGTAGTTTGACATGAAGACTTTGTTTTTGAATTTTTTTAACCCGATTTTGGATTTTTGATATGTTTTTGATGTTTTTGGATTTTTTGATTTTAGGAAGATTTCAATAATATACATGAATCTGATCCAATGTAGGTATAGGGGCATGCCCCCAATGTGATGCGATAAACTACTATGATATAGGTGGGGAAAATTGACCTTAGGAATGTGCCAAGTAGTTCTAGGATAGAACATGATACCGGTGTAGAATCAAGCTATGATATAGACAGAAATGGGGGATGGAAGGATCAATGGAATTTGATGGGTGAATATAGTGGAAAGTGATGGTAGGTGATGTAGAATGAGCCAAATGATTCATGGTGGATGGAAAGTGCTTTATTTACTCAAGACAACTCATTGTTAGGTTTTCACCAAGGTACTTGCCCAAAGTGCCATCAGGGTGGTTTTCACTAGAGGATGATTTTTTCTTAACTATTTTCAATCATTTTTTTGATATTTTTTGGTTTTGATTTTTTTGTATTTTTGATTTATACCTTTAAAGCTTAGGCATACAATTTTTGAGATGAGAACTATTGATGGGATCCTATAGAGATTCACCTTTGGTTGTGGATAGTTGATATGCTCCTTATTTCTAACTTGCACTGACAACAAAGGGTCCCAACCAGTTGGGTTAAAATTTTCCCTTGTTGTCTAGGTTTGGTACATTCTTTTGATTTTCTTTCAAAATGATCTATCCAACTTGGAATGACCGACTCTTGATCTTGTTATTATAGCTCCTTCTAAATTGGTTCTCATAGAAATGTAGGTGGTTCAAAGAATCCATGCACCACTCATCCAACAACTCCATCTCATTGAACTGTGATACTCAATACTCTTCATCAATAACAAGATTCTATAGTGATATTCTCAAGAGTGGGAGGTCAATCTCAATGGGTAGGATGGCTTCTAACCCATAGACCAAGGAGAAAGGGGTTTCACCTGTAGGCATGCAAATACTCTTTTAGTAGGCCCATAAGGTGGGATTTAGCTGTAGGTGCCAGTCACGACCGACTTCATTGACTTATTTCTTTAGGATTTTCAAGATGGTTTATTCATAGCCTCAACTTGGCCATTACCCTGGAGGTAGTATGGGGTGGAGAAGTGATGTTGGATATAGAATTTTGGGCATAGCTCAAGGAAATCTTGGTTTTTGAAGGGTGTTCCATTATCTGAGATAAGGGCTTGTGGAACACCATAGAAAAAATGAGGTAGTTCAGGATGAATTTAGAAATCTGCTTCCCTATGATATAGGTCATGGGAATGGCTTCCACCCACTTTATGAAGTATTATGTGGTGGTGATAATGAACTTGTGTCCTTTAGATGAGGTGGGTGTGATTTTTCCAATGAGTTCAAGCCCTCATTATGATAAAGGCCAAGGTGTTACAATTGGATGAAGCTCCTGAGCTAGTGCATGAATGAGTTCCCCATGCTATTGGCATTGTAGGAACTTCTAAACATAGTCATGAGCTTCTTTCTCCATTGTAGACTAGTAGTACCCCATCCTCAATAGTTTCTTATCCAAGGTCATACCACTAGAATTTGAACCATAAATATTGTTGTGTACTTTAGTTAAAGAATTCAAGATTCCTCAAGGTTAAGGCATCACAAGAGGGCTCGTTCGATACTCCTACGGTAAAGGGTGTCTCCTAAGATGAAGAAATGGGATGAATTATTAATAAAGGTTCTTTTAAGATTTGGGGTGATATCGGTAGGTAGGACTCCTATTTTTAGGTAGGTGAATATATCATGGTACCAAGGATCATCAGGACCAATGATTTTGCACACGAACACATATTTTGGTACCTTGAAAGTTGGTACAAGAAGCTTCTCTACACATAATTAATGTTTAGGGACATTGCATGGGATATCTAACAATGACCCAATTGTAGCCATAGTGTTAGTTGCTTTGTTGTTTACCCTTGATATTTGCTCAAATGTGATGTCAATGAAGAATTCCTTGAGATCCTCCACTAGCTTCTTATACGAGGTAAGTTTGTCATCTTTAGTTTGATATTCGTCATTGACCTGATTGATAATCAATTGTGAGTCCCCATAAACTTTGAGTGCATTGATTTTCCATTATACTACAATCCAAAGTCCTATGGCAAGAGCCTCATACTCTATAATATTATTGGTGCAAGGGAAAGCCAACCTATATGATTTAGGAATACAATCACCTTGTGGTGTGATAAAGAAGACTCCTTCTAACCCATATTGAGTATAAGATTCGTTGAAGTACACATTCTAATAATCTACACTAAGATTGAAAAAGAATCCATCCATAAATTTTGATATTAAAGGGTTCTTTGAATACATATGTACCTTGGCCAATTGATATGCAATTACTTATCCCTTGATATATTTTTGTTCCACATATTCAATGCGTATTATGTTAAGATCATGACCCACTTAGCCATTAATCCTATGAGTGTTTCTTTGGAAAGTAGATACTCAAGGGGGTCTATCTTAGTGAGGAGCTTTATTTAATGAGCAAGAATGCAATGTCTGAATTTTTGGGATGCAAACACTACCATGAGGAAAGTCTTCTTAATGAATGTTTAGTTTTTCTTGTGTCCCACCAAGGTCCTATTGATATACTAAATGGTTGTCGCTTTCGATATTTCATCATGCTAAGCTAGGAGAGCACCAAGGGATACCATTGTAGCTGATATATAGAGGATGAGTGGTTTGTTCTAGATTGGTGGCATGAGAACAGGCAGTGTCTAAAAATATTCCTTGATTTGATTGAATGCTTGATCATAATTCTCATCCCATTTGTATGCTACCCCCTTGTGGAGTAGATGAGAATATGGGACAATTTTATTTGCTAGTTGTGCTATGAATCTATAAATGGACTGGAGCTTTCCCTACAAACCCCTTAACTAATTTAATGTTCATGGTGCTTCTATTTCAAGGAATTATTTTAATTTCATAGGGTCTATCTTGATTCCCCTCATTGATACAATATATCCTAGGATTTTTCTTGAATGCACACCAAAGACACATTTCTTAGGATTGAGTCTTACCTTATATTCTTCTAGTCTGTCGAAGATTGGGACCAGTGTCATTATGTGGTCTTGAAAATTTCTTGATTTGGATATTATTACATCCACATAATCCTCTACGTATTTTTGGATCATGTCATGGAAAATCAGAGTCATACAACTTTGATATGTGGCTCCAACATTCTTTAACCTAAATGACATCATGTGCTAGTAGTAAGTGCTCCATGGACAAGTGAAATTTGTTTTATGTTGGTCATCCTTTGTGATCATGATTTGGTTATATCCTAAAAACTCATCCATCAATGATAGCATCTCGTTCCCTACCATTAAATCTACAATCAAGTTTATGTTAGGAAGTGAGAAATCATACTTAGGGCATGCTTTATTTAGGTCCTTGAATTTGATATAGATATAGATGCCCCCAATGGGATTAGAAATAGCTACAAGATTGGAAACCCATTCAGGATAGTCAATGGGTCATATGAAGCCAACATAAAGGAGTTTCTATAATTCAAGTTTGACCAACAATGTGATTTGTGGATGCATCTTTCTCAATTTATTTCTTTCTTGTTTCACCTCTAGATATATGACTAGATGATGGACTATGACCTCTGGATCAAGGCCTAGCATGTCAACATAGGTACAGACAAAATTGATTTTCCTTTCTTTTAGAAATACAACTATATTTTCTTGTTCCTCAGTCAAAAGTGACAACATAGAAAGTGATGTGTGGTGTCTCTTCAATTCCTAGATTGATTGGGTTGCATTTTTCTACCAGTACTGCTGATTTTTCCTAATAGATGGAACTAAGGGGAAGATATAATCCCTCATCCTTTGGTGCCTCAGAGAGGTTTTCACCATCATATATGTCCTTTCTTTTTACTATTTTTGGGTCATAAAGTGTTAAAGAGTAGTTTTCAGTTGGAGACTTAGATGTTACTCTTAGATTTTCTATTTTACGACTAAGAGATTCAATCATTTTACACATGCATGTACTGTACACATCCAAAAATGGTCACAGTTAATCAAGCATGTTAATCAATTAAAAAATGATTTATTTAATTAATAATCTTCTAAGTTCATCTACATATAAATAAATTTAATTATTTATTTATATCATTCACTTTCTATATTCTTCTAATTTAATTATTATCATCTTCCTCTTAATTAATTAAATAGATTTCATAATGTATTTATATTAATTATCACAAGTTTAAATTAGCAATTTAAATGATAATTCTTCTCTCCATTTAATTAAATATTCTAAAATTATTTAATTAGAAGCTTTCTTCTCTCCACTTAATTAAATATTCTAAAAATATTTAATTAGAAGCTTTCTTTTCTCCACATAATTAAATATTCTAAAATATTTAATTAGAAACTTTCTTCTTTTCATATTTAATTAAGTATTTTATATATTTAATTAAAGTGCTTTTATCATCTCTCACACATAATTAAATATTATTTATTTAAATTATGGAAGCTTCTAATTCTTTGTCACATGTAATTAAATAAATTATGGATTTTTCCTCAACTATCAACTAACTCTTCATAAATAAAGTGCACAAATGGCAACTTTCCTTCATTTTTGAATGGAAAAGGTTGTATAGGAGGAAACATCTCCCATTTTTCTCTCAACCTTCCATCTTTTTCTCAACTTCTCAATCTCTCGCCATTCATCTTGAAAGGTTTGAACTCAGTCGTTGATCTTTTCCAACTAGATTCTTGCCTCCAAAAATCTATAAATACAACCCTCTTGTGAGTTGAAAAGGATCCTAGATTTTGTGAATTTAGCATAATCATTATAGTTGCATTCAAATCAGCATCTTAGCATAATCATTTTCAAGTTCATAGAATTTTAGTTCTTCAACTTCATAGCTTAAATCAAATAGAAATAGACATGCATGCTGCATAAATCTCGTTCTCCTAAGTTGTCATTTCAACATGTTGTTGTTTACACCAACTGAGAGCCAGTAACTTGTATCGAATCCTTGGAGATAGAGGACAATGGGATGCATTTGAAAGAGCTTCTGTTATTTAGAGTTTTTTTTGTCTTTCTAATTAGTTTCTTTCAATGTAATGTTTCATTGGTGTGTTAGTTTACTTATTAATTAGTCCACATATTCTAACAACACATTTTCGATGCCCACCATGGGGCCTTTCCCCATTTTTAATCTTTTTATTTCAGGTTTTTTGATAGGTGACAAACTGAAGCTTCAGTTTAGCACATACGAGCTACAGATTAGCACATATGAGCTCTGTTTTGGCGCATATGATGACTGTTTTAGTGCATACGCTAGTTCCTTTAGCACATTTAATGACTATTTTAGCGCATTCCTTTTTTTTCATTTATCGCATGTATTGACTGTTTTAGCACATTTACCAATTATTTTAGTGCATACATGGGGTGTAAAAACAAATCCTGATTCCGACACCATCTACAGACAGAGATTTTTCAATTAAGTTTTAAAGTAAAAATGAAGCAATCCTAGGCTAGTCACATAAAACTAGAATGAACCAATCCTAGGATAGTCACCAAACATCATTTTTGCTTGGTTAAAATGAATCCAATGTTTGTTGTGAAGAAAAATCTTCACTTAGCATAGAAAATCATCTTTTGGATTTAAAATTAACCATTTGTTTGTTGTGATTGCTGGGTAATAGGTTTATGCTCTCCCCTTTACTGGGTGACCAAAACACCAGACTTACCTTTTTCATTTGATGAAATTCATGCTTTGTTACATCCTTTAGAAGGCTTGTCGTAGTAGGAAAAAGTAATCACCCTATGGGAACAACCTAAGTGTGAACAACCAAAGCTAGGTTTTCCAACCCACTCTAATCAAAAGTGAATTTTGTGGAAACCCATATTCAATGGAAGTGAGCAAGATAACCATCCCCAAAATCTTTGTTCTAAAGATTGGGAGGTCTCCTGAGGGATTTTATCTATTTCCATGCTGAATGGATACCTCTATTCTGAACTAGAGTGTAGAAAGCCAACCGTGTCAGTATCCCAACATCATATTAAACACGGTGCAAGGGGAGGGAAGAATCTGCCCCCAAGATACTCACCATATAATTGCCACAGATTTTTTTCTCAAGGGATTGAGAAATCTAACCTTGAGTACACACCTAGAAAAGAAAAGAAAATGGGCACCCTCTAGGGGGTGACACAGCTGTGTGAGTCGACACAATTTTAAGATGCGGGTTGTGGTTCCTATGATGACCTTTTTGACAAGTTAGAGTGAGTCTATTTGAAGTGCTTATTTTGTTCAATACCCCATCAAAATCTCAAGAACATACACTCTTTGTTTAGATTTTAGGATTTGCAAAAAAACTTTTTTCTACTATATGTCATGTATTTCACATTTAAATCAGATAAAGATCATCCAAAAAAATCAAACTGTCAAAACATGTCTATCTCAGAATAGTAATTGGATAGTTTAGTGCATCCCTCGTCTGTTTTGGCGCATCCGTGTTATGTTTCAGCACATTCATGCTCTATTTTAGCACATTTGTGATCTATTTTAGCACATACCTACAATAGTCTAGCGCATAGGTCAGATCTTTTAGTGAATCAGCTGAAAACTTTAGTGCATCTGTATTCTGAACTTGCGTAATTTTTTGATACCCGAGAATCTGCCTAATATTTTTCTATGCTTAGGGTCTGGAAGTCTACAACTTTTGTCAAGAAGTCCCTAGAAAACAATATTAAGAAGCCAAAGAAATCTCTCCATTATAAGAAGTTATTGAAAAAGAGTAAATTTTTATACCAAATTCAAAAGGTTTTGCTTGAACACAGAAATTTTATTCATCGATATCATGAATTTGTTAGAGGTTTCACTAACGATTTGTTGTAGAACCATTATACTCATGAGATTTCTTTCAAAGAAGAGCCTTTTCTCAAAGGCATGATCATAGTCAGCGTATTCATTCCGCTTACGTTCCCCAACCTATAATTGTGTATGATGATCGTCCCAATAAAATTATGCAATAGAGAGCTTAGGAAACATTAGGCATTTCTCAAAATCCTTATTTTTACAAAGCTACGATCAAACCTCACAAAGTGAAAAATCATCTTTATGATTGATCTTTGGTTTTATTCCTGCAAACAGGATCATCATCCTTTCAATCAGGGAATCATGAGCTAAAGATTAGAAATCTCATAAGTCATATCAATGGAATCTTCATTCTATTCCAACTTTGATACCCATCAAAATTGCACTATTTCATTCTTTTGATAAAAGTTAGTGGAAATTTGGTAAAAGCTTATGCCTGTTGTCACAAGATCTCAAAAGCACATAGAAGGAGATGAAAAGGGAAGGTACATTAAGAAAAATGGGTGATAATGGTGATAGGGAAGAAAATCCCTTTCATAATTCGAATACTGAGGAGATAATGGAAGAAAAGCTCCAAGAAGAAGAACTGGATCCCCAATTCCATACTCTCATGGAAAGAGTTTTAGAACGAAACAAGGAAAGATATTTCCTTTCATTAGCTAATCAAGGAGCTAAGTTACCTATTGATTTCAACATGGAAGGGTTTAGAGAAAATCCTGAAGCCCCTCTTAATTATTTTAGTACTCTTACTCAACAAATAAAAGTATTGCAAGGGAAAATAAAGGAAATCCAAGGGCGTACAACAAAGAAGTATGTTTTGGATAATATCTATCCATATCCATTTGAGAGGAGTCTCCAAATGATTCCTTTTCCAAAACATTGCGAAATCCCAAAGTTTGATAGGTATAATGGGAAAACGGACCCCATTGAACATGTGAGGGATTTCCGAAATATGAGCTTAGAATTTGCTCATGAAGATACCTACTTAATGCGATTGTTTCCATGAAGTCTGGGTGGACAATCCATGGAGTGGCTTTCCAAGATCACTCCCCCCATTAGAACATTTGAGGAGTTAATAAATAAATTCATATTGCAATACTCCTACAATATCCAACACCAAATAACCATGCTTGATCTGTGTAAAGTGAAACAAAAGGTAGGGGAATCTTTCACCACATTTTTACAAAGGTGGAGAAGGGTGTTTGGAAAATATTCCTATCCTGTTCCTGAAATAGAAAAGATGGAGATCTTCATCAACAGTCTAAATCAAGAGATGAGTTATAGGCTAAACCTTCATTGTCCTCAATCATTTGAAAAATTGATTGAAAATGTATTTACCATTGAAGGTGCCTTGGTCAAGCGTGGAGTTCTGAAACTCAATAAAGAAGGTCCAAATTTATACAAAAACAAAAAAAACAACACCAATAGTAACAAAAATGACAAGTCACGATTTTGGACTCGAAATAAAAATGTTGTGAATGATGGGGTAATAGATGCTAACAACGTGAATATAAAGCATGTTGTTCTCAATATATCGGGAGTTCAACATAGCAATAATGCTGGAAATTCTAGTACCCAAGTAAATAATTCCAATCAAGGAAATGTGACCAATAATCGTGGAAATAATCTTGACAATAATCAAAATTCAAATGCGCCCAGATCTCAATTTTTCTCAAATCGATGGAGTTTTTCTCCCTTGGGCTAGTCTTTGGAGTCCATTCTTAAAGAACTATTAAATCAAAATGCTATTACATTTCCACCACAAAGATATTATGAGCCTGGAGTTAAACCACCATCATGGAATGACTCACACTTTTGTGAATATCATAGGTGTAAAGGTCATAAGACAGATAATTGCCAAGGGTTAAAGAATCTTGTTCAAGATTTGATTGATAACTGTACCATCATGGTTGAGGGACATAATGCCAATGATGGCCATCAAGCATTCAAGGATCCTCTCCCAAATTATCAAAAAGTGGAATCTTCAGGTGACAAAGGCAAGAATGTTAATCATGTGTATGACATCATTATCAATCATATTTATATGGATGATTAGCAAATCAACGCTATCAAAATCAAAGGTAAAAAAGAATATCGAGAGGTCAATGCTATGACAAGGGTACAAGCCAAAATCATTATAAAAGGAATTTCATCTAAGGAAGCAATTTCCCCTCCAATTCAATACAATTTTGTTGATCAACTATGAAAAACATCGGCCCAAATTTCTATCTTGGAGCTCTTAAAATTATCACCCACACATAAGGACATTTTGGAAAGAGCACTTGTCGAAACAACTGTGTATCCTGATCTGGATATCAACAAATCTCAAGCCATGGTGGGACACTTGTCCTCATCCACATGTTTATCCTTTACTAAGAAGGATGACTCATCCATGACCCATCCACATAATTTATCACTTTACCTAGAGGTCATGGTTCATAAAGCTCGAATTAGACGTGTCCTAATAGATGGGGAGGTAGATTAAACATTTGTACTTTGAAATTGGTCCTTTCTTTGGAATATTCAGAAGAATCTATAGATCCACGAAGGAAAATTATGATCAAATCATATGATGATGAAGAAAGAGCTTCCAAAGGCCTCATCATGTTACCAATCAGAGTGGGACCTATTGTGAAGAATACCTTTTGTCAGGTTTTAGATCAGGATCTATCCTATAACATACTCTTGGGTCGCCCATGGATCCATGAGATGCAAGTAGTTTCATCTACTTATCATCAATGCTTGAAGTTTCCATATGATGGACAGGAAGTAACAATACTAGTCAATCACATTAACATTCAAACTTGTTCTAATCTAAGAGCAACTTAGGACACATTCGTCCCACATAATATAGAGGCTTTGGCCATTTCTACCTCCAAATGCAATGAACAAGCAAGAGAAATGATTAGTAATATTGGCACCAAGATAAAATTGAAAGATAATGGGGTGGGAGAATATTCCTTATGTCTCTCTAATCTACCCATGTCTCCAAGATCTCATGGTCAAACATCAACATCCATACAAAAGGCTACAACATCTTTAGCCTCAGCTTCAATTCCCATCACCAAGTTTGATGGAATATTTATCAAAGAAAATGAAATGAAAGATAGAGCTATTCTTGATTGGCTCTATAAAGATAAAGAAGAATCAATACAACATGTTAAGTTACCCACAGAGCACTATGGAAAGGTTATGTAATAATGCAGCAAATGGGTTATGAAGGAAATGGCCCTATAGAAAAAAGAAAAGAGGGTATTTTTGAACCTATCCAACTGAAAACAATGCACCCAAAGGATAAAAATGGGTTAGGATATGGTGAGGATACAAAGGAAGAAGTAGTACAAAGAATATCCAATGAGGAATTAGCTAAAACAATTCTATGAATTCAAGAAAACAATTTTGACACTAACTCCAATGAATATGAATGGGACACTATCTTTGATGATAAATTCTAGAGAGATAAATAGGTGGATGTCATACAAAATTCACACCTACATTCATACAAGGGGAAATCTCAAGGCATCCGCTTGATTACGTTCTACTAAGCGATCATGAATCGAGTGAGGACAATTCAATTCAAAGTGAGACAGATCATCAATAGGATGATACCATCCTAGATCTTTCCCATAATGAAGTTAATGATAACATCATGACCCTAACGACTAGTGACCTTACTCAGCCCAATGATCCATTTCCTTTGGTCCATCCCAAACTCATTGATTGGGAACAAATTGCACCAATTGATATCCCAAATTTTCCAAATGACAAAACCATCATAAACTTCCTTTCTTCATCATAATCAGAAACAAGTTCCACTAGGGAATCACAAGATCAAAATTTTCAACAGGAAAGTGCCAAGTTTCTCAGCTATGAAATTAATAACATAAAATAAAGATCTAATGGTGAAAACCTAACAAAGGCAGTATTAGATCATGAAAAGAGAAAAATAAAAAGCGTATCTAATGGTGAAAACCTATCAAAGGCATTGGAAGATGGGAAAATTGACACTCTTCCAGAGCATGATCAAGAAAGGTCTTCTATTCTAATAGAACCAACAACAACTATCAATTTAGGTATTGTAGAGAAACCCAAAGTCTTACAATTGGCTGCATCATTAACAAAAGAGGAAATCCTAGGGTTCACAGAATTTCTAAAGAACAAACAAATCAATTTTGCATGGTCCTATGCAGATATGCCCGAATTAGACCCAGATCTCATCATGCATCATCTATCTATGATGCCGGGGGCAAAACCTATGAAGCAGAAACTCAGAAAGATGCATCCACATGGTGCATTATTGGTTAAGAATGAGTTAAAGAAGCTTTTAGATGTTAGACTCATTCGGTCTATAGACTATGTAGAATGGATCTCCAATATCGTGCCCATATCAAAGCTAGATGGAAGAATCAAAATTTGTATGGATTTCAGGGATTTAAATAAGGCATGCCCTAAGGACAATTTCCCTCTACCAAATATAGATATGATTGTAGATTTTGACTGATGTCCATGTTATGTATTCACTAATGGATGGATTTTTGGGATACAACTAGATAAAGATTGCACCTGAAGACCAGGATAAAACAATGTCCACATTTCCTTGGGGTGCATATTGCTGGAATGTAATATCATTTGGACTCAAGAATGCAGGAGCTACCTATCAACAAGAAATGACTATCATTTTTCATGACATGATGCACACATTCATGAAGGATTATGTCGATGATATTTTAGCCAAATCACACAAAAGAGAAGAACATTTAGATATCTTATCTAAAAAATTTAACAGGATGGAAAAATTCAAAGTGAGACTTAATCCAAAGAAATGTGTATTTGGGGTGAAATCTAGAAAGATTCTAGGATATATTGTGTCAAAAAAGGGAATTGAACTGTATCCAACAAAGGTACAAGCGATTCTCGATATGCCACCACCCAGGAACATCAGTCAATTATGCTCATTGTAGGGATGATTGCAATCCATCAAGAGATTTATTGCACAACTAGCACATAAGAGTCTACCATTTAATCATTTCTTACATAAGAATGTTCCATTTAAATGGGAAGATAGATGTGAAGCATCATTTGATCAAATAAACCATTATCTAATGATTCCACCAGTGTTGATTCCACCAGTGCAAGGTGAAACACTCATATTGTATATTTTTGCCATGGTGGTGTCCTTGGGAGCATTATTGGCACATGAAGACAACTCTAGAAAGGAACAAGCAATATATTACATCAGTCGAACTTTGACAAGCCATTAACTAAATTATACCTTCATTGAAAAAGATTGCTTAGCAGTAGTGTTCACTTCTCAAAAGTTACGACACTACATGCTAGCTCATACAATAAAGCTTATGGCTAAGATTGATCCACTCAAGTATCTTCTAAGTAAGGCAACTTTAACTAGCAGATTGACTAAATGGGTCATGATCCTGAGTGAGTTTGACATTCATTATGTGGATCAAAAGTCTATAAAAGGATAGGTAATCATAGATCAGTTAGTAGAAGCACCAATGCCAGTAGAACATCCAATACACATTGACTTTCCTGATGCCAATGTATTCACAACAGCTATTAAGTAGTCATGGGCACTCTATTTTGATGGTTCCTACACTCATCATGGCTCATGGGTAGGGATTCTTTTCATTAACCCTCAAGGACATACAATTCCAAAATCTTATCCGCTAATGTTCCCTTGCACAAAAAACATAGCTGAGTATGAGGCACTATTAATTGGCATGAGAATTGCAGTAGAATGGAAAATCATAGAACTACAAGTTTTTGGTGATTCATAACTTGTAATCAATCAAATCAATGATGAGTATAAAACTAAGGATGAAAATTTAATACCTTACAAAAGGATGGTGGACGATTTCAAGAAATAATTTGTTGATACTAAGTTTGCGCAAATTCCACGTACTAATAATAAAGTTGTGGATGCCATGGCAACAATCGCATCACTACTCCAGTTGTTCGAGAATCAAGCACGGTACGACTTCCTAGTAGAAAAATTGTTTTCTCCCACCTATGACAATTTAGAAACCCAAATCATTTGCCACTTAACCAGTTCTGATTCTCCCTTGTATGGCCAAATCTATACTTACCTAAAAAATAATATTTTACCTTTAGACTTGTATAGAAATCAGAAAAGTACTTTCATATGTCAATCCTCTCGTTACACCTTAATTGTTGATGTCTTATACCAGTGTGTTCTTGATGGTACCCTCCTTAGTTGTCTTGAACGTGATGAATCAAAAAAGGCCTTAAAAGAGGTACATGGTGGCATTTGTGGGACACACTCAATTGGACTAACCTTAACAAAGAAACTTGTTAGACTAGGTTACTACTGGCCAACCATGGAAAAAGAATCATTCATCTTTGTTAAGAAATGTGCAAAATGTCAAATTCATGGGAATCTCATTCATGCTCCTACTCGGGAATTACAACCCTTCACCACAACATGGCCTTTCACTTAGTGGGGATTGGATCTCGCTAGAAAGATACATCCATCATCTTCAAATGGACACAAGTTCATTATCACAGCCACCGATTATTTTACTAGGATTGAAGTTGTTCCCCTAACAACTATTACTGGCAAACAAATCTCCTCATTCATTTTGAACTATATCATATGTTGGTATGGCATTCCCAAATCCATTATTATAGACAATGGAAGACCTTTTAAAAATTAGGATGTTGATGAGCTTTGTGAAATATTTTGCATCCAACACAGGTTCTCTACACCTTATTATCCATAGGGAAATGGTCAAGCAAAGGCTTCAAACAAAACAATTCTAAAGATTTTGAAGAAAACAGTGAATGAGGCAAGTCGTGATTGGCATGTACAATTAAATGCAATATTATGGGAATATATAACAAGTATTCACACACCAATAGGTGCTAGCCCATATGTTTGGTTTATGGAGCAAAAGCTATTTTTCCATTAGAAGTTGAGACTCCCTCACTTTGTGTATCACTAAAGGGCTAATAAATGATGAAGACTACAAAGTACCAAGGTTGCAAGAGCTGGAACTGCTTGATGAATGGCGTCAGCCTGTAGTTAATCATTTAAAGGGATATCAACAAGTTATGTCCTATAGCTACAATCATAGAGTCAAACCACTAGCTTTTCAAGTGGGTGACTTGGTTCTCAAAGAAAACCCTCGTAATCAGTAGGATCAAGAAAAGAAAGGCAAATTCGATCCTAATTGGTTGGGCCCATTTTTTATCATTGCAGCATATGGATCAAGGGCATATCAGTTGTCAACATCAGAAGGGGACCTGTTTGAAGACCCAACTAACAACATTCACCTGAAGAAGTTTTCTGCCTAAAAATATCAAAAACAATATAAAAAGTCCTAAAAAATATCAAAAACAATATAAAGAGTCATGAAAAAATTCATAAAAACTGGAAAAATGTGTCAATATGGTGAAAACCTGGAAAACATGCATCTTTTGACATAGGAAACATACAAAAAAATCAAAAAGAGAAAAAATATAAAAAAATCAAAAAGAACAAAAATACAAAAAATTTAAAATGAGAAAAAATAAAATCAAAAATCAAAAAGAAAAAAAAATTGTTTCCTTGATGAAAACCTGGCAAACAAGGGTCTTGGTAATAACAAAAAAATGATTAAATCAAGAAAAAGTGCAATAAAAACAAATGGTGAAAACCTGGCAAACAAGAATTTTTTGTGATTTGTTTGGCTCTCTCATCTATTAGGATACATTCTGCATATCCATCTTTCATCGGCATCACATACATGCATATCCATCACATTTGCATCATGCATCCAAACATTTCCTTGAAACAAAAAGGATTTCATCATGGCTTGATGATTAAGGTTATCCTTAGCAATAGTTGTGTCTAAGTAGGAGTAAGAGTGCAGGGTCATTGGGGGCAATTCACTTCTTGGAGCTTTCTGGCAGACAAACAACAACATGTTTCAAACATTGGAATATCAGAAACAACAAAATTATCAATTCAAAACTAGGTCTAAATGACTGTTTGACAGAAAACTAAAACAAATTGGATGATCTTAATCTGAATAAAATGAATGACAAACTTAAAGCATAAGTTAAATTATTGTTTTGACATTTGATGACATCATATCTTTGGAGTGGTTCAATAATGTACTGAACTAGAATCACAAGGAAGGAGTATGATTTTTGTTTTCTTGTTGTCTATAAGCTAATCACTAGTATTGCACAAATTTGTCATGGGACATGTTCTACAACATATCATTGATGATATTTTGGAATTTGCATGGGAAAATGGTTAACTTTTGTCTGTTTATGCAAACAATACTCAAGTCATCTTGGTTTAATTAGACCTTGATTCTTGTATTAACTTGGTACATCAAACATCATGAAAGCAGTACTCGGGTCATCATTGGTTCTAATATCCCCTTTGATGCTTTTACTAACTATCAACATATCAAAAGGCTCAATGATGAAAATCATGTGCAATATTGGCTCATGGAATGACAAATAGGAGAATGGTTCATTACTACATTCTAGGATTGCATGATTCATTTAGATTTGCATTTCGGGGCTATCTAAGTCGATTTTTGGAGGTTGGAAAAATTTTCATATATCTCTTAAGACAACAATTGAGTACACTTGGAAATTTGTTACATCTGATTACATTATCATTTATTGCATCTCATTTCATCATGACTATTCATTTAGGTTATTATTATCATTTCATTTGCATATTTCCATTCTCACATCAATTCATTTCATTATCATTATCATCATTATTAGGTCTCATTTAGTTCATCATGATCATTATCCATCTTTAATTTATATCATATCATTTTCATATCATGTGCATATCATTTCATTAATTATTCATCTCATTTATATCATTTCACAACATTTTCATTATCATTTATTTCACATCATTTGCATAAACATACATTGATAAAAGAAAGATGCATCCATTTCATTCATTACATACATCATATAGGAAAATCATTCATATCACATCATATCATCATGTTAGAAATCATTTTCATCATAAATCATATTACATCATATCATCATTGCATCATCATCATAAGAATCATACATTGCACAAAATAAAAATATCATCATTTGCAGTTCATATCAAAGTACATATAATCATCACCATAGCAATCATAAAAAAAAAAGCATATAGAAATAAAATGCATACATGAATCCATAACACATGCATATAAAATCACCACTGCATCTCATAAATCTCATCAAAACAAATTTCTAAGTGTACAAGGATATCAAATGTTTAAACAAGATATATAAAATACAATGGCAGGATGTATCAATCACTCATCATTGAGGGGCATCTGGACATGGAACATGGCTACTGTTGCCTCTTGAGGTGGTAGGTCTCACTAGGTCTTTGCTACCAGAAGCATCGATCTCTCATTTGACCGGATGTCCCACACTCCTGGTGGAACTCTTGGTATGACTGTGTGAGTGATCCTGTGACCGAGTACCTGATTGTGTGTAATCAATCCTCTGCTCGAGCAACACTGCCTCAAAGTATCTCATCCTATAGTAATCGATATGCCGAGCAGTCTCTAATCCTTCTACCACAACCTCTCCAATGGAGGTGCTCTCAACTAACCTAAGGAGTCTCTCTGCTACTCCCTCTATCTGAATGTACTGCTCTCTAAAACTGTCTTGCTCTACTGTGAGCTGAGCTGCTTGTGAGTCAAGAGGTGGTGGCTGAGAAACTTGTGCCTGTAGCTAGCTGATGGTAACTTGTGCTTGTACCAAACTACTCTAAAAATTATGAACCTCTTCTTGTAGACTGTCTACCTATCCCTGAGAAGGATCCCTGATCGTGATGCGTGGAGCTGAAGTACTTAGCTGGTCCACCACTCTAGATGTTCGAGGCCTCGTCTTAAAAGGAACATCAAAGAAGAATCTCTATCCACCCCCACCACCTCCATCATCCCAATCATCATCACTATCATCAGAGCTATCTAATTCATCATCCTCATCATCCACCTCCATCGCCGCACTACTTGTATCCTCTTCCCATGGTTGCTCTACCTGTGCTTGTGCCTGACCCTATGGTGGTCGTGCCTCTGCCTATGTCATTGGATTCCATCATTCTTGTCATATAACTAATCCACCTAATGGTGGATTAGGCTCATCTAAACTAGTCAACCTCAAAAATGGATGTGCATAGAAGTAGGCGACATAGTCATCTATCATGTGAGCATCTATAACCTCGAGATGAATAGCCCAAAACTCTGGTTGTAGATTTGTATACTTAGCCCTCACTACCTCAAAAGTGATAAATGGCCCCCACTTTGGCACATCCTTGCGGTGACTCACATAGTGAGCCACACCCTAAGACATCATTTGTACCCATCCATACTACCTCAATACTCTCATGACCAAAATCCACTCAATGATGAAGGGAGTACGACCAATTATATATCTAGCTATCCCGTAGTAAGGAAGCTCTATGTCATCCTCATCCCATGCCTTGCAATTAAGATATGGTCTCTAGATGATGGTATCCATGTCATCCAATTTTCTCTACCAGTACTCTAACTTGCCTAGCATTGGCTAGACAAGGGGACCTGTGTAAGCATATACATATGGATAACCTAGTGGGTGATCTCTCTGAATAATGAGATGAGTGATAGCAATGTGCTCCCATGCCCAAATCTGTAGAAGAGTAACTCTAGATGAGATACTCTTCCCATTTGTGTACACCACCTGATGAAGATCATGCTACAGATGGGCAACCATGCATGATCCCAATGCATATCTAGTCTGATGGAGGAGCATGTCCTCTAGAATCTGACACCAGCCTACTGATAGTCCCTTTGACTTGTGATTAGGACAAAGGAATCCACCAATGAAACCTGCTAGAACTGATGGCAGAGGGGCATATCTCTATAACATATCCCTCCATGCAATCTCATACCCACCCGCATGAGGATCCTAAAAAACTCTCTGCAAAGCATCGGTCCCCCCAATCTCCTTGTGATCATAGATCATGAGCTTATAAACTATTGGGATGCCTAGAATCCTGTAGACATCCTCAGGTGTCACTGTAGTTTCTCCCATCGGCCAGTGAAAGGTATTATGCTCACTATAATACCCCTCCATTTTGCTTCTTGTTCGGTTTGATTTATACTATGTTTGGTTGCAGTTACTTTGCTTTTGGATACATTTTGTTATGATGTTTTGATCGCTACTATTGAGTGACAACTATTATTGTGTGATGTGTTGATCTAATTATTGTTTCACATGCATTATGGATTAATGATGTTGTAGAATTGGCATGAGATGTTATTATGAGATTATTAGATTATGATGGAAGTGTCAGTTTCGATGAGTGTATTGGTGAAGAAGACGAGTTCGCATCACTCGCTTGCAAACACCCTACGAATCCGTAATTTCTTCTTCACGGTGTGTATTATATGCTAGATATATTGTATGATGTTGTTTACTTGGTTGCAGGATTGCAGGTACATGACATCGACTCCACCTGGTTTCACAGGTTTGAGCGTGTCGATCCAACAGTTAAGTTGAACGGGAGATAGTAACTAGGTAACATGTGTCAAGTTTACACCCTAGCCTTAGTGTGTCGTCAGTTGTGTGTGTCGAGTCATTGTCTGTCTTGCTTTGATGTTATTTAATTCTGAAGCATTCTTGATTTGGAAATAGATATTTAGAATAATTGCATTTAAATCCTGTTGATGGTTATTTAATTCAAATAATGCAATGTGGATAAAAGTTTATATTTAAATTAATTAATTATATTTAAATTATTTAATTAATTAAATTTAATCCAAGAGGGTTGAGTTTATTATTAAATAATTAAATTAATTAATCAAACGTGATGCAAGAGAATGAGAGGAAATAAAAGAATTAAAATTAAATTTGGAATTTAATTTCAACGTGTGGGAATTAAATTAGAAATTGTAATTAAATGTTTATTTGGAAATTGGTTGCAACTTTGGAAATTAATTTATTATTTGAAATTGCATTTTAAATTGAAAGTGGGTTTCGAAAAGTGAAATTGAAATTGAAATTGAAATATCTAATTTGCATGTAATGTGAATTAGGGTTGGATTAGGTATTTTTGATTTATAAAGAATACATGTTTTAATTTTAGGGCAGAAAAGTCTTTAGGAAAATTCATTTTTACAGCAGGGAAGAAATTTTGGAAAATTTGCACAAGGGTTTGAAGAAAGTTTTATTGTAGAATTGCTTGAAGGAAAGATTGTTTGCATTTGTTGGATTTTGGATTGGATTCATTGGAGGATTGAAGAAAATTTAGGAAATCTTTGGAGGAGGCTTGCATAAGAAATTCATCTCTTCCTATAGCTTCTTGTACAGGTTTTCCTCTTTGTGTTTTATTGTTCTTGATTGTTTTTCTTTAAACTAGTAGTGATTAAAAATTTGTTTGTTAAATCTATTTTAGAAAATAAATTGGATATTAGAAGAAAAGAATTAAATAAATTTACAGCCTTTGTTTGTGAAAATTCTTGAGTGAAAATTGTGAAAATCTTAGTTGAATTTAAATTATTTGGAAAAATCGATTGTGTTGTTATTGAAATCAAATATAGAGATTGAACAATGCATTTAGAATGTTTTTAGAAAATGAAACCTTCTGTTTATTATTAAAAAACGGATTTTAAAATCTGCAGTATAGTTATATTTTTCATGGTAAAATGGTTTGGTTGCATCGCCTATAACTTCACTTTCACAAACTAGGTTTTCAGGAAATTTAAAGGGTTTTTGCATTTTGAAATTTTCTTATCCTTGTCAAAAAATCGCAAATACCCAGATTGTAATTTTTGAGTTATGCTTGAAACATAAGACTGCTGTTAAGTTATTTTCTCATGGCTGTTCTGAAAATAAAATAATAATAAATTGATATTTATAAATATTAATATTTTATGTATTGTTATTATAATATTAAAATATTATTTAATAATATTTTATATTATAATTTATAATATTAAAGTATTATATTTATTTATATTATTTTAAATAAAATTTGTATATTAGATTAGTGGAATTCAAATTATAAACATATGAGAAATTATTGTTATTTTAAAATGACATGTTAAAGTTTAATTAAAGGAGTTAAATATTTGATTAAAGAATGCATAATTTAAAATTTAATTGTAGAATTTAAATTCATATGTAAAAGGTCCAATTATTAATTTGATTTAATTGGAAAAATATATTTATATTTTGGAAAATTGATGATAAGGGATATTTTATTTTGAATTAAACAATTTGATATTCTGTAAAGAATAGAGGATATGTTAATGATTAAATATATTTAAATATATTAATTTATATTTAGTATATATATATTGAAGGTATATATCCATTTGAGAGAATAAATAATATTTTATTTTATTTTATTTTGTTGTTGCAAATTGGGTATTATTAGTGTTCTAATAGAAATGATTAGTATGTATGAAAAATGGTTAGAGAAACAATATGTTATTATATTAAAGTGATTGAATGTTTTAAATAGAAAATTGAATGAGATGTAAGATTTGGTTAGGAAATGGAAAGAGTTTACTTGCATGGATGTGTGTCAATTTAAAAGTAAATTAAGAAGTTGTTTTATTGATGAGACAATCAATTATGTTATTTACTAATTTTTATTTAGATTAATTGAATAATTGTGATTGGATTATGAAAGAGATATGGATTTAGTATATCCAAAAGTAGTATCTTCCTCATGATTATCCTAAAGGATTTAATTCTCTGTATTCATTAAAGGGAAGTAAGTTTAATTGTTTTAGATTTCCAATAATGAAAAGGGAAATAGGGGTTATGATTATTTTAGATGATCTAGTTATCGTGTCTTTGACTTTGTCAACACTACCTATTCAATGAGTATGGATTTAGGAAATCCAAATATTAGATTTGATTGATGACTTGAATGCTTTTGTTGCAATGTCGTCAAGTTGCATTGTTGGTTTTGGGATTTAGTGTTAGTCCTAAATCATAAGTCTTCCAGAAAAACTTAGAGGATAAGGGTTGTTGAATCTTTATGCCATCCAGTTGTTTTCCCTTGGGTAGTGCATGGCGTCTTTTCAGTTTTACCCGATTTTCACGAACGGGGATGTTTGCACCTCCTTGGTTTAGGAGCGGATTATGGGATCCGTGTCTCCTTGTATGGAGTGACCTTGTTATGTGGTTTCATCTTGTTGCCTCCTGTGAAAGGAGTGGACTATGTGTTTATTACCTCCAAAATGTTTGGAGTGAGTTCTATTATTTGTATCCTCCTTGTGTTGGAGTGGATTATGATGCCTAGTTGGTATGCACTTGTGGTTCCCTTGGTGGATTGTTTGGGTGTGTGTTGTCGAATAAAAGAGTGGTTTTTGATAGGGGTCGGAGCTCAAAGTGGTAAACCGAGTAACCTTCAAAAGTGAGTTAATCAAGTGATAATTAAATAATGTACTTAGATGATTAGGATGCATTCACATTAATCAAGATAATTTAATCCTCACTCATAGACACAAGGGCTTGTTTAGACTTGGGATGAGTGAGAAGGCCTGGAATGGCAAGATCAACTATCTTGTCCTTGCGAGAGGTAGTTGATTCTGCGTGAGTGAGTATGAGTGCCGAGATTCGGTTGAGGCCACCAGGATTACTTGTGCCGGAGCCTATGAAGAATGCCCAGAGGAGATCTCATGACAAACTTTGCGATGACACTCTGTCTAGGACAACTATTGTTAATTGTTTTATGTGTATGGTTCTGTGAACATACTTGATCTACTTTATGTCTGGAAGCAATGTGACCTATGTCAGTGATGTTGGTGTTGTACTTGTATTGTACTTGAGTTGTACTTGATTCTTACTTGTATGGTGAATGAGTTGTACTTGTTAATTCATTTGTTTGGTTATGTCAGTATGAGTCTACCTTTGGTTAGAGGTAGTAGAATCTTTGTCCATGTTACTTTATTACTATCTCCTAGCATGGGGGGTGGGCCTTCGGGTACCACATTGGTAGGGTGGAACATGCACCAAAACCATTGGGTCCCCATCTATCTTCCGTACTTGGTGGCGAGACATCCAAATGAACAGCTCGCGATTCTTGTTGTTATTCTTGCATTGTAATATTTTAATTTGTATAAGTTATTTTATCCCTCTTATGTTTATGAGGTGGAATTTTGTAATTGTAACCTTATGTACTATTGCCTCATTCTGGCAATGAGTGATGTAACTATTGGTTTAAGATAATGTTTATGAGATTGTATCTTGGTTGATTATCTTATTATGTTATGTGGTATTCTTATGATGTATGATGGTTATTTCATAAAGTTTATAATGCTATGGTTATATGTAATATGTATGTGTGGGTTTAAGTAATCCTAACCTTGTAGCCTTAGAGGTTGTTGTTAATTAGTAAGTGAATGTGTATGTTAAATGCACTTTATAAAAAAAAATTGGTTCACTTATGATGTTAATTGTGATTTCTTTTAAGGTTACTTGGCAGGGCATTACACTCACTATGGCATCTCTCAGCTAGTGTGGTCAACAGTGCCCTGTTGACCCTATACTATGGGATCCTAAGAAGATAACCCAACCCACATCTCACAATCACCCCTATCTCTGGCTGAGATAGTCTGGGAATCATGTCCCATGTCTGGGGAAATCACTCTTTGATCTAGAGGATATTAAAATCCTCCTATAACACCAAGCACATCAATCAACAAGGAATATCAAGAAAGCATCAAGAAAATCATGTTAAATCAACTAAATCAAATCAATATCAAATCTATCATTACTATTTGTTCTTCAAGAAGGAAGAAAAATTTATCATTTTCTACTATTTATTTTTCATTCAAACATGGAAACAAATTTAACAGCCAATTGGCTCAACATCCAATCATTACTATTTGTCTTTCAATTGGGAAATAAAATTTAATCAGCATCACTACTATTTGTCTTTCAAGCGGGAATTTTTTTTATTAGAATTATTACTATTTGTTCTTTAAACACGAAGACAAATTTATCAAATCAGGCTAATCTAACCTTGATGTTATTCCAAAAAATACAATCAGTTGGCTAATATAGCAACAACCATCAAGCAAATATCAAATTCATTTCAAAAATTCAAATCAGCAAAAATTTCATGGATGTGCTAAAATAGTTCATCAATGCGCTACTTTATCCATGGATGTGCTAAAATAGAGGTTAAATGCGCTATTTCATCAAAGCACTAATCTATCAAGTCTATGCGCTACTTTGTTCCACCTATGCACTATTCTAGCCTATTTTCTATTTAAACAATGTATGTGCTATTCTATAAGGTCCTATGTGCCATTCTGGAAGATGCACTAATCTAATCACGGATGCGCTAATCTATCCATTGATGCGCTAATCTAATGGCATATGTGCTAAAACATAATTTCTTTCTGCAAGTTTGGATGTGCTAAAATACCTAATGGATGTGCTAAACTATGGCTCGTATGTGCTAAGGTAAAATCATATGCGCTAAAGCAGGTGTTTGAAAATCCTAAAAATTAAAAAAATCTTATAAAATGGAATTTAAATTCATGAAGAAGGATCAAATCAACTTACCAGAGGTCCATACATAGCTGGTCTCTGATGACGGTGGGCTCGCTCAAATTGATGGCACTCAGTGGATCGGCATCTCGTAAATTCTTCTTAGAGCTCTGAAAACTACAAAAGGCTACTGTTCAAATGACAATGACTTTTCACCTTTTCCACCTTTTAAGGGGGTAAAAAAGAGAGGTTATTTTTATTTTTTACTGTGCGAAGCACTGTTTTGAGAGATAAATCAGCAATTTCACTTCAAAAATCATCTAAATTCTTTCAATCATCATCCTCATCATTCAAATCACACGATTTATGTCTCGAGGGGGCATATAGCATCAGTCAATTTTCAAAGTCAGGGGAAAAATTCTTTGAAGCAATGCGTAAAACACATCACTTCAAAGAGGGGAAAAATGTACACATCCAAAAATGGTCACAGTTAATCAAGCCTGTTAATTAATTAAATATGATTTATTTAATTAATAATCTTCTCATTTCATCTACATATAAATAAAATTAATTATTTATTTATATCGTTCACTTTCTATATTCTTCTAATTTAATTAAATAAATAAGTTTATTTAATTATTATCATCTTCCTCTTAATTAATTAAATAGATTTCATAATTTATTTATATTAATTATCACAAGTTTAAATTTGCAATTTAAATGATAATTCTTCTCTTCACTTAAATAAATATTCTAAAAATATTTAATTAAAAACTTTCTTATCTCCACTTAATTAAATATTCTAAAAATGTTTAATTAGAAGCTTTCTTTTCTCCACATAATTAAATATTCTAAAATATTTAATTAGAAAATTTCTTCTTTTCATATTTAATTAAGTATTTTATATATTTAATTAAAGCACTTTTATCATCTCTCACACATAATTAAATATTATTTATATAAATTATGGAAGTTTCTAATTCTTTGTCACATGTAATTAAATAAATTTATTTATTTAATTATGGATTTTTCCTCAACTATCAACTAACTCTTCATAAATGAAGTGCACAAATGGCAACTTTCCTTCATTTTTGAATGGAAAAAGCTATATAGGAGGAAACATCTCCCATTTTTTTCTCAACCTTCCATCTTTTTCTCAACTTCTCAATCTCTCACCATTCATCTTGAAAGGTTTGAACTCAACCATTGATCTTTGCCGACTAGATTCTTGCCTCCAAAAATCTATTAATACAACCCTCTTTCGAGTTGAAAAGGATCCTAGATTTTGTGAATTTAGCATAATCATTATAGTTGCATTCAAATCAGCATCTTAGCATAATCATTTTCAAGTTCATAGAATTTTAGTTCTTCAACTTCATAGCTTAAATCAAATAGAAATAGACATGCATGCTGCATAAATCTTGTTCTCCTAAGTTGTCATTTCAACATGTTGTTGTTTACACCAACTGAGAGCCAGTAACTTGTATCGAATCCTTGGAGATAGAGGACAATGGGATGCATTTGAAAGAGCTTCTGTTATTTAGAGTTTTTTTTGTCTTTCTAATTAGTTTCTTTCAATGTAATGTTTCATTGGTGTGTTAGTTTACTTATTAATTAGTCCACATATTCTAACAACACATGTACAACTCAATATCAAACTCCACTTTATGATCTCCATATGATAGAGTATCTTTGAGTCCCATGAATTTCGAGAGACCCTCATCATTTTCAAACATGTCTAATATCGATGGTCCTTTTTGGTCATAGTTGATTAGTTGGGGGTAAACAAGCTTTAATTTAGTGGTTTGGTTATTCAACTCGAAAGAAATAATTGTGCTTATAAAAAATGAGGAGTCCTCAAAAAGTATGGGTAGGTTAGAGAGGGGATCCTAAAAGGGATAACTAATCTATACGAGTACCGACAAGGAAGCTTTGACTATTTTAACTATATAACCCTTGCCAAGTATGGTTAAGTTTGTAGGGGTACATCCAAGGAAAAGATTCTTAGGATTCTTCTCAAGAATAATGGGTTCAAAAAAACCGTTATCATTTTTCCCAACCTTCTCATTTTTTTATATCCCCAAACAAACATTAATTTAAGACCTTTGTTACTTTCCTTCATGGGGAGATCTGGTATGGTTATTTCATCTTGATATAACAAGCTTCATACATCTTTCTCATCTACCACCTCTTTTATTAGGTCTCCCCACTTTTTGAAGGTGGTAGCTTCTACTTTTAAGGTCTAAGATGTGTCAATTGGTTGTGGTTTTCCATGAGATATAGGAGGTTGAGGTAACTCTCCTATCAAAAAGGCACTCTTTTTCATTTTATAGTCTCCACACCCATTATATTGGATTACAACTTTAACATCCGGGTTGTTCTAAATGATAGGTGTATTTGTCTCTAAAGTAGAGGCTAGAGTGGATGGGTCAATATATATAGATGTGGGTTCCTCATTAGTTTTAGGGAATTGGGGGATCTTATAATACTTGGCCTCCAGAATTTTATAATAATAGAATGGTTCGAGGTTGCCATGGATTGTGACTTATTGATTTTGGTAAGGGAATTTGACACATTGGTGGAAAGTAGATGTGACAACTTGCATCCCATGGATCCATGGGCACCATAGGAGAATATTGTACATGAGTTCAAGATCAAGGACTTGGAAAGTGATCTCCATGATTGTTGGCCCTACTTGGATAGGGAGTTGAATGGTGTCATGAGACACCCGTTCTTGATCATCATAAGCCTTGATAGTGATACCTTTGTCTTTCTTGATGACATCTTCAAAAAATCCTAGATTATTTATTAGCTATAGAGTACAAATATTTGAACCCACACCTCCATCCACCAAGACTGATTTGAATTTTTTCTTATGGACTAGGACTTCAAGATGGAGTGCATAGTTGTGAGATGGTTGGGTTGGGAGATCATGCTCAGAGAATGTGAGGGGATGTAGTGTAGTGATATGTCTAATCATAACTTGAAATTGGTTAGCATCAAGGTTGGTGGGAATAGAGTATGTGACCAATGCCTTCTCTAGGATGTCCCTATGTGCGGGCAATATTTTTAGCAACTCCATGATGGAGATACGAGTGGGGGTATTTTTCAATTGATATAGAATATTATAACCATTAGGGATTGATTTTGGATTGGCAACGGGTGCCTTTGGTGGTGGTGAAGGTCTTGGAATGGAAAATTTTTCACTACATGTGGTGACTCCACACTCGGTTGTAGGTCCTTTGATATTGAAAACTATTACCCATTCATCCAAGGATGCAACAACATGGTCATAAATATGGTTTACATTGTAGTAGCTCTTTCCTTTACCATTGTTGTTTCCTTTATTGTGATCTAGCATTAGATTTATGTATATTTTAAGGTCTCAATTCTTAACAGGTTGTTCAATGATTATGGTTTTATCATCAATGAGATCTTGGATCAGATTTTTAAGTCACATACAACTAGTTATTTTGTGAAAATCGTAGAGATGGTTCTCATTATACCATGGTGGTTTAACTTGAGGCTCTTGATAATTTTCATACACAAGGATTTTGATGAGATTTTCTTATACCAATTATTGCATGACATATTCGATTGGTTCCCCAAGTGGTGTGTATTTTTGTTTAGGGGGATATTTTTTCTTTGGGGTTTGTCCCCCTTGAGCATTCAGGTTGTTGACATTTTGATTTTTAGGTTGTTGTTGTGATGGTGGGTTGATTTGTGGGTTGCTTTGCATATTGATTTTTGGTTGTTGGTATGCTTTTTGTTGTGTATTCTACCTTGGGGAACTGATGATAACTTTGGCGTCAATGACACCATCATTGGTGAATTTTTTTTTCTTTTCCCATGTGCAAGGTTTGTCATTGTAACTTGTTGATGGTTGATTGTCTTGGTATGTGGGTTTTCCCCCTTGTTCTATATGGTCTCTTTCAATGTTGAATGCTTTGGGGATCAATTGGTCATATATTGTTATGCACTATATTTTCAAATGAAAGGATAAGGTCCCTTCAAGGTTGGAGATGATTGTTCTTATTTTTTGTTCTTTTGGCATAAACCATTTGCTCTTGTTGGCCGTGCATTTCCATCATTGCAAGAATGCTACAAATTTTTCTCCCTTGGCTTGTTTTAGTATAGATAATTCTTTTAAACTCACTTCCACACCGAAGTTAAATGAATAATTTTCAATGAACAAGTCCACGATTTATTGGAACTTTTTAATGCCAAGGGGGAGACAAGAGAACGATTCCATTGCTAGATCAACCAAGCTTCAAGGGAATAGTTGCATTAGATAAGAATTGTCATATGTGACTTTCATAAAATGTACATGGAATTCCCTAATGTGATCTTCAAGATTTTTTTTCCCTCAATATTTATCAAATTTTGGTATCTCAAAGCCTGGTGGAAATGGAACCATTGTAATGCTTCTATCAAAGAGATAGTGGTAGAAATTCCCTTGTGTGTTAAATTTTTTTATCTTTCTTGATTGTATGTCCTGCATTTGTTGTGCAAGCAACTTAACTTGTGAGGACAAATCATTTTGTGGATCAAGTGGGGGGATGTATATGTTTTGAGATGGTATGGTTTGTGGATTGAATGTGTTATGTGGGATGATGTTTTTTTGGGTGAATGACAAAGTGGTACCTATTCCTTGTGCATTAACATTTGAAGTACTCGGTTGTGCATAGGTTTGAAGACTTTTTTGTTGCAACAATAGTGCTTGTTGGTATGCCTACTGTTGTTTCCAACAACACTTGTTGTTGGTCTTGTTGTTTTTGTTGTTGTGCCAATAACACTTATTGTTGGGCTTGTATTTGGGTTGCTTGTTATTGCACTTGGTGTTGTTGCAAGGCTTACCGATAGGCATATTGTTGTAATGCTTGTTCTTGCACTTGTTTCTATTGTTGTTGTAGAAAGCATTGTGTTTGTGCTTGTGCTTGAGCTTGTGTGGCTTGTTGTGCTTGAGATTTTTGTGCAACATTGTGCGGCTTGTACAACGTAGGCGGCTTGTTGCTGTTGTAGTAAATCTTGTTATTGTGCTTGGGTAGCCTATTGTGCTTGTTTTTTGGCTTTTTTTTCCTATGCTTGTTGTGAAACTCGTTGTGCAACTTGTGCATCTTGTTGAGCTTGGAATTGTTGAAGTTCCTTTGGTACACTTGTTGGGCTGCTTGCAATGTGATACTATATTTATTTATTGTATTTGGATTGAGAGGTGGAGGTGGTGGATTTTGTGAGATGTTGTGAGATGATGTGACATACAGTTGTTGAGGTGCTTGTTGAGTGATGACGAGGGGTTGAGTGGTAGATGGTGGGTTTAGATTGATGGTTGATATGCTTAGTCCCTTTGAGACTAGGCTTGAGACATTTGGGGTGTTGTAGATGATGTGATGATTGGTTGGGAGATTTGGATTGGTGCCACCTAGTGTTGTGATATTGGTGGAATGTTTGGAGGATTTGGTATGATAGATGTGGTGATTTTATTTATTCTTGGAGGATTTATTTGATTTGCTTGGTTTTGGATTGTCATGTTTAGTGAAGGGATTTTCCCTACACCTTTATTGAGTTTGGATGATGATGGGAATATTTGAGATGGATTCCCTCGTGAAAGTAAGGATGAAGCATTGAGAGTCCCTAGTTTTCCAAAATAATCTACTTGTCCTTGTGATATCATGGGGAGAGAACTTTGTGTATCAAGAGGGTATGTCGGTGTCACAGAAAAGGTGGAGGGGTTGTTTGTATCATGGAAGATGAGTTGCACATATGGATGTTTAGGGTCTTGTGGTATGGAACTAGGCATACCCAAGATCATGTTTGATTCCAAATTTTGGTTGTTGATAAGTGGATTCTCTTGAAGGGCTTGGAGTAATGAGCTTCCCTAGGTGATCATTGGTTGACTTGGAGCATGAGATGAGGTTTGTTGTATGATGGTTTGGATGATTCTTGAGAATGAAGGTGTGAATGATATTGGTGGAATGTTCCCAAAAGGTTGTTCAACAATAGCTATCACATCAAAATCGGAAGGGAGTTTAGCCCTTTTGCTAATGGCAACATGCATTGTGTGATATTGAGCCTCATGAATGTGTTGACAATATTGTGTGTTTCAAGATTTTGGAATAGATCAATTATTTCATCTTGTCTCATTCCTTGGAAGTTGTTGGTGACATCCTCCACTTGGCAACCTCCCTCTTGAGGATTTTTAAGTATTTGAGGGGGATCAAGTGGAAGGTCGATGGATATCCTAGGGTTGAATTCTATTTCTGTTTGACTTAAATTACTTGAAGTGGATGTTTCTTTGTTTTGCTCCATGATATTCTTGCGTTGTGATCTTGTTTGGACCATAAAATTGGGATCAAATTTTAGGAATATAAGATGAAACCTCTTACTCCTTGGCTTGGTCTAAAATTTAGATACAAAAAAAAAGTCTAGGATGCTAAGGATCATATGATGGTGGTGTGATAAATGAAGGATGAATGATATGGATGTTTGAAATTTTGAGAACTTTGGAGGAATACTATAATTTAGGATTTTAGGATTTTTATTTGGATTTGGTTTGATTTGGATAATGGAATTATAAATCCCAAGATGTTAGATGTTATCTTGGAGTAAACTTGTCCACAAGGGTGATAATCTAACTAAATATGTGAAGAAAGATTCATCCACACACACTTAGCCAAACAAAGTGATTTTGATTTTGATAGAAGGATTTACCAAAAGTCTAGTATGAATGATTTTTCCAAGGTTCTAAAAGTTGTTTGTGAGATAGGATTTTTTAATGATGTGACAAATGAAAGTGTTGGTTTAGATCCTGCATGAACCTAAAAAGACTTTGTTTACAAGACCAAGGTATTGAAGAACATGTTATACCTCTAAAATCTGTTAACCCTATGTGATAAATTTAAAACATTGGAAAAGACTAGGATTATGACAATAATAGAAGGAATACAAGTTTGTATTATTTCTTGAAGCATGTTTGTAAAAGTTCTAAACCAATCTATCTTTAGTCTCGTGAAGTTCCAAAAGGTGTTTCTTGAGAGTCTTTTGGACTAAGATGCTTATGATGATTAATGGTTCTTGGATTTGGAACTTTGACTTTGCAGGAAGTCATGAATACAAACACATATGTGGGGTTCAATTATCTTTTATTTTGATTAAATGGATTATTTTTACCACATCAACACTTCTTGCTTAACTTTCAAACTGAACATCTATGTCTTAACTCCTTTTCATTCCACTAGGTCCATTTTATGAAAATCAAAGAATCAAGGCCATAGTTTTCCTAGATTGACTTTGGAGAGAACAAATTGAGATATGGGCCCAAATATTTAGAATCCTCTAAGGATAAAATCCCTAGGGACAAGCAGTAATATTTGGAATCTTCAAGGATATTTTCTCTTTCCAAAGGGTTTGCAATTTTGATGACTTGTTTATTATTTGTTTCAAAGTTTGAGACCCAAGAATATTATTTGAATGACTCACAAATTACATAACCATAGGTTAGAAATGGTTATACTTGTTGAGTCCCCTCTCAGATTTCTTGAAACACTAAGACAAAGTAAATAGTTAGAGATTTCCCAACACTGGCTCCCCCTTTCTCGACAAACACTTATTAAGACATCCAAATATCAAAATATTGAAGATCTGGAGACCTTAAGGATTTTTTCTATTTCTACTGTGAATAGTGCAAATGTGGGGCAGCTTAAGAATGACCGTTCTTGCACCAAAAAGTATTAAGGATTTTGGCGTTTTAAACAAAGGGTTGTATTAAGGACAACATAGCAAGTAATTGATATATTCACCATACCCTTCATTAAGAGTAAGTACCATTAGTTGCGAGCTCTCATGGGGGTGTGAGATGTGACAGGGGGAGTCACTTGACTTCTTCCTTCTCTTTCATGGGGAGGACTTTTTCCTCATCTTTGGGTTTTTTCCTACTTCATTTGTACATGCATTTGTTTTCTTCTCTCTTTTGAGGGGGATTTTTTCCCATGAGGTTTTCTCCCTTTCCTCGCTTGTGAGAGATTGCACTACATTTGTACATGGGTACCTAACATGGCCTAGTTTTTAGGACCCATCTTGCATGGTTTTCTTGAGTCTTCATTCCCCTAGTTGCACTTAGGGGGGGGGTTGGTGTAAATAAGTATTTTTCTTATTACACTTTACTTAAGCTTACTTAGGGAATGTATATCATTGTTGTTTGCACTTGTGACACCTAGTTATTTGCATCATGCATCTAGGTTTGTGCATGCATAGAGAGATATGAGTTGGACACCTAGGGATGTGTGTGTTGGACTAATTCCACTCTTTGTGGTGTGATCTATTTATCACCTTTTCATCTCCACCTTTCATGGCATGATAATTCCACTTTAGGTGGGTGATCCACCTTTCATAGAATTATATATTAATTTTATCCACCTACCCTACACATGTTTGTGCCACTTGTCTCATTCATGGCCCTTCATTGTGTCCTAGCTTGCCTTTATAAGAAATCCTTGTACATACATGTTTTTTCAAATATCTTCATGCATATTGAGAATACAATCATCATATTCTCTCATTCTTTCTCTCTCTTTTGTGTTATCATTGATCTTTATATCCTATTATTTCTTTTCATAAGTTCTTACATGGTATTAGAGCAGTTGGAGGTTCTTTGCATAGCCATTGTTGGGAGATCTTCATTCATGTGAAGGTGGTCAAGAGGAATATCTAAGGAGAAACATCATTTTGGTGCATCCTAGACCAGATTTGACCTCAAATTCGGATTCAGAAGGCCATTTCCAGTCAAGGTATCCTTTCATTTCATCAAAATCCGACACTGGGAGCTCTAGATCAAAAAACAAAATCCAATTTCGATATTTTTCTATAGTTCTGGAAAATTATTTTCTCCAAAATTACTTTGTATAATTCAGTTGGAATTTTTTGTAAAAAAATAAATTCGGGTTTCTATTTTTTTTTGGAAAAAATCAGAAAATAAATAAATTTCTGATTAACTTCTTTGTAAAAAAATATTATTGCAAAAATTTAAAATTTGATTTTGATTTAAAAAATCAAAGAATTTTTGTTTAAAAATTAAAACAAAACACAAAACAAAGTTTGCGAAATCATGCAGGTTGTACTGCATACCCGCAGTAGGGTATGCCTCGCTCACGCAATGCCATGTGGCAGGAGGCCACTAGCCCGCCCTCCGCCACCCCGCGGCCCCACTTCACATTCACTAGCGGTGGTCGGAAATCAACAACTGGCATAAAAGTTCTAGCATTGGCAATTAAAATTTTGATAGTCGATGACGCATAAAAAGATTTCAGAAAAATCAACGACAAAAGAATATTCCTCCAAAGATTTGCCGGTAATAAAATATTTCATCGCCAAAAAACATTTTCTAGCAGGTGACTAACGATGGCTTTGACGGGCACACGACCATCAAATTTAACATAGCAGTTTGCTAACGTCAGCATTTTTTCTGAAAAATTGGACCCCCTCATGGATGAGCAGTTTCATTTTTCAGTCCAACTTCGAAGGCTAATATCTTTCTCATTTTTGCTCCTTTTTTGTGTGGGCTAATTTTTTTTATGTGGGCTAATTTTTTGTTTACTTCTTGAATCTGCAATCATTTTGAAGCAATCTTGAGTGGATTTTGTACTTTCAACATATGGTCTTTTTTGGCCTATTTGGCACTTGTATTGCATAGATCTAAATTGAGGTTTTTGCTTCATTGTTCTAGTATGTTATCAACCTATTTGTGGCAAGTTGTAAAATCATAAATCATAAGTCTAGTTTACCAAGTTGCAAGTGGCCTATTATACACACGCTACATTATAAAGTGCCAAAATCATCTTTTGGGGGAGGGGGTACTTTGATTGAGTGAATTTGGAGGGGTGTGTCTTGTGTGATTGTGCCTATTTTCTCTCTTGTGCTCTTGCATTTCATCATGGGTTCATCTAAAGTTCTCTTCTTAACTGTATATAATTATGCTACATGGAAAGTACATACATGGAGTAGACTAATGGAAAATGGTTTAATTTACTACATTGATGGAACCATAACTACACCTATAGATCCTAAGGCAGATCCAACTGCATATATGGATTGGCTCATTAAAAATTCTATGGCATTGGGTACACTTAGAAAGTTCATTTGAGATGATCTCATTTTTCATGTTGATAAATGTACTACAACCAAGGAATCTTGGGATAAGCTTGCTACTTTGTATGGAAAGTTTGATAAGGTTAAGGGATACAAACTTGAGAAGGATCTCCTAAGCCTTGATCCTAAGAATTTTGATACTATTCGAGATTATGTCACTAAAGCAAATGAGCTAAGAGCACAACTAAAAGATTGTGGTATTGAGAAAGAGGATGATCAATTGGTCTTCAACTTGTTGGACAAGCTTCCAGCTGAGTATGCAACCTTTTTTTCAAATTTTTAGACTCAACAATTGACAATTATCAACTTCACATCACCATCTTTGGAGGCTCTCATAGATATTTTGATTCTTGAGAAAAATAAGTTGATGAAAATGGGCATTGTCAAGTCTTCAAATCCAAAAGAATTGGTGGTCAATCATGGAAACAAAAAGCAATGGAAAGGGAAAGGCCAAAATAAATCTTCACCAAAGCCACAAGGAGAGAACAAACAATCCACTCCTCCACAACAAGGATCATCATCTTCTTCTTCAAAGAAGAACAATTCAACCATGAAGGAGAAAGCAACTTGTGCATATTCTAAAAAGATTGGTCATGAGGAGCATCGTTGTCATGCCAAGAAAATTGATGAGTTGACCAACATCATCAAGAAGAACAACTTCAATTTTCCTAATGCCTATAAAAAAAAGGACTCATCTTCTTCCACTTCTACTTCATTTTAGTCTAAGGTTAAAGGGAAAGCTTTCATGGCAACAACAGGTTCATCACAATATTGGATTCTTGATTCAGGGGCTACTCAACATATGTGTTCTTCAAATGGGAAATTTTCATCCTTGGATTCCTCTTCAATGCCTCACATCTTCATTGGTGATAATACACAAGTGGAAGTTGAGGGGAAAGGTGCAATTGAGATGGGTGATGGGACATTTGAGGATGTGCTCTATGTTCCAAACTTGAGCACCAATCTTCTCTCCATCCACCAAATCACACATCATGGAGATGGTAAGAAAGTTGAATTCACTCTTGACACAGTTGTGGTAAAGGAACTTGCATATGATGCTTTGGTTGCAATGGGTCAAGCTAATCAAAATGAAAGGCTTTACTCATTCTCCCATTGGGTGCCTCGTACTCCTACAACATTGATCACTCACTCAAACTCACAAAGTAAGATATGGCATGAGCTGTTTGGTCATCTCAACTACCGCTATCTACAACAACTTCACACCAAGGACATGGTCAAAGGGCTTCCTCAACTCATTTTTTCTAAGGGTATATGTTCAGGATGTTCTATGGGCAAGCATCCTAAAGAGAAGTTTGATAGAGGGAACACTTGGAGAGCCTTGGATCTTCTTCAACTTGTTCACAGTGATGTAGTGGGCCCATTTCTAGTGCCATCCCTTGGAAAAGCTTGGTATGTCCTCGCTTTCATTGATGTTTTTTCACGATACACTTGGGTCTACTTCCTTTGTCACAAAAGTGAAGTATTTGACAAGTTTCTCAACTTCAAAGCACATGTTGAGAAGTAGTCTGAGAAGCAAGTCAATATCCTTTGTATAGACAATGGCAGAGAATATGTGAACAGTAGACTTAAGCAATTTTGCACACTTGAGGGAACTGACTTACAACATTATATTGCCTACACACCCCAGTAGAATGGTGTGGCAGAAAGGAAAAATAGAACCCTGAAGGAAATGGCAAGCTACATGATACATGCCAGGTCTCTTGGTCTAGCTTTTTGGACAAAATCAATCAGTTGTGCCACCTACATCTAGATATGGGTTCATCATAAAGCTTTGAAGGGTATCAATCCTTTTGAATCTTGGTTTGCTAGGAAACCTATTGTGAAACACTTTAGAGTGTTTGGGAGTCTAGAATGGGCTCGTATTCCTCCATAGAAACATACGGATTTGGAGCCATAGAGTAGGCCTTGTATCTTTTTGGGATATGCAGATGGTGTTAAGGCATATAGACTGATGGATCCTGAGACTCATGAGATTTTCTATGAGAGGAGTGTACATGTTGAGGAAATCTCACCTAGCCTTGACTCTTCTACTCCTCCTCCTTCCTCCATCGTTGATAGTTATGAAAGTGATTTAGATGATGATGGCTCTCCTTCCTCATAGGATCACAAGGTTCAACCTTCATAGGGTCCAGTTCTAGTTGAGGAGCCTCGTCCTTCTATCCCTACTAGACCTCATCAGGCTCGTTAGACTCTTGAGGTAGCAGGTCCACTTGTTGGGGATCCTTTGGATACTCAAAGGACTAGGTCACAACATGAGCATGAACCTCTTCCACATGCTCTCATTGTGTTAGCTTTAGATCCACAATCCTTTAAGGAATCCTCTAGGGTTTCTGAATGGGATGCAACTATGGAGGAAGAGTATAGTTCTTTGATGAGGAACAACACTTGGGAATTAGTCCATCTCCCTAAGGGGAGAAATATAGTTCGATGCAAGTGGATATATTAGACCAAATATATAGCAAATGGGAGTGTTGATAAGTATAAGGCACGACCTAATTCAAAGGGTTTCTCATAGGTTGCAGGAATTGACTACACTAAGACCTTTTCCCCTACTACAAAGATGACTTCCATTCGCCTGACACTTGTCATTTCTGCTTCACATGGTGGGAAGTACATTAGATGGATATCAAGAGTGCTTTTCCACATGGGGATCTTCATGAGGAGATCTATATGGAGAAACCATAGGGTTTCATCTAGGATACTTCATTGATTTGTAGGTTGAGGAAGTCCCTCTATGGCCTTAAGTAGGCCCCTTGGGGTTGGTATGCCAAGATGGATTCCTTCCTTCTCTCCACAGGATTCACCAGGTGTCATTCTGATCAAAATTTCTACATCTTGAGGCAGGATGATACAAATTTGATACTTGTTCTCTATGTTGATGGCTTGATCATTACAAGGATCACCTCATCCATCATTGGCAGTGTCAAAAATTCTTTGCAAGATAGATTTCCCATGATTGACTTGGGCCTTCTTCACTACTCTCTTGGAATTGAGATTCACTAGTCTCCATCTGGGATTACATTGTCACAACCCAAGTATGCTCTTGATCTTCTTTCAAGGTTCCGCATGACTGATTCTAGGCCTGCTCTAACTCCCTTTCTTTCAGGAGTTAAGCTTGAGGCTAAGTGCTCCAGTCCACTTGTTGATTTCACTTTGTATCGTCAGCTTGTTGGAAGTCTCATCTATTTGACTCATACACACCCTAAAATTTATTATGCGGTTGGCATGGTGTCTCGCTTTATGCAAGAACCACATGAGCTTCATTGGAAATCTTCCAAATGCATCTTGCACTACATCCAGGGTACTCATCAACATGGGATTCATTATGTAGCAGGTGCACAACTTGACTTAGTAGGCTATACTGACTCAGATTGGGTTGGTGATTCTAATGATCACAAGTCCACCTCCAACTACAACTTCCATCTTGGGAAAAGACCTATTTCATGGTAGAGCAAGAATCAACATGCCATTGCTCTATCATCGACAGAGGCTGAGTATAGGGGGGTTGTTAATGTCACCAATAAGGCCATTTGGCTTCAACACATTCTTTCTGAGTTTGGTTTTTCCATTCCACGTCTGACAGTCATTTGGTGTGGCAATCAAAGTGCTATTGTGATCTCTAGGAATCTGGTCCAGCATAAGAGGACCAAGCACATTGAGATTCATATGCACTTTATCTGGGAGTTGATTCAGGATCAGGTCATTGGCTTGTTCTATTGTTTGACAACAGAGAAAGTAGCCGATATATTCACCAAAATCCTCACTAAGAGTAAGTACCATTAGTTGCAAGCTCTCTTGGGGGTGTGAGATGTGACAAGGGAGTCACTTGACTTCTTCCTTCTCTTTCATGGGGGGGAATTTTTCCTCATCTTGGGGTTTTGTCCTACTTCATTTGTACATTCATCTATTTTCTTCTATGTTTTGAGGGGGGGGGGGGGTTTCCCATGAGGTTTTCTCCCTTTCCTTGCTTGTGATAGATTGCACTATATTTGTACATGGGTACCTAACATGGCCCAGTTGTTGGGACCCATCTTGCATGGTTTTCTTGAGTCTTCATTCCCCCAATTACACTTAAGGGGGGGTGTTGGTGTAAATAAGTATTTTACTTATTACACTTTACTTAAGCTTACTTAGGGAATGCATATCATTGTAGTTTGCACTTGTGACACCTAGTTAGTTGCATCATGCATCTAGGTTTGTGAATGCATAGAGAGATATGAGTTGGACACCTAGGGAAGTGTGTGTTGGAGAAATTCCACTCTTTGTGGTGTGATCTAGTTATCACCTTTTCATCTCCACCTTCCATGGCATGATAATTCCACTTTAGGTGGGTGATCCACATTTCATGGAGCTATGTATTAATTTTCTCCACCTACCCTACATCTGATTGTGCCACTTGTCTCATTCATGGCCCTTCATTGTGTCTTAGCTTTCCTTTATAAGCAAGCCTTGTACATACATGTTTTGTCAACTATCTTCATGCATATTGAGAATACTATCATCATATTCTCTCATTCTTTCTCTCTTTTGTGCTATCTTTGATCTCTAGATCCTATTGTCACTTTTCATAAGTTCTTACACATTCAAATGACAAAAATTGCAAACAATCACAAAATAATGAAGGCACAAGAGTTCTTTTTAAACCCAAAGTAAAGATGGATTTGTTTTAAGCACCAAAAAACCAAGTGTGCATTTATTTTTTCAATTTTAATCCAAAATAAAAGTCTAGTAAGTTTCTAATGTTCAATTTTAGCCCAACTTTGAAAAAATCAAAACAATGATTGATTTTAAACCCAAATTTATCTAGTTGGCCTAAAACAGAAAACAAAATCAATAATTGGATGTTCTAGACTATTACAATAAGCATTTAAAAATTATTTTTAAAGTTTAAGTTCAATGCCCACTTCCAACTCAAAAATTCTTCAAAGATTGTTTCCTAAGCTTCAATTTAACATGTTCCTTATGCAAATGAAATCCCCTTATACAAGATAAAAAAGACAATTATATGAGGATCAAGTTATTAATTAAAATCGTTTTACACATTAACTTCGAACAATGGAATTATTTCAAATGAAAAAGACTAATGATTTTGAAATAAATTAAGCATTAATAAGAATCCCGCTTTCCTCAAACTTTAAAGAAAATATTAACCATAAATAGATAGTTCACTAACAAAGCTCAAAGCCCCTCCTACTAACAACTCAATTTCAACAATCTAAGATTTCATCTTTCAAAAATGATCAAATCCTTTCTAAAAATATTTTTAATCTGTCAGCAAAGACTAATGGCTTTAATGGAAACAAACACTATATGTATGAAAAGCTTCTCTAAAGATATAAATACGAATGAATTTGTTTACCACTCTATGTAGCCAATCAATTATTGAGAACAACAATATTAAATACAGTGCAAGGCATTCAATCGATAGTTTTAGTCCCTAATGCATTCAATAGATTATGATTAACTCCTCTCAAACTAGATATAGACAAGATCAATATTTTAAATGCAATCAACTAGTGTGTAGCATTAAAAAAAAAGTAATAAGCTTAAGAATTAAATACTTTATATTCGTATCTATTGGATGAATCGATCTTTAAAAAAAAAACCTATTTCAAGAAAGATTTACTGTCCACAAATATTTTACTATCAAAATCATTATTCGATATTTAAAGCATGAATCGATATTTATAGCAAAGAAATATTTTACTGTTAGTGACCAAATATATATAAATCATGAATTAATACTCACATTAAATATTTTATTGTTGCCTATGCATTGTTTCTCCTTAAACCTCTTATACACCTTCTTTGACAATTTTTTATTTTGAACCTTAGGCATGAGTCATGCTTGTCTCTATCCTGGCTACATGAGTGTGATTTGAGATAGCTGCAAATAGATGTAAAAATCCTTCTAAGTTGATGAAAAACCCTAACATCCACTAAGTAGCACAAGACAAAAATATTTCTCTTCCTAGAATTTAATTTTGAACAACTACAATAATATTAGTATGTCATAGTCTTAAATGGCCAAATATCTTATTTGTCAAATAGAGACATTTAGCCATACAATGCAAGTAAGAAGAAATTTTTCTTCTAATGCCTGTCAAGAACATAATGAGAAATTTAATCACAAATTCAAATTCTCCATAAAGATCAAAATAAAATTGTTTTTCAAAAATGTTGTATCAAGAAATGATAGGTCAAAAAACTCACAGAATAGTTGGCATGATATCCTCTCCGAAAAAAGGTGACAACAATAGCGATGGAAGGAGCATAGAAATATTAACTTATGGTGAATGAACAAAATTGAATAAGGCTAAAAAATACAACATACATGCAATCTTATCTTCCTGATCTAAATGCATTCTCCCAAGAAAATGAATGTTAGATATGGGTTAACACTTTTTTAAATGGAGCCTTTAAAAATTAGTTTTCTTTCAAGTGCCATTTCAACAACAAACAAAGGCTTTATGGAACATATGCATAAACGGATTTCAATTGTGATCATAAGGATAACTAAACACCTAAGGTTTTCAACTTATATAAACAAAAAAGAGAATGTGCCTAAAGTTTGAAGTATATATCAAAAAATACTTTATAAGTTTATCATAGATCTTAATCGATATGAAACAAATAGTTATGTAAGATAAGTAAGAAAAAAAGACATTGCAGACAAAGCATTAATCTAATGATATTCTAAAACAAAGAATTTGCAGCCAAAGCATGGGTTTCTTCTAAAATAGTATTTGACTTCCTATAGCTGGGTAGAATGAAAACAATTTAATCTTTCCCTCTGCAACTTACAAACATAGTGGGTGTCAAATGTAAACACTAAATCTGCATATGCTTCAAACGATAACAAACATTAGTATTGTTAGTCAATTTAAAACAAGAAAATACAACATTCCTATGAAATATTCAATCATGCTACCTATGCAAAATAGATAAAAGAACCAAAAAAACTAAATGAAAGCACATGAAAACATGATCAAAACCTATCCCATAGTGGGATTGATGCTCCTTTGATGTGGAAAGGATGCCCTTTCCCATCCCCTTGATAAACTTCCAAAATGATGAACAAAATGTAATACAATTTAAAAGGAAATGTGCCTATAGTGACAATGACTGAAGTTGTGGTTCCATATTGTGAAGAGAATTCTTCTATTTATAGAACTCAAGGGTTGAAGAATGAGAGGAATTGGTGAATGTGGGATAAAATGGTTGCCAATGAGAATTTGAAACTTGTCACAATTCTATTAAAGGAAGGTGGAGCACATTTTGGGAAATGTGTTGAGTGAAGGAGGATGTAATAGGAATAAATGAGAGTGGTTGAGTATTTGAAAGGTTTTAAGAAGAATTTATTGAATGTGGTTGAAGATTTGAAAGGATGTAAGAGAAGTTATTGAAGATGTAAGAGGAGTTATTGAGGATGTAAGAGATTTTTGAGATCTTTGGAGGGAAATTGAATGAAGAGGTGGTTGGGAGGAATATTCCTTGGAATATGACATTGTGAGAATAAATATAGGAATTATTTAATTAAATAAATGCATTTCATGTGCAACCTAGTTAGTTGACCATGGGTTGATTTAACTCTTAAGGAATTAAAAGCTGGAGGATTAATTAATTCAAAATTAATTAATTTGAATGCGTTAGGGGATTGTGACATTTGATTTGATTTGTTTAATCAAATAAGATGAATTAGGAGGATTTAATTAAATGATTTGATTTAATTAAATGTGATGAATATTAGCTAGAATAAGGGTGAATTAATCCAATAAAATTAATTATTTGATTAATACTTGAATTTGATGAATTTAACTAAATAATGATAATAATTTAATTAATTGGTTAGTTCAAAGTGATTTCGGAAGAAATGGTGTTAATTTACTAGAATTAGATGTATAATATCAATTAGGTTTATTTAAGTGTCTACAAGGATATAGTGTGTGTCCATGCAATAGACGTAGAATATATTATTGCAGCATCTTGTTACACTCAAGTGATTTGGATGAAGAAGACCTTAAAGGATGTAAAGGTGGTGTATGATGAAACTACTCTTGTAGTGTGTGATAATACACATGCTATTAACATTTATAAGAATCTATTAATGCATTCAAGGACTAAACACATCTCAATCTGGTACCTTTTTTTAGAGATAAAGTTATAGAACGTGAACTGAGAATGGAGTATGTTCCTACAAAGGATCAAATTGTAGATATATTTATAAAGGACATTTAAAAGGATACTTTAGAATATCTGAGGAAGAAACTAGGGCCATTTACCCTCCTTGTTCTAACTAGATGCATAGATGGTGCATCTTTCTAAGGGGAGAAATTTATGTCATATCCTTTCTCTTGGATTGATAGGTGCTACCTATCAGGGGGATCTAGTAGTAAGGGGGAGTCTTCAAAAAATTGTGTAACTATTGTATATAGAAGAAGTAATGTTGGTCAAAAGGGGTGCATTTGCTACTACTTTGAAATAAAATATTTTTTCCCCTTTTCTCCTAAAGATAGAAAAATTGTATTTCCTTGTGTAGAAGTGTTTGGCCCTTTTTCCTTGATGTCAAAATGGGAGAGTGAGCATTGTGTTTCCATAAATTCCAGAGGGGGATATTGTTGATAGTTTTTGTCATTGATGTCAACAATGATGATTGTTTTGTTGTCATTGATGTCAACATTGATAATTGTGTTGTTGTCTATGATGTTAACACTAATGATTGTCATTAATGTTAACACTAAGGAGATTGTTGGAAACTATTGCCAACATTAATTTTTAGTTGTAATTGATGTTAGTCCTTGGAATTGGTTGTCTTTGTTACATTCAATTAGGGCTAACATTGGTTGGATACCATGCTTTATCAAAGCAAAGAAGATTTGAAGAATTCCATGGTTGGATGTCATTCCTTATCAAAGAAGTATTATTGCTAATGCTCACATAATTTGTTATTACTGAGAGTAGATTTTTTTTCATGTTAATTTATTAAGATGAGGATTAGAATAATGAATAATGTTGGAGAGATGTTGTTGAAGATCTATGATCTCTCTAATGCTCTCTCCTGATGTTCTTGATAATATATGTGTTGCTAAGAGGAAAGTTTTGTCTTTGAAAGTTTCTCAAACGTTTCTAGTTCAATAAGTTGCATTGAATTCTATCTAGGAGAATGCTTTGCATTCCTCCACTATTACAATTTTGGTCTTGCAGTTTGTTATTCAATGTCAATGCTCTGTGTATATTACACTCCTATATTTTAGGTTGTTTGTGTTGTCAAGGAGGTTCCTGTGAATTGTAGAAGGTTGGAAGTGTTACTAGTTGTTTGGAATGGTCCAAGAAATGATCTTCATTTATCCATATTGATGTCTCTACTCTTGCAACTTGGTGAATATGTTCAAAATGTCTATGCAATATCTTACTTCTAATATCATTTTTTGAAGTAGTCTGCAAGATGTTCTACAAATGTTACATCATTAGATCTTCTATACCTATTTGGTCTGTGGTTATTTTTAATGGCATGAAAGTATTAAAGAAGTGTATGGAAGTGATGTTTGATGTTCTAAGAACATTCATATGTGATCCACATGTTGCTAATTGGTTGCATTGGTGTCGCATTGTGTCTTGAATTGGCTTTCTAGATTATTTATGGGTATCTTTCCAATAAGGCTTGTTCCTTTTCTTGGTTGTGTACTTGGGGGCTGCATTAGGAATGGAATACGTGTCATGATAGATTTTGGGTCTTCACCTATCCCATTTAGGACCACATCAAGTAAATTCAATTGAAATAGTGTTTATGGGATGGTTGGTTATGTGCTTCAATGTCTCTCCACATGTTTCCTTGATGTCAACTATTGGTTGTTTTTACTGTAACCAGGTTGATCTCCTAATCTACCTATGGAATTTCCAATTCTAATCAAGGGCAGCTCAAAGGACCTAGACCAACTAATGAGGATTTTAACAAAACCTCCTACACTTTGGGCTGTGCAAGACCCAAGAGGGTGATCCCTTAATGTGTTTACAACCTCTGCGCCTATAGTATAAACAACATTAACAACAATAGATAATCTCATTTAATAGCTCAACATAATAGGATAATACCAAATAGAATTGGTTGTTCATTAGTAATATCAGCTATTTGGAGCATGAGATAACTATAACAACATTTCATAGTATAAGATAGTCATTGATTTGCAATTTGTAGAAAGCTCTAAGTAAATAGAAAAAAATACTGAACCTCATGAATAAGTAAAACCTAGATCATTGCCATATACCATTGGAGGAGTCAAATTCATAAGCATCTAAGGGTTGATGATAGATTTAACACATAACATGGAAAATCATTGATAATATTTCCTTACAATATCACCATTATATATTCTAACCCAATAATACTTATCAAATCCTTATATAAAACATATCCACCTATGATCCCATTCAAGCATTTTAATCAATTCTTTGAATTAAAGCTAAAATAAGAATCATACACACCACAATAGTGAGATGAACGATGTAATGCCCCATCAAGTAACCTTAAAGGAAGTTGCAATTAATATTATAAGCGAACCAATTTTTTTTATAAAGTGCATTTAACATACACATTCACTTACTAATTAACAACCTCTAAGGCTACAAGGTTAGGATTACTTAAACCCACACATACATATTACATACAACCATATAACCATCATACATCATAAGAATACCACATAACCTAATAAGATAATCAACCAAGATACAATCTTATAAACATTATTTTAATCCAATAGTTACATCACTCATTCCCAGAATGAGGCAATAGTACATAAGGTTACAATTACAAACTTCCACCTCATAAACATAAGAGGGATAAAATAACTTATACAAGTTAAAATATTACATTGCAAGAAATTACAACAAGAACCACGAGCTATCCATTTGGATGTCTCGCCACCAAGTACTGAAGATAGATGGGGACCCAACAGTTTTGGTACATGTTCCACCCTACCAATGTGGTACCCAAAGGCCCACCCCCCATGCTAGGAGATAGTAACAATGTAACAAGGACAAAGATTTACAATCCACTAACCAAAGGCAGACTCATACTGACTCATACTGTTATAACCAACCAAATGAATTAACAAGTACAACTCATTCACCATACAAGTACGAATCAAGTACAACTCAAGTACAAATCATTTACAATACAAGTACAAATCAAGTACAATACGAGTACAACTCCAACATCACTAAAATAGGTCACATTGCTTCTAGACATAAAATAGATCAAGTATGTTCAGAGAACCATACACATGAAACAATTAACAACAGTTGTCCTAGATAGAGTGTCATCGCAAGGTTTGTCATGAGATCTCCTCTGGAAATTCTTCATAGGCTCTGACACAAGTAATCTTGGTGGCCTCAACTGAATCCCGACACTCATACTCACTCATGGGGAATCAACTACCTCTCGCAAGGACAAGATAGTTGATCTTGCCATTCCAGGCCTTCTCACTCATCCCAAGTCTAAACGAGCCCTTGTGTCTATGAGTGAGGATTAAATTATCTTGATTAGTGTGAACTGCATCCTAATCATCTAAGTACATTAATTTAATTATCACTTTATTAACTCACTTCTGAAGGTTACCCGGTTTACCACTTTGGGCTCCGGCCCCTATCAAAAGCCACTCTTCTAATGGACAATGCACTCACAACCAATCACCAAGGGAAACACAAGTGCATACAAACTAGGCATCATAACCACTCCAACACAAGGAGGATACAAATAATAGAAACTCACTCCAAACATCTTGGAGGCAACAATCACATAGTCCACTCCTTTCACAGGAGGTACAAAAGATCTCACTCCAAACATATTGGAGGCAACAACACATAGTCCACTCCTTTCACAGGAGGTAACAAGATGAAACCACATCACAAGGTCACTCCATACAAGGAGACACAGATCCCATAATCTGCTCCTAAACCAAGGAGGTGCAAACATCCCCGTTCATGAAAACTGGGTAAAACTGAAAAGACGCCATGCACTACCCAAGGGAAAACAATTGGATGGCATAAAGATTCAACAACCCTTATCATCTAAGTTCTTCTGGAAGACTTATAATTTAGGACTAACACTAAATCCCAAAACCAACAATGCAACTTGATGACATAGCAACAAAAGCATTCAAGTCATCAATCAAATCTAATATTTGGATTTCCTAAATCCATACTCATTCAATAGGTAGTGTTGACAAAGTCAAAGACATGATAACTAGATCATCTAAAATAATCATAACCCCTATTTCCCTTTTCATTATTGGAAATCTAAAATAATTAAACTTACTTCCCTTTACTGAATACAAAGAATTAAATCCTTTAAGATAATCATGAGGAAGATACTACTTTTGGATATACTAAATCCATATCTCTTTCATAATCCAATCACAATGATTCAATTAATCTAAATAGAAATTAATTAAATAATATAATTGATTGCCTCATCAATAAAACAACTTCTTAATTTACTTTTAAATCGACACAAATCCATGCAAGTAAACTTTTTCCATTTGCTAACCATATCTTACATCTCATTCAATTTTCTATTTAAAACATTCAATCACTTTAATATAATAACATATTGTTTCTCTATCCATTTTCCATATATACTAATCAATCCATTTTTAAATCTCTATTCAATAATACATTGCATGCATCTCATTAAAATAAAATATGATAATGAGTTTTACACTTAATATATATATATATGCTCCATATTATATAGACACCAAATATATATATTAATAAATTTAATTACATATATTCTTTAATATTCCATTCACAATGACTAGATTACTCTATGGAACTAAATAAAACATAATAACTATTTTCCTTTTTCAATATAGTTAGTTCCTAAATTTACTTCTAATGCAACCTAACACTATTGCAAACAATCTTTTCCAATTTTCTATCCGGAGTCTATGTTTCATCAACTATCCATTTAAAAACATGCAATTTCATCAATGTATAAAAATATCTTTTGGCTTATCTATTTGACCATGCATTCATATTGTTTCTTATTAAATCTCATTAATTAAAACAAACAATTAAATATAAATATTTCTGTAATTCTTCAATATATTTAAATATCTTTTTCCTTATCAATTTTGACCATACATTCAAAACTTATCATTTAAATTCTTCATGCAAAGCTAAATTACACGCACTTAAATAAAACAAGGTATATACTGATTGAAAATACTCATGGATATATATATACATTTCAATATATTTTCTTCAATATATATATACTAAATATAAATTAATATATTTAAATATATTTAATCATTAACATATCTTCTATTCTTTATAGAATATCAAATTGTTTAATTCAAAATAAAATATCCCTTATCATCAATTTTCCAAAATATATATATATTTTTCCAATTAAATCAAATTAATAATTGGACCTTTTACACATGAATTTAAATTCCACAATTAAATTTTAAATTATGCATTCTTTAAATCAAATATTTAACTCCTTCAATTAAACTTTAACATGCCATTTTAAAATAAACAATAATTTCCCCATATGTTTATAATTTTAATTCCACTAATCTAATATACAAATTTTATTTAAAATAATATAAATAAATATAATACTTTAATATTATATATTATAATATAAAATATTATTAAATAATATTTTAATATTATATATTATAATATAAAATATTATTAAATAATATTTTAATATTATAATTGTTAGTGTAAATATTTGTTTACTACACTAGCATAAGTTAACTTAGGTTATTTTAACCTATGGGTGCATTTAATATTTTTAGGGTTTCCTTGTTGACACATGTTGTTAGATCAAGACACATGGCAACATCTTACTGCATCTTGTTTCTCACCCTTTCCTATATAAGGAGGGTTTTTATATCATTTGGATCATCCCTTTTCCTCATCATTTTGAGAGGTCTTAATATCAAGCAAGCTCTTGCATATCCTCTTGTGGGAGATTCATCATTGTTTTTGCAGGTGTTCCTGGTTATTAATCTTGTTCAAGATTTCTAACATGGTATCAGAGCCATTCCTGCAAAACTCTTCCCAAATCTGAGGATTGAGTTATGGCTGTAAGATCTTCTCTAAGGTTGTCTCTATATTATTTTTTCTCTAGAAGGTCACTTTCGGTGCATGTTGGAGGAAATTTGAGCTCATATCTGAGTCCGGGGCTGTCGAAAAAGTTAGAATTGACTTTTGTTTTGCCAAAATCTGACATTTTATGCCAAAGTTATGAGGATCTGAAGTTTTGCAAGATTTGGAGATTGCAGACCTGCAAGAGCTTTTTCACCTCAAATCAACCACGCCATCAGATCCAGAGAGCCCGAGAGATGAAGATCGACATATAACACACCCATATTTGGTGTCTGCTGTTCGTGAGGCAAAAAAAATTTTACCCAGCAGGTCGTACGGCCCGCCAGGTATAGGGTACGATCGTACAAATTAAAAATTAAAAAAAAAATTATTTTTAATCTTTCTGCATTTTTTTTCTATGGAAAATTATTCAAAATTATATTATTCAGCCTTTTTTTGTGAAAAAATTCAAAAAATAAAATTGTAAAAATAAAATAAAAATAAAATTTCAAAAAAAGGGGGGGAAAAGTTTCAAAGTCCGCCGACGACCGCCGTCCCATCCGCTGACGTCACCTCTGTCCGGCTCCGACTGCCATCCCATCCGCCGACTATTCCGGCCGCATCTCTTGCTGACTGGTCCATCTTCCGGTGCTCGTCACATCCGCCGACGCCGAGCATTCACCGTCGACTGCCGAACACTCACCACCGACCGCCGAGCTCTGACCGCTGACCGAGCACTCACCGGAGCAATCACCACCGACTGAGCGCTCACCGCCGACCCTCGACCGGCTAAATCATAGTGCCGGTCATATCTGCCATTGGGTGTTAAGCCGAAGGGGGCTTATTTATTGCCCATGTTTAGCCTGCAATACACACATTCAAGGCAAATTTTCTTTTCTTCATAACTTCTCACCAGATTATCAAAAAATGGAAAACGATATACCATTGGAAAGGTCTCAACTTCAACCTTTCAATGGTACACTCTATTTTTTGTTTTTCTACTTCTATCAAATATACCATCCAGTTAAAGTGAAAAATCTCATTTAGGGTTTTGGAGGTGATACATTTTCAGTTTGTCGAAATTTCTGCCATCAGCAGGGTATTACTGTGTTTTTCCAGCATTTCAACACTTTCATCAGATTTTCCAGCATTCTTTTTCAGAGATATTTTGTCTTGTGTCTTTTCTTCTCTCTAATGGCTGAATCAGGTTTTGAGCTTCTAACTCCCCACAATTACCACACATGGAAAATTGGTATGCAGCATCTCCTCTAGTCTAAAGGTCTCTGGTCTACATTGGATGTGAACCAACCTAATTTGACTAGGGAATATGAGAAGTTTCAGCATTGGATCAAGAGTGAGGAGGCTATGGGACTGATCACTCTTCATATCTCCAATCCACTATTTTTCCACATCGAGGGGTGTGATACTCCGAAGGCAATTTGGGATAAGCTCAAAACATTGTTTGGTTCAATAAGTGATATTCGGGCACTTCAATTAGAGTCAGAGATTGCTTCACTCTTAGTTGATACTTTTCCCTCTATTGATGATTACTTGGAGAAATTCAAGTCCTTGAGGACTCAGCTTGCAGGGTGCGGTAAGGACAAAACCGACAAAGAATGCATCTTCATGATCTTGTCTAAATTAAAAGGTTATTTTTCTTACTTTGCCACTTCCTTTTATTCTACAATGGATGGACTTGGAAACAGTTTTGTTATGCCTTCATTTGAGACCTTCTGTGAGCGGTTGACTAGGGAGCAATCTAAACTCAACCAATTTGATTCATCTTCAAAGACTCATGCTCTCATTGTAGCACCATCCAAAGGGAAGGGCAAGAATAAGGAAAAATCCAAGACAGGATTTGAATCATCACAACACAAGGTAGATAAGCCTCAAAAGGAGAGGCCCAAATTCAACTTTTGTAATGGGCTTGGTCATCATGAGGAGACTTGTTTTAAGAAGGAGATTCATGAATTGAGAGAGCTTCTCAAGCATCATAAAATCACTCTTCCCTCTTCTTCTGTCCTCTCATCCCCCTCTCCTCCACATAAAGAATCATCTTCAGGTACTGCTACAATTGTCTCAACTAAGAAACCAGGCAAGGGGCATGCTTTGATCACTACTCTAGTTAATAAACAAGAAGGTTGGGTCATCGACTCAGGAGCTTCAAGGCACATCACCTATTCCACGAATCACATTCTTTGGGAGACTATGTGTCCTCCAAATTTTGACAGAATGTTCACTGCCAATGCAGACATGGTTCATGTTGCTGCAATTTGTGATGTTACTTTGGATGGGAAGGTTATTGCTGATGTTGTTTATATTCCACAAATGGCTCATAATCTACTTTCTGTTTATCAGCTTGCTCAGGAGGGCCTTAAGATTGAGTTCACATCTGATCTAGCTATCATCAGGGATCAGTTTGATACTCTCATTGCCTATGGTGAGGTTGATCATCACTCTTGAATGTATAAGTTCACCAAGTTTTGGGATCGGACTCCATCCTTTCTAGCATCTCCAGATTCCAGGGTAGGAAGTAGTTCTCCTCCCCCTCACCAGGGTTGTGGTGGTTGGATTGATTTGGCTCTTTTTCCGGCATCATCTACCACCTCCTCTCCATTGAGATTTGTTTCAGCAGAGCAGGGCTCATCCATCTCTTCTGACTTGTGGCATCCAGATGGGTTCACAACCGGTCTTGCTAACTTGGCTTCTCATTTCTCCATAGGTTTTGAAGACATCCTTGAGGGAACCACTCTTCGTTATGGGGGGGATATCTAGTCTCCTAATTTTTTTTTGTATTCATGTGATGATTGTTGTCCTTGGGGGGATGATGTTGAGTCCTCCAATCATCACCTTTCTGCATTTCATCTCCTTTTTTCGGAGAGGGGTTTTCTTCCCACTGGGTTTTCCCCTTTTCTCCATTTTTTGTGGGAGATTAGTTGTTTTTTTCATCCTATGTACATGGGTACCTAATATGGCCATCAGCCGGGACCCATCATCATAATCATCCATAATCATTGCATTTTCTTTTCCTCCCTAAGTTGCACTTATGGGGGGGTGTTAGTGTAAATATTTGTTTACTACACTAGCATAAGTTAACTTAGGTTATTTTAACCTATGGGTGCATTTAATCTTTTTAGGGTTTCCTTGTTGTCACATGTTGTTAGATCAAGACACATGGCAACATCTTACTGCATCTTGCTTCTCACCCTTTCCTATATAAGGAGGGTTTTTAAAAAAATTGGATCATCCCTTTTCCTCATCATTTTGAGAGGTCTTAATATCAAGCAAGCTCTTGCATTCCTCTTGTGGAAGATTCATTGTTGTTTTTGTAGGTGTTCCCGGTTATTAATCTTTTTCAAGATTTCTAACAATAATAACAAGACATAAAAAATTAGTATTTATAAATATCAATTTATTATTATTTTATCTTCAGAGCAGCCATGGGAAAATAACTTAACAGCAGTCTCATCTTTCAAGCATAACTTAAAAACTACGATCTGGGTATTTGCGATTTTTTGACAGAGATACGAAAAGTTTAAAATGCACAAACCCTTTAAATTTCCTGACAACTTAGTTTGTGAAAGTGAAGTTATAGGTGACGCAACCAGACCATTTTACCAGGAAAAATATAAATATACTGCAGATTTTAAAATCTGTTTTTTAATAATAAATAGAAGGTTTCATTTTCTAAAAACATTCTAAATGCATTGTTCAATCTCCATGTTTGATTTTCAATAACAACAAAATCGATTTCCCCAAATAATTTAAATTCAACTGAGGTTTTCACAATTTTCACTCAAGATTTTTCACAAGCAAAGACTGTAAATTTATTTAATTCTTTTCTTCTAATATCAAATTTATTTTCTAAAATAGATTTAACAAACAAATCTTTAATCATTACTATTTTAAAGAAAACAATCAAGAACAATAAAACACAAAGAGGAAAACCTGGTACAAGAAGCTACAGGAAGAGATGAATTTCTGATACAAGCCTCCTCCAAGGATTTCCTGAATTTTTTTCAATCCTCCAATGAATCCAATCCAAAACCAAACAAATGCAAACAATATTTCCTTCAATCAATTCTACAATCAAAACTTTCTTCAAACCCTTGTGCAAATTTTCCAAAATTTCTTTCTTGCTGTAAAAATGCATTTTTTTCTAAATCTCCTTCTGCTCCCCTAAAATTAAAACATATATTCTTATAAATCAAAAATACCTAATTCAACCTTAATTCACATTACATGCAAATTAGATATTTCAATTTGAATTTTTACAACCCTAATTCACATTACATGCAAATTAGATATTAATTTCAATTTCAATTTTTACAATCCTAATTCACACTACATGCAAATTAGATATTAATTTCAATTTCAATTTCAAATGCAATTTTAAATAATAAATTAATTTCCAAAGTTGCAACCAATTTCCCAAATAAACATTTAATTACAATTTCCAATTTAATTCCCACACGTTGAAATTAAATTCCAAATTTAATTTTAATTCTTTTATTTCCTTTCATTCTCTTGCATCACGTTTAATTAATTAATTAAATTATTTAATAACTAAATTCAACCCCCTTGGATTAAATTTAATTAATTAAATAAATTAAATATAATTAATTAATTTAAATATAAACTTTTATCCACATTTCATTATTTAAATTAAATAACCATCAACATGATTTAAATGCAATTATTCTAAATATCTATTTCCAAATCAAGAATTCTTCAGAATTAAATAACATCAAAGCAAGATAAACAATGACTCGACACACACAACTGACGACACACTAAGGCTAGGGTGTAAACCTGACACATGTTACCTAGCTACTATCTCCCGTTCAACTTAACCGTTGGATCGACACGCTCAAACCTGTGAAACCAGGTGGAGTCGATGTCATGTACCTGCAATCCTGCAACCAAGTAAACAACATCATACAATATATCTAGCATATAATACACACCGTGAAAAAGGAATTACAGATTCACAGGGCGCTCACAAGCGAGTGATGCGAACTCGTCTTGTTCACCCATACACTCATTAAAACTGACACTTCCATCATAATCCATTAATCTCATAATAGCATCTCATGTTAACTCTACAACATCATTAATCCATAATGCATGTGAAACAAAATCAGATAACTACATCTCACAATAATAGTTGTCACTCAATAGAAAGGTCAAAAATCATAACAAAATGTATCCAGTATCAAAGTAATTGCAACCAAACATAGCATAAAGCAACTTGAACAAGAATCAAAATGGAGGGGTATTACAAACGAAACAACCCTTGATCATTTTATTCAAAATTCTGATATGCTTATATAATGGAGAGACATGAGCTCAAAATAATTCATTTCAATTTAACTTCAAGTACTACCATAAAACATAAAATTCCCATGAGTTCAAAACCTACTATAGAATGACCCAAAACCTAAATTGCATTTCACTAAAAACATTAGGCTTTACAATTGCTTTGCAACTTCACCTAGATTCAACCAAACTTATCTAACTTGCTAACCCATACTTCTGGCCTTGAAATCCTTCTTATAGAACAATGAAGGAGCAAACAAGCATTAGGCCAAAAGTACACATGTCGCTAGTCACTTGGACCACCATGCAACATTTCAAAAAATTGTTACAACAACCGATCCTTGGATAATATTCTTGTTCATTCTACTCGCTGAAAATGGTTGATGCATCAAAAAAAATTGAAAATCTTGTGCCAAAATTGCAATCAAACAAACCAGAATCTGTTGTAACTACAATAGTTGAGTTGTTAACCACCAATAGCCAATGTTGTTTTACTATTCCTCAGCTAAGTAAACATTTACCCATCTCTGATATTCTTCATCAATTGGCCAATCAAAACTAACTACCTCATTCACATTAGCATTATAAGGTGTGTACTTAACCATCGCCTAATTTGCTTCTCTCTCAAAAGATTCCAAAAATGAGCTGGTGCTAAAGATCTTGTCCATACAACTCACCAACAAATCATAATCCGAGTCATCACAAATTAATTTAATTTGTGCATTGATGACCTCATTTGCTCTATCATGCCATTATTGTAGTGATTTAACATTTCTCTACTTATCAATTATATCAGGTAACAATGTGTCACTCCAATCATCAAAGTTATTCACCAACTCTCTAATATTCCTACTCAAGTTGTCTGGTAAGGCCTGAAAGCCTTGCAATGACTTAACTAACACTTGAGTAGGCCTTAATGGTTGGGGCCTATTATTTGTATCAAACCTTGAGGCTTTATACATTATGTCTAAATCATTGGCCCTAGGGATCCACTTTTCAATTAAGGGTAAAACTACCTCTTGGTCCCTATTAATATTCTTTATTGCATTTAATAATAAAGAATACAAAGAATACATTGATGGCAATCTTTCATCCAACTTTTTATTCAAATGTCTCAAAACAGTGTCAACAATCTCACCCTTCTTTATAAGTGCTCCCTCCTCACTTGCCTTCAAAGCTACCTGTAACTTTGTAATATTATGCATTAGCTACTTCTTTGTGGGATCAACAGAGTATTCAATTTCTTCCTCAATTGGCTCTAATGTAGGACTAAGGGAAGGATTTTGGATGGAGGACCCTAGCATAGAAACAATTGCAGAAGCAGGAGGCATTGATCTTGATGTGGAAGGAAATGCCATAATACCTAGAGCACTTGAGGTCTCCCCAATCTACCTTTATTTTAACCTATCCACCTCAGTTTGCAGCTCAATATTCCTTTGTTTCACCCTACTGTACTCTCCAATTATGATGTTATACTTCTCCATTAGGATCTTCTTTTCAACCTCCTCTCTTTTAGTAATCTTTTGGGCCAATTTGGCCACACTCATAGTCATATTAATAGCCTTTGTAGTTGAGGTTTCTAAGGCTCTCTTTATTATTAATCCCCCCCTTAGGTTTGGGTTAATGTCAGTGACATTGGGCTTTCTACCCTGAGGAGCCAGAGCCCAAATTGCTAGGGTCTCATATTCTTCACTAAAGGAAGAATCTTGCAATGCTGCCTTAACCTCTTCCTTAGAATCTTGCAAGGGATGCTTGGAATTTAAAATAGCATTAAATGCTACTACATCTGCTATGTCCCATTCAGGAAAAATTAATACACCAGCTCAAGTCACTAGTTTTCTCCCATCCTCAGGAGTGATGTTCTTAAACTCTTCCATCAATTCATCTTTCACTTCGTCATCATTCTCCTAGTTTGAAGTGTTAAGCCTCAACTCTCTTCTCCTCTTGCATTTATCTTGATACTCCTCTAGTCTCATTCTCCATACTAATTGCAATAAAAATGGACTCTTGATGAATGCATCATCATCCAAAAATTCCTTACATGCCTCCATCCTGGCATCTTGCACACACTGTCCTTTCATATCCAAGTCAGACAAAACCAATTCAATTGACCTAGGAGGAGAAGGCATACCAACCTGCATATCCTGATCTATGACAACAATTTCATCCATCAGATCCTCTTGTACTTCCTCAATCCTTTGCCTCTTAGGGCTTGGCTCTGATGGTGATGGTGAAGGGCTATCCTTTGGTGATGAGTCCAAATCAATGATTTTGATTCCCCCAAGTGCCTTTAACTTTGGACCTACCTGTGTTGATGCTTTCATGATTTTTTTTCCTTTTTTATCTTCTTTCCCATCATCACTATTGTTATTTATTTTAGTTTTATAAAGAGGCCACTTCACTGTAGGTTGGTATGTTGGCCTCATTTTAGTAGGCCTAGCATCTGGCTCCTATGTGCCTTGATCCAACTCCAAGTTTATATTTTTTGTCATTAGAATGCCCATGGTTTCCTTGAAGTTGTCCATCAAAAAGTCAATTTTCTTGTGAAATGGACTAAACTCCATTAATGGATCATACTTAGGATCCATTTTATAAACAATGGCTAATAGATTTTCATAAGCTATCCATTTCTCCTTGCTCAACTCGTGTTTATTTAGATCAAACTCATTTTGAATCAAATCCTCAGGAAAGTTGAACTCATGCACAAACCTACCACCCTTTATTCGTTGCCTAAAAAGGGAAAAGAAGCCCTTAGGATCATGCTGCCACTTGGGACCACACCTCAGATGATAATCATCAAATAAATTCCCAAAGAGGATCCAACCTCCCTTAGAAAACAAAAAATATGACACCATAGTGTAATCAGGGAAAAAGGTTCCTTTACCCTTCCCTATAAGGTTGTCCTCATGGATACAACCAATCTACCACATAGATTTTACAAATCCTACTCTCAGTGGCACATTGTATGGAAGGATATGTGGGGTTACTTAGAAACCATATACTCTCAAGACAATGTTGATCGAGTATGATATGATGTCACCTCAGTTGTGACAAATCCTCAATTCTAGCTTGCTCCCCTTCAGTCTAAGGAAATCATGTAAGTCCTCAGGGATTCTGGGTACATTCACCATCAACCTATCCCTCAAACTGGAAGCAAAAAAATTATCAAACTATACAAAACTTAAACTCTCCCTATTATAAGATAAGTCTGTAGTCCATCCTTGCACTGATAATCTTTCTCCATTAACCATTTTCTTTAACTCCATCTTTTCAGAGAAGAAATCAGCATTCTTGTACAAGAACATGTACATCAACATAAAATACCAAAAGAATGGAGTGCCTACATCCTTTTTCTACAACTTTAACAACCCTTCATGTATCTTTTTGGAAAAAAAGGATGCAAAATCATAGATTACTGAGAAGTTAGGGTGTTTTATTTGCACCTCCATAAACATATAAGCAATTGGCATCACCATATTAGGGTTAAAACCCAAAATCTAGCACAATGAGTAAAAAGTGGCCAAGAAATGATTGGAAAAATAGTTTAGCCTGAAAGGTTATTGGTCACTAGGGCTGATATAAAACTTTGAACCGCATACCCTTTCCAGATGAGGTGGTAGAAACTTAACCCTGAAGAGTGACTTTGACCTTGCATACTCCTATTTCATCTCCTCAAGATCAATATGAACCAAGAACGAGCTAGGCTCACTTAGGTCAAAAACCTATTGAAATTACTCCTTATTGATGTTCATCATAAATTTTCCATCATTATCTCCTATCACCCTTGTAACAAGGTCATATCATGCAGACACTGCCCTAGGAAAATCCACATCAGGGAATACATTTGGTACCACCAGCTTCCCCATATCATACCTCCAACCATTCAAGAAAGGGTGGGGAAAAATACTCTGCCCATACCATAACCTAAACATCTCCAAACCTATCATGGGAACCCTAGCATCAGCAATTTTGGAACAGTTATATACTAATCCCTCCCCCAGGGTTCTTCCACACATCAAAACCAACCCCTTCTTCCTATCATTAGTTGACGATGGGAATTGATCCAGGAAATCATCATATAAATTTTTGTGTAAATAATTGACTCGGCCAAAATGCTACTTTGGCGGTGCCATCTTGGGTAAACTAGAACTTCCTTAATATTTCAAAATTTTGAGCAGACTAGGGCTAAACAAAAAATGAAATCATAGAATATAACCTCACAATTTTTTACAATTCAACTAATTTATAGCCCTAAAACAATTATCAATAAAATCTCTGACAAGCACACCACAATTTTCCCCAAATTCTCAATCAAATTTACCAAGAATTATAGAAAATAGCTCACAACTTTGTGTTTTTTAGAAACCCAAATCCTTGTTGTGACAACTCATAACTTCGTCCTTGGCTCTAAGAATGTTCCAAAAATATGTTTGAATACTTTGTAAGAGAAAAGGGCAAAAGAAAATCATTTTATGTCGATCAAATCAAGCGAGTAAACATCTCGTCCACCATTAAAGCTTGCTCACACACTGGACAAATGACTCCAATCATATTTGATGCAAATTCAAATATCAGTTGTCGAACCTTCACTTTTTTCAGATCATCAAACAGCTTCCTTCAAAACAAGTTGACACGATCTCCATCACGGAAACAAGGGCCCACCATACTATGCATCGCTGAAGAAATCCACGTGGTGCATGCCCGTGATATTGTGATCAATAAAAAACTTGCAACTTCTGATCACGCGATGGCGGGGAACTGTAGATCTTAGCCATCATCAATCTTGTTCATTCAACATAGTCACTAGCATTGTAATTAGCCATCGAGAAGCTTTCCCATCAATATTATAACATGACCGTTGATTTGAAACACGTGCATCTTGTAACCAATTTAGTAACCCACTACATAACACATTAAAACCCAACAGATATATTAAAGCATTTTCATCATCTCTTCGACATTGCCAGATGAGACACGCAGTGTTCTCTCATGATATCACAATTAGTTGAGGCTCTATGGTGGGGTCATCATGGGATTGGGGGGAATGACTGAGATCAAGCGATGGTTGATCGACGGCCACTTAAAATTGTTCCCTAAAAATTATATAACATTTATTAAAGGTACAAGGGGACATCGCCTAGGCCGATGACAAACAATGGCTTAAGTTTCTTTTAAATGTGGGGGCACAGAGCCAACTTAGACTTAGGGAATAATAAAGTCAGGCACAAAATTAAAACAATATATTAAAAGGGGCCCGACCTAGATGAAGTGATGGGGCATAAGCTGTTTTAAAACCCTCTTCATAAAGTAACATCCAAATAGATCCCACCCAAGGCGTAAGATAAAACACTAGGGTTTTTCATGAATACAAAATAAAACACACCAACCTTAGGTTTTTCCCAAACAATATGAAATACTGAGACAAGGGCAAGATAAAATGGAATTCAAAGAACTAAAATTGAAGTTCCATAACCAACTTAGGTTTATGTGCACCTAAGTTTAAATCATTTTGGATCATATTGAAACAAGTGTTAAGATTTGGTTTGGCCCTCTCTATTCTCGAGATAAGATTGCATCATTCTTTGGTGGCTGACTAGTTGAATTCATTTTTTATTCTCTTCCTAGCCAAGCTAATTAAAGAACTAAAGTGTTGTGGTGGATATAAATGTAAGATCATTTCAGATGGTAAAAGGATGAATTAGTGTAAAAGAGAAAAATGGTGTTTGAGTGAGTTGTATTGAATATGCAATAGAGATAGTCTTAATTATTATTAAAGGAAAATATAAATTGAGCTTGAACAACTCAACCAATAAAGTGTTATTTTGGAAATCTTTGTAATTCTCTTATAAATATTTTGTATCCTACTCTGAGATAGTGAATTTCATTAGGTCCTTTGTATCTTTCTCATAGAGTTGGTTGGTACTTCTATGTTGCAAATATTTTTCATATCTTTCTCTAAGGAAATGAGCCTTCTTGCAAGTCCTTTCGCAATGAGCCTTATATTGTGAGTTGACTCTCACCAAGGTTTTTTCGTGATTGGGTTTTGCACATAAATTTGGTGTCTCTTTGTGCATGTGTGTGTTCTCCATCTCTTTCTCTTTGCTTCTAATCTTATTACTACTATATCTTTTATTGGTAAAGTTTTATGAAGGTGTTAAAGATTCAAATTGCTATATTACTCTCTATTATTGCACTGCTTAAAGTTCTATCTTTATTTTCTAAAGGATTTTGAGTTGTGTTAAAAGTTTCAAGTTCTAGAAGGGGTTAAGTTTTGTGTAGATTGATTCACCCCCCTCTTAATCTTTGAAAGTGTTCAACAAGATGGATACAAGTCATGGCTTAGGAGGTGTGATCAACATGTCATCAATACCCCTTCATTAGGTGTGATGCATCACTATAACAAAATAATATATCTTATATTATGTTTTCCTTATTATATAAATATAATAATATATTTTATATTTCTATATCATATTTTTATGTAATATGTGATATACTATATTTATATAGTATTTTATTATTATGTATAATATAAAGCTCATTTGAGGGTTAAGTTGGGAGAATATGTAAGAAAATATTAATTCACGTTTGCAAGATCAAGGTAATGTAATGGAATATCGGCCTCCTCCCTTGTGGAGGTGATTATAGAATAAATTTTTGTGGTCTTATGAGAATAAATCCTAGTTCATCTATAATGAATTTTTGATTTAGAACTCATTGTGTGAATTAAGATGTGAAGGATCTCTATGCCTACACATGTAAACTAATAATGAAGTAGAATGAGAGGCTTTAGTAGCTAGTTTAGATGTCATTTTGTAAAAAAATTATATTACTAATAGTGGAAGGCTTTTCAATTTTAGTCATTGATGCACTAAATAAGAGTAGGATACCATGTTAAAAATGAATCACTATATAGATGATCTAGTTATATTTTTTTGAGTCTATTAAGTTTGTTCATTATTAAAGATAATTAAGCATTCTTACATACTATTTGGATAATGAAGGTGTTTATCAAGATATAATTATGGCTAAGTGAGATCTTATCCTAACTTATAATTGAAGCTAAACATTAATTTACTTTAACTATTATATTTATAAACCTATTTTTAAGGTCATATATATCATTAAGGAATGATTGTCTTAGCATAAGGGAGATAGTTGGGAAATTTTATATGGTTTTGTTTATATGATGTTATTTTCAAGGATTATTAGGGTACTATATTGTTCAAATAAGTTCCTTATTATGGTGTTTATGAAGTGAAGTTGGGTTTATATATGCCATGGTTTAGTTAATATAAATAGTATGAATGTAGTGGTGAGATATGTATGGTGGTATACAATTTTTTTTACTAGTGTGAATTGCTATTTTTTAGATATCCATAGAAGAGAAAAGAGAGAATCATATGTTGAATTTTATCAATAACACTATGGTTTAGGAAAAATTATCCCTTTCGCACACTTAATTTTGGAATAATTACTATTAAAATGAGCCTAATGTTGTCTTAATTTAGTGTTGCAATATGTCTTTCATATTCACATTAAGTTTAGGGATCTTTTTAATTAAATGGACTTAATTGTGCCTTGTTTAATGTTGTAGGGTGTAACTTTACAATTTCATATTAATATAGGGCTTTATTAATTGATTGAGGTTAATTTTCCTTAATTGGACCCTTCAATTAAAATCCAAGCCTAATTAAATGCAAATTCTGAGGGATAAAACTTCACATTCATAAATGGCATTTCACAACACTTAACTTTGAAAGATGTGTGTCCTAGTTAAGTGACATATGATCCATTTTCCATAGGGAACATGGGTCCTCTCTTAGTCAGCTATGACCCTTATTCTGCATAAAATTTCACATTGCCTGATGTGTGTCTTAGGTAAGTGCCTAGGATCCATTTTCCCTATGGTGAATGGGTCCTCAATTAGACCTAGGACCCCCTTTGGAATACATTTTTAAAAGTATTTTAATGATTTCAAATCCATAATTCAATGTGATCTTGTGATATTTGAATTTCATCAATTGATCTTAAGATACATATAAATATAAGGTTGTCTCACTTAGTTTCTGCTAGCACTTTCAAGTCTTCAAGCATTCTAGCAATCTTATGATCAAGAGAGCATTAAAGAGAAATTTCATGGCATTCAAGGGAAAATTTGTAGAGGATTATTGCAGCAATCAATATTTCATTGTCATGTTAAATATTTATTGCATCATCCATGTTGTTTAAGCTCATATGTTGATATAGTGTTCAAGATCAATTCAATCATATTCAAAGTAATTGTTTCATATCAAGGTTCATGATCAATATCTACATTCATGGAGGTCACTTCATGCAATTTTACAGATTTGTACTCCAAGGTTTCAATTAAGGTTTGGCTAGTTGTTACATATTATTGTTCATTTATCATCCCTTTATTCTTTTATTCATTTAAAGGTTTAATTACCAAAATGGGGTTTGACCAAGGAAAACCCCTATTCCCTAACAAACAAAATTTCTTCTCTCTTTGATTTGTGATTGTAGATTTTAGGTTGAAGATTAGTTGGACATAAAAATGAAGAAAGTTGTAAAGTTGTCAAAGTTGAAAGAAAGGTTTTCAAATCATGAAAACTCTTCTACATGATTTACTTTTGACTTTTCAACAGTGACCAACTAGAATCTAGGAGTACTAATTGAGCATAATAGAACCCAAAAACATATTTTCAAGTGCCTTAGCCAAGACCCATTCACCATAGGGCGAATGAGTCCTTAGTAAGCCTTAAAAATGCATCTTTGGTGATAGGTACACAACATTTTACCCTTTCCAGATCTGCATTTTGATAGTTAGTTCTATTAGTTTTCAAATCTTTCTTATATAACATAAATTTTGAATGGAATTAGGAGAAGTAGGTGCACCATTTTGTTTCATTTTGATATTTCTACCTCTGTTATTCATATTTAAAATACAAGATAAATTTTAAGTAGAACTTATAATTCTTATTATCTTACTAAATGACTAAAACATTGGGTTTTTCAAGGGGATCTTAGGAGATCAAATTATATTTGATATACAATGGTTCAAGGTATTAATTCCTAATTATTTCATAAAAAATATAGAAAATTTTCTCTCCTAGATGAATATATCCAATTTTATATTCTTCAAGATTTATTTATGGACTAGTTGTCTATGATGTATATTCCTCTTAATTAGAGTAAGATTAGGAGAAAAACCCCTCAAGTTTAGAGAGAAAAGGCTATTTTTTTAATCTTATTATATGCTTGAGGTTTTATTTTTCATGTTTAGAGATGAGGAATGTGGTTATACTACTATGTGATTTGTATGGAGTTTTTGGTAGAGTCTTGGTTGGCATTTTCTAATGTGGGAAAAAGGGATCTACGGTTTAAATCAAATTTCTTCCAACATCAAAAGGGAAAGGAATGAAATTTATCTCAAAAAACCACTTGGTTGCTAATCTCAATGGAAGAGCCAAAATGGTGAATTAGGGTTTCAATCCTTTTGGGAAAAATGTACAATGATTATGGTTAAGTGAATATTAATTGATATAGTTTGATAATTAAAATATCCACCTTGGTTAACTATGAAAATGCAACAAACTAATATTATTTCTAAAAAATAAAATACTAAAAACCATAAAATATTAGAAGAGTAGAGTGTGGAGACAAAAGATCTTGGAATATACATGTGAACTTGAAATGATTGGATAGGGATGCAGGGCACCCTATACATAGAAGAGAATATACTCAAAAATAAGAATTTAGATCTTACCGAGTCTCTATCTATAGGTTATTTTTCTCTAGACTCAATGTTAGAACTTCATTTTTTTCTAATAAATTCCACTTTCCCAAAATTTTCAACTTCTAGGACTTCAACTCTTGATTGAGCAATAAGGAATTCAATATTTTCTAATTCACTTGAGATTTGTAACTTACACATAAGGAAGAGGGTAAAGGGTTGTTCCATATATGGTTGTTCCATATAGGGTGGTATTTCTACATCCATAATGGCTATGATGATGTAAACGAGAGCTTACACTTTGTTGGGTAGAGGATAAATGATTAAAAAGTGACAAATTGATAATTCATGTAACTTACCACTTAGATCTGCATTCCTTGAGGGACTAAATTCATTGTAATCATCACCTTCAAGGATAATTGGATGCTTAATTTTAAGTCCTACAAGAATTAGTACTCACAAAACAAATAGACATCAAGCATGAACAAAATTGCATGAAAAAATGATACATTGCTAACATGATGATTGAATTAAATAATTATGCTATAATTCTACAAATTATGCTCTTGATTGCTTAATTTCTCAATTCAAAATGTAGTATTATTGGTTCTCAAAGTTACTAGTATTCATTAGGTGTTTCAAATGATGAAAAAATTGTATCTTTAATTTATTACAAATTAATTACTGATAGCTGATAAATGACTTTGGATTTATAAATGTGAAAGTGTTGACAAAAACATATTTGAATTGGGGATAAAATAGGCTAGACAAGGGATTTGGGTACCCTATCCTAGACCTATTTTGGGGCCTTACACATTGATAAATGAACATTAATTCCTTAATCCCAATTTAACTTCTAATTTTCCAAAGATTATTATAAAACGTAAATTAAGAATACACAATTGGGTCTAGGAACATGAGGAAAAACTAAACCTAGCGTGAAATTGTAAAGGGTGACAATTTATAAAGCTACATTTAGCCCCCACTTTATTGAGAGTATGAAATTATGCTCAGACTCACACTAAATAAAGGATAAGGAAAGAAGGGTTCATTTGTTGAAGAATTGGAGAGATAGGAAAACATCAGATCTAGGGGATGTACTAGCCCATAGTACAAAATCCTATGGCACAACAATGTAAAGATAAAGAAACCCAAAAGCATGAGGTGCAATACACTATGCAAAACACAAATCATACATGATGAAAAAATAATGTAAAAATTAAACTTAATGCCAACACATAAAAATGGTACAAAAATAATGCAAAATCAAATATGTTGTGAAAACAATTTTGAAAAAATGAAAAAATGAAAAAATGGGTATAATAATCATGGAATAGCAAGCTCCATAGAATTATTACTAGGATCCATACACAATATTTTCATTAATAACAAGCTAATAAGGTCGTGTATTTGCTAGTTGACCCATATAAAAAGGTATCATAGGCTAGTGAAGTCTAATATTCACTAGGTGAGACTTGACAAGAAACAACATAGGATAGTAAACTTTGATATTCACTAGGCGAGTTTCTACAATAGTAGAAAATGAAAACACACAAAAGTCTAGTGAAGTTTTATTTTCACTAGGTGCATTCTCATGTCAACCATACCAAGTATTATAATCCAAATAATTTTGATAAGGTTCTATAAAATAATAAATATACCAAAAACAAATCATAAAGATTAATGTGTGTGAAAAAAGTGAAGCACATAATGGAATGCATGCCCCCACCTTAAATTAATTGATAACACAAACTAGGATAAATTTCCTTTAAGGTAGAATAAAACAATATATACAACATGATAGGCCATAAGAGCTTGCTAGGAAAACCTATTCCAATTATATGTTTCCAACAAAATTGATTTATGACAAGGGGTTTTCCCCAAGATAAATCCAAATTATTAATAATACAAGTATAGCATATAAAGGATCCACAGATCTATGATTAGTATAGACTATAGATAAGCTATATTATTATCATGCTCAAAATCGACATCATTCCCCAAATACTTATGGAGCTACAAACACAATGGAGGAATGATACACGAAGAAAATAAAGGTCTTGGGTCAACATAAAAGAGACCTAAATGTTATAGCACTACATCATTCCCAAAAGAAAATACTAAGACAAAAAAATTCACAACATAACGATGAATGAAGATACAAATAGATGGATATTGCAATTTTATTTATTTATTTGTATCCTTGTGCCAATAGGAACAACAAGGGTCATCCAAATAAAAAAAAAAAGCACAAATACATGCCAATCAAGACATCACAAGAGATCACATCATGTGTAAGAAAACAAAAAAAGACACACAAGAGGTACTATGAATATGATTCGATCTAAATAAAATCATTTGCATCCCAATCATGCTCATCATAAATAGAAGGTTAAAAATATGCTAAAGGAACTACAACAAGTATGATACAAGGAGAAGTAGTGGGTTAAATACATGGTGGGTCACTCTCCTCAAGAGGATCATCATGGTTTCCCCCATCTAAATTCATTGATTTAGCAAATATAAGAGCTAATTCATTATGGTCTTCTTTTTTTGTTTTGTTTGATCTTCTTCTTTACTATCCAAATGTATCACAATAGGATTCATACTAGTGCTATCAACATGATTGTGAGCATTTGGATGAGACTCTTCCATTATTTTCTTAGGTTGAGATAGGTAAGGTTTAGCTTCATGGTTTGGTGAGGGTGGTAGAGTGGAGTCAGACGATGATGAGGATGGTTGAATGGGAATTATTTCATTGGAATTGGGTTGGATGGATGGATTATCATTAGGAAATGTGTGATGCTATTCATGAAGTTGATGAGCCATATCATGACATATTTTATGCTCATTTGCACTTCTATTTTTTCTTACACAAGTTTCATCTTGTGAAGGGGTAATTGAGGTGCTCTCAAACATTAGTCTCTTTTCTTCCTTTGGAGGGGGAACTGAAGGGACAACTATTAGTTGGGACACCACTAGATTGTTATATTTTAACCCAAGAATTATTTTTCTTTTGGAGGAAAAAATTTAATTATACGATTATCTCTTGGTGTTTTATAGGATGGTTGAGGTGGAACCACAACATATCTATCAGGTGGTCAAGGGAAGATATTCAATTCAAACTTAGGTTCATCTATTAACTATGGGATATAATTAACAAAAATCAAAATTATTGGAGATCAAAGAGCCTTAGGTGGGATATTAATAAGGGATAATACAACTATACACTAGCTTTAAAATTTTGATATAACACATAAAAAATCTTCACAAGACTTAACAAGTTGGAATGACTAAGGCCAAAAGTATCTAGCAAAAAAACTTCATCAAAGGCCAAAGGCTTAAATCCATTATGGTAAAAAGTATGTATTTATTCATTAAATGGAAATTCAAGAATATTGTGAATAACTGATGGGATCACATTCATGGAGCTTAGTCATAGATGATCTAACTTCAAACAAAACTATCCCGACATTGAAATTATGAAAAATGAAATATCCAATTATTTAGGTCTGACCTTTACTAAAATATTTATATAACCAATCGTAGGGTGAATAGAACTATCATGATCCTTTAATAATTATTTTTATTGTTTATGTTTTTTCTTATAGAGTTCATACACATATAATAATTCTTCAATGATCACATTCACTACACACATGTGATTAGTGAGTATTCTCCTTATGGGTTTATCATTAATTATAACTATGATATAAAGAGGACCAAGTGTAGTTATAGAGGAATGGATATGCATAAAAGAAATGTCAAGAAATATATTGGTTTGAACCTTACAAGGTTGAACTTCAATCATGTAGACTACGTTGGATAGATCATTGCCCACTATTTTGAACAAAGTTTTTTGAAAGACTTGGTAATGGGTTTGTGAATATTTACAAGTTTTGATTAGGTGGTATAATTGATTTATTTCCTTTATTGTTAACAAAAACCAAATGGATTTGATTAGAGTTTATGAATTCTTACACTCGGTGCTTCATATGCATACATCATTTTGTATCATGCCCAAGCATATGATGATATTGAAAACATGAATTTGCATTAAAGTTTGGTGTTAAGGGTTTTATTGTGTCAATAGGCCTAATTGGACGAAGATTAATCATATTATTATTTAGAAATTGCAACATGATCATATAGAGAGAATCAAGCAATTGTCAAAATTTCCCAACTCTTGGCCTAAATTGATATGGTGTTGTGTTTACAACAACTTATGCTTTATTATTTTTAAATGATTGATAGTTGTTTTGAGGAATGGCTTCAAATTTTCTAATAGGAACCACTGAAGGTGTACCTTCATATTGAATAACCGATATCTAATAATCATGAAGGGCTATACATAAATGTGTAAAGGATGGATATCATCAATAATATCTTATATCAAATATTGGGTTGTAAGTTCCATATGAACATCTTGTGAGTGTTAGCATTTGGATGACCATAGGAAATTTATGAATAAAGTAATTGGTATCATCCTATAAAGTCTATTATTTTCTATTTAGGTCCTTATTTATAATGAATTGAATCTATTAACATAACCTAAGGTCCAATGTTTTCTTGGAAGTGTTGGAAGAACTCACTAATGAGCTACATAAAGGAGGTAATTAAGTTGTTTGGAAATGAACAAAACCAATCCAAGGCTATATCTTTCAATGGTATAGGAAAGAGTTTAGGTAGGAGTGCATCTTAAAAAAAAATTGGTACACAAGGAAGTAAAAGTTGACTCATAGTTAGTAGGATCTCCTTTATTGTTGTACTTTTCAAAGTGAGGTATTTTGATGTTTTATGGCATAAGTGTCTTTAAGATAGAAAATAACAATGGAATACATGCAAAGTACGTTGGAGGTTTACTATTGGTTTAATTTTGGTTAAAGTTTAAATTTTTTTTGTTGTAATTATTCCATCTTTTGCAAAAGATGGTTTATCAGAGTATCATTTGGTGACATGTTTTGAGAGTTTGTCGAGTATGGTGAACTAGTATGGATGACTGGTGGGCTATTATTTTGTATATTTATGAGGGGTGATGAACATTGGAGATGTTATAGGTGAAGTGACAAAACTATAAGGACTCCCACTAGAAATCCCTAAGCTTGAGTTTAAACCATTGTTATATCATATTGTTGATGCAATGACTGGAGGGGTAAACTTAAGAATAGAAGGAATTATTGTAGGGGAGGAAAATTATTTTCCTAATTGGTTTTGAGTGTTAGTCAAGTCCTGTTCTCAAATATCTATTGGAGGAATATTATCATCCACTATATGAGATAGGCTATGCAACACTTCTATCCCTTGTGAATTTTTCACGAAATTCCTAAGGTTACCTAAAAGATGAATCATTTCTCTAGCCACAAGTTCAGTTCTTAAGAATTGTTGAATTCCTTCTAGGTCCTTATCCAATTATTTTAGTTTATCCTCAAGGACATGGGAAAAAATATCTACCAAGTTCACATAAATATTAGGTTGCAATGAAGATATGAGCAACATAGGATTAGGAATAATGATTTTTTAATGGCCAATATTCGCCAATTGGCTAATAGTTGAAATTTGGGAGTCCAAATTTGGCTAATAGATTGAGCTATAATTTGACTTGAATCACCACATTTTTGTAAATTTTTATTATATTCTTATTTAAATCACCAAATAATTTATTTTATTAAAAGAATAACTCAAAAATTCACCACAATATTCGATACATGACTATATCAAATTTGCCTAAATTTTATAAATTACAGTAGAAATCTATATTGATCCACCAATACTATATCATAATTATTAGTTGCTTTAGGACCATATTTATAATATTTATTTTCCCCCATTTTTTTACAATGTAATCTAATGGCCCTTGTATTCCATGAGGTAAAATGTACCCATAATTTTTAATGGTCATGGTGCCCACAATTTTGGGTCTCATGAGCATTATAGATCATGGATACATTTTACCTCATGACAAAGTACAATGATCCAAAAATAATTTTGAACCCTATGAGAATTATAGATTGTGGGTACATTTTACCTTGCAAAATAAAATGAGGAACATTATATTATATTTAAAATAATGATTGTAATTAAATATTATAGTTTTCCCCTTAAACCCATTGATAACTTCCACCCTTGGGCACCTACTTTTTGTTGAGAGTTACTTACATTGGATGGATTTTCAATAATAATTCATGCATTTTCTTATTATTTTTAAGATTTGCCAATTTCTTTTGTAAAATTTTAGTGATGCAAAAAAATTACCAATAAAATTAATATTTTTTAAAGAAAATAGAAAGATTTACCAATATAAATTAATATGTTTTCCTAAAAAATGATAAATTCACCATGATATTATATATTTTTAGCGAGGTTTCTTAAATTTATCACTGATTAGGAAGAGAGTAAAAGATAATTTCAATAGTTGTAATACCTTGAGTGAAAGAGTTATAAGACTTAGGATCAATACCAGTTGTGATTGTAACATGAAAAGCCATAATTATTAAACTACATCTGACTTGGGTATTAGCATAAGATACACTAGGTTGTGAAGCTCATAATCTTTTATGAGATGAAAAACACTATAGTGTTCATACAATGAAATAAAAACACATTGCTAGCATAGAAATTGAAATAATTTGCAAAAACAGAACCCATAATTGAACATGAACTATAGAGATAGAAATATGATCCAAATTTTGGCCAAAATTTATTAGACAAGGGCATTGGTATCCTAGATTGCTAAGGTTAATTTTTGTTAACTCAAAAAATTGAAAATTTGTTACAATGTATAGGGATCCTAATCTACGAAATTCAAGTTTGGCAATAGACAAATTTCTAGAAATGCACAAAATTTCAATTTTCACTGTGTAAAACACAATTATGCAATTTTATAATTTTGAAATAATGCATTGTGTTGAAAGGAAAAAATTTAGATTGTAAATTGTCCTAATAAGTTGGACCTAATTTGATAGATCTAAAAATTGATTTTTTCTTTTATCCTTTAAAATATCAACAATGTAAATTCTCACTTTTTCAACACACACATAAATAAATAAAAAAGAATGAACACTTTAATATTGTTTTCAAAAATTAGCATGACCTTATTAATATTTTATAGTACAATAATTGAATAGATCTATCTTGAAATAACTAAAATAATTTTATTTTTGTGTTCTGGATTGAAAATACTATGCAAGTCTCTAATTCCTAAATGATTTTCATTAAAATTTTCATGCATAAAAAATAAATTCAAAGTTTTGGATGTTTTATTTAGATTTCAACATGACCTAATTAAGATTATAGAAGTTTTTAAAGTGCACAAATGTCAAGTTCACCAAAATTTTATGTGGGAAAAAATGATCTAAGCTTTAAATCATACTTATTCCATTATCACAAGGGAAAGGGCTAAAATTGATCTCAAACATCTACTTGGCTACTAACCTAAATGGAAGAGATAAAATTGTGGATCATGGTTTCAATTATTTTGGGAAAAATATGCATGTTGATAGTGACTAATTGACTATTAATTGATCTCTAATTTGATAATGCATAGATGTGCCTAGGTTAAATATGAAAACACAAAAAACTGAGATAATTTCTAGAAATTAGCAAACTAAAAACCATAAATAGAGTTTAGAAGAGTAGAGTGCAAAAGCAAAAGAACTTGGCATATAAAGTTGAGCTTAAAATGACCAGATATGGGCATAGGACACCTTAGACTTGGAAGTGTAGATACTTAGAATCAAAATTCATATCTCAGCAAGTCTCTATCTATAGGTTATTTTCCTCTAGAATTGGTGTCAAGACTTCATCTGTCTTTGATAAATTATGCTTTCCCAAATTTTCTAACTTGTAGGATTTGAATGCTTGATTGAGCAATTAGGTCTTCAATCTTTTTCCAATTTTCTTCAGATCTATAACTTTCACATAAGGAAGAAAGGAAAGGGATGTGTTGTATAGGATCTTACCTAATTCAAATGTTGTTTTGATATTTCTACCTCCACAATGGCTATAATGATGTAAAAGAGATCTCACCCTTGATCAAGCAAAGGCTAAATGATAAACAAGTGAAAAATTGACAATTGATGCAACTTACCACTTTTATTTGCATCCTCGATAGATTGAAGTCACTATACTCATCACCTTCAAGGAGAATTGGATGCTTGATTTTAAGTCCTACAAGTTTAAGTGCTCACAAACAAATAGATATGAAACGTGAATAAACTCACATCAAAATACGATGCATTGCTAATATGATGCTTGAATGAAATAATGTTGCTATAATTTAAGAAAGTTGACCCTTGATTGCTCGATTCAAAATTATAGGATTGATTCTCAAATTTCTAGTATTCATTAGGTGTTTCAAATGATGAAAAATACTTGTAGTAACTCCCCATAAATCAATTATTGATAGCCAATAAATGACTTTGGATTTCTAAATACATAAAAATGTTGTCACTGACATATTTGAATTGTGGCCAAAATAGGCTAGACAAGGGAATTGGGCACCCTATCCCAAACCTATTTTAGGGCCTTAACCATTGGTAAATGAACATTAATTCCTTAATAACAATTTAGCTTCTAATTTTCTAAAGATTATTATAAAATAGGTAAATTAAAAATGCATAATTGGGTCCAAGCACATGAGGTGAAGCTAAACCTAGTGTGAAATTATCAAGGGTGGCAATTCATGATGCTACACATTCATATTAATCATTTTATGGGATGGATTTAAGTGGGTATCATTATATAATCTTATATTTTTATGGCTTTTCACTAAATAAATCCAAATAATAGGGAAATTAGTTATGGAGTGAGGTTTCCTTCATTTTAGTGTTAACATAAATTTAAGGTTATAAATTTTTATGACCTTTCTTAACCTTGGTTTTTATAAGTTGTTAAGGTTTGTAGGTTTTGGTTTACTAACATGGTAATCAACATTTTGGTGTTGATTTTCTTATTATGTGTACTATGATTGTAATTATTTCTAATATCAAGGGTGCCCCCCTATATAATCCCACTATTATATCTTAAAATAAATATGTATAATGAAATGATGAGGAGTGAATTAGAACAATCCACTAAAGACTCTCATAGCACCCAATTTTGGATATTTTTCAAAGACCATGTCTTTGATGGAGATAAATTACAAGTTGTAACCAACACAAATTAAATCCTATTAGGTATTCCTAGGGATAATGAAAGGGATTTTATACAAAAATATTTTTGACCTCAATGATACAAATAATATATATAAAGGCTAGGATTTTTCCAACTTGTTAATATATTTGATATATTTCTCCTTTCCTCCTTATGGTATGACATTGATTAGTTAGTTTAAGCTTTTATTCTTTGCATCTTTAGTATAAGCCATGTTTGTATTTCTTTAGAAATATCAATTCATTGAGATCTTGTAAATTCTCCCTTCAAGTTTAAAACATGTGGTTTAGAGAGCTCATTTTCCTAGATTATGCAATAGACTAGTGTTAAAATTGATCCAAAGATGAAATCTCAAAGATATTTATCTTTGAAAAAAATAGTCATAAAAAAGGTTATATTAGGCCTTGAAATACCAAAGTTTTCAAGAACATATTGGAACAAAAGGTAAGACTTGAGGTTATGTTGATGTTAAAAAATATTAAATCTTAATGAATCAACCTGACCATCTAACATAATGGCCATTTTTTACTAGTCTAATAAATTATTGTTTTAAGAATTAAGAATAGTTTTAGGCATAGATACTGATTTAACTACTTCAATAATGATTATGAAGGTGCATTGTCCAATCATATTCTAGGAAATTATAGATTAACCTATGTTATGTTTCGAATGATAAATGACAACTATATTTATATTTTCTCACCATAAAAGAATGAGTGATTTAGGTTATCCAACCAACTATGTTGTTATATAATTATTTAGTATAAAAATATTAATTAATAATCATGGATAGAGTAACTAGAATCTTACCAAGAATAATGAGATTAATTTTTCTTAGAAGATTGTTGTTTTAAAAAAGCTCACACTAAAACAAAAATTAGAAAGATTAAATTAAATCAAAAAGAAAGAAAAGCGATCAAATCTAATCTAGTTAATAAAGTACAATAGGGAAAACTTTAAGAAACCCCCCCTTGGAAAAGGTGTAAAATCTTGGAGAATCTCGTATACATTCCAATAAAAATATTATTTTTATTGGCAATTTTTTTTCGTTTTTCGGGAAAAAAATCCCAATTGGTTAATCTTTTATAATCGCTAGAAGTTTGTGGAAAATCCTGGCGAATTGTAATTTTTTTTAAACCAATAAAATATTTTTCATCAATTAAAACCCTTTTTAAACCGTTTTTCATTGAAAATTAATCTTGTTTTCAAAATAGAAAAATATATTGTTGGCGATTAAAACCTTTTTTCAAAGAAAAAAATATTTTCATTGGCAAATTAAACATAGTCTCAAACTAATAAAAAAATTTAGTGGTGAAATAAACGGATATTCCAATAAAAAATCATAGTGTGGTTGGCAAAAATATCAAATTTTGGGACAAATTTTCCGCACATTCAAATTCCTTCAAAAATATTCTGGAATGTAGACAAGTGTCAACATATTTATTATTTATGAAGCTAGATGTCAGTGCAAATTAATATAATCCATGACCATTCGATGAATTTTTGATGGAGGGTTGTAGTTGCATTCCAGAAGTAAATCTCTGAAGCACTATACTTGCGAATTGAAACCTTGAGAATAACACTAGAACTATTAGATTTCCAGAAATCAATGGTTGAGATTTTATTACTTATTAAATCACTTAAAGTCATAACAACCAAAATAATATTAAGGAATGATCAGAACCATCGAAGGAACTATAGCAAGGTGCAAAATAATAAGGAAACATTAAGGAGCTAGTGTTAAAGCCTGCACTATCAAAGGAGTCTTTTAAACACATATTTTTTAAAATAGTTAAATAGATGCTATATGGGGAAACACCCTACATTAATCAAAAAGATTATTTACATTCCTTCATTTCCATAAAACATTATAGACCCAAATATTGAATGGACTGACATATAAACTCATATAAACTACAAACAAACCATCACAAACCAAAATTATCTTACACAGACACCATATTATGCATTGTTATAGCCAACCTTGTTAGTCTTCTTGGCTTTTATTACATTTAGAATCACCAGACAATCACCACCACGGGAACTATGGGTAGGATGGTTTTCTCATTCCTCCCAGCTCATGGTGTCATTCGCTACCCATTATTCACCTATTCCTAGGTCCCAATCCTCCTTGTCCAAAGACCACCTTTCCCTGTCGAGAGCTTTCACCACTACAAATGCCTTGACTGAACCCTTCAGTCAGCCTTTGATAATCTCAGCCGCACGTAGAAGAAATTTGATACACTTTTCCATCTCCTCCCACCAATTTTTGAGAGCTACATGGTCTAGTGAGCACACTAGGGGAAAATTTGGTACCAACCATTCATTCCCATAAGCCCTATAGTAGTGCAATGGTAGAGGGGTCATAAAATTGTCATCAATGTTGTCTAGTGCTACATTGATATTTTCCAATAGAGAGTGTGGAAAAATCATTTGGCATAGCTTCTTTCCCTGAGCTATTGAGACACCCATGTACATGAGCATTGCCAAAAACATGGCGGGTATTTCTAAATTCCCCCTGAGCTTGTGGGTAGCCAACAAAAATTTTGGGCCCAAAACACCCTTCACCACCTAGAGCACTAGTGGGTTCTTTGACACCATTATCCCTTTCAGTCATTTCTCAGTGATTTCACCATGGAAAGTGTTCTACTACTTCATGTAATTCATAACAAAGGAGTCTCCATTGCCCCTTAGTATTTTTTGAGAGCACTAAGCCAATTTGAGAAAAATGAGCACAACAACCCCTATTTGTAGAAAAACCTCTTGTAGCCTTGTGAAGACCATACCAAGATTCAAGTAATGAATTAAATGTTTGTTTTACAAGATGGACCACCTAGGAAGAATGTAGGACCAAGGATTAAAAACATAAGAACATTTTACACAAAGGATGTAAAGGGAAAACAAGGCTGAATTATCAATACGTTATAAAATAATTTATAACAGTGCAAAGGATATTCCATATCTATAGCCAGATGTTAGCGTAAATAAATATAACCATGACTGTTCAATGAATTTTTGATGGATGACTGTAGATACATTTCGGAAGTAAATCTCTGAAGCACTAGACTTGCAAATTGAGAACCTTTGGAATAAAACTAGAACCATTAGATGCAAACATGTGGAAAGATTAAGGCTCGTCGCTCATCGCTCATTCTCTCTTTTCAATGCCTCGACATACTACATTTTATTTAATTGAAATTATCAATCTTTTCGATGAAAGTGTGGTAGTCGTACTGCAGGTGGTGATTAATGCCATATGAACATCCGAAGCAAATTTTTGGACAACTCATAGCTTTAATGAAACATTATTTGTAATGATTTCATATCGTTTGAGTGTCACTGGTGATTTTTACAGCTTGTTAGCTTGAGGTATAGCTTTCATGTAGCCAGACGTCAATCAAATTAAAAATTTTCATTGTACATGTAAGGCTTAAGTTAAAATGAATCGATTAAGTTATTTTTTTGTTTTGTGTGAATCACGATTATCATTATACCCAACCTCTAACACACGAAACACAATTAAATAGGGATCAAGCTGGTAGTGGCAGTGTTGGCCCATGAATAGGGATAGTGATAGTGGATAGTGTCATAAGAGTTTTAATTTCCTAAGATTAATAAGGATTAAAGAAGAAGATGACATGGTATTATTGGGGATATTGTAAATTCTCCTACCTCCAGTTATATAGTTATAGAGTAAAAGAAAAATCTACTTCAAGTTTAGAATGGGTGGAACTGAAAAGAAGTTGATTTGGTTGACCTAACTTCTCAGACATGTTTTGAACTAGAATGAGGAGCTCTAATGGAGATAAGCTCTATCCTAGTGCATCGAGGCTACTTGTAGAAGATGGCAGTAATTTTACTACCCCTCATCTTTTGCATGGCTCTGGTTCTCAAATGGGATAAGTACATTTTGTATCTTCATAAATCCCTTTTCCCCAACATGGTTGGAAAATCCTTTGCATTTATTTCTAGAGCCACATTTGTATTATGTTGTCACTAGCAGAAGCTCGGAATCATGCATTTATTTTTAGAGATACATTTGTATTAAGTTGTCACTAGTAGAAGCTTGGAATTTGGAATCAATTTGTAATCCATTATCATGAGGAACAACTTGGAATAAATTGTTTCTATGTAAAGTGACATATGTTATTTATACAAAATAGGAGCTTTCTTGCTCTACAACTACTAATCTTTAAAAAGATATGTAATAATGTGACATTGTAATTCTACTGTAATCAATTAAATGGTTGTGTTGAGTTATTCTTTGTTATTCATTTAGACTTACAGTAAAGAGTTATTTTCTGAGTTTATTGTCTATGAATATATTCAGATCAATTTTTTTTTCCATTAAGAAATTAAGTATTATCTATTTATGAAATAATTACATGCAGATTTAAAAATAAAACGTAAAGCAATACAAATGAAAAAAGAAAGATGCCATCAAATTGAAAAAAAACATTATAAACACTAAAAGTTGTCACTCTTTCTAGGGTTTACCAAAATTTTATTGATTTATAATTTGTTGTTGACCTTTTCCCCTAGTTCTTGGTATCATTATTCATTTTTTTAAGTCCTTTACAATGTTAAGTTACCAAATCATTGGCCTTGATGTCAATCCTAGCGCACTAAAGTTTAAAACAATTTTAAAACACATGCTTATTGTTTTAAGTTAATATCATAAATTAATCAAGTTTCAACCATTCGATGAATATTTCATGTATGGTTGTAGTTGCATTCTGGAATGAAATGCATAGAGTGATAGGCTTGCCAACTTAAACCTCTAGAATCAGCCTATAATAATTATATTTACAAAGATCAACGGTTTAGAATTTGAAAAATGTAGACCCAAAACATTTCATTCACTTTAATGTTCCAATTTCGAGAAAAAAAGCACTTTGTACTGCTAAGTGTCAAGTGATTTTTTTTTAAGTGAGAGGGTTAGCACACAGGGAGATTTTAGTCTTTAGATTGGTCATTGCAGTGCAACACCCTATTTTGGGTTCCACAGTTCCACTTCCAACAAAGCCATTCTAGTTTCCATGATTGTTAGCATTAATCTTTTCGAGAGTCAGAATCTAGGTAAGTGAAAGAATTCATGTGGCTATGTTTAATTGTTTGACGTTTCTTAAAATATTATTTTACATCAAACTTTGAATTTTGGGTTTAGGGTTCAGATACTTAAGAATTAAGAAAAATTAAGGAGGACTAATAGGTATTAGGGAATTCACCATTTCATATTGTATAAGTATGTCTACCACTAGTACCACTAGAGCAATGTCCAATAAAAAAATAAATTATGCATAATTGCTTAAAAACTTAGGTTTCACTGATAGGTACCATGATATTTATGATCCTAAAATCTATGGTAGTCGTACCTCAAAACTTAGGTTTTCATCATAGAATAAGGCTGAAAATAAAATGCAAGATAATAGTATTAGTGCACCATGGTTAACTAGATTAGGGTGCATAATGTTTCATGAGGTTTTCCCTTTCATAGATTTATCATGGTTTGTGCCCAAAATTTTGATGACAATAAAAGAAATTGTTAATAAAAATAGCAAAGAAGAATTTTTATCCATTAATGCATAAGAACTTGGAAAAGTGTTGGGTTTACAACCAAAGAATTTGGAAACATTCACATTGACCTAGAAAAGCTTGCTAGTGACTATGAATCAGTGGAAGAAAGGGAGAAAAATTATTTCTTAAATATAATAGTTCAAGATAGAAATAAATTGAAAGGTGATCATAAGCCTCCTTATGATTTGGATATTTTTAAACCATGGGTTTAGGATACTATTTCCATGCTAGAATTTTTCCTCTATCTAGATAGCAACTTGGAAGTGGGTGAAAGCCTCTTGAAATGGTATATAATATCCATTATGGTTTTCAGCATGTCAAATATAATTTTATTCAACACATTGTATGCATAAACAATTTTTAATGATTAAAGGAGGTTCCACCAAGACATTTAAGTTCACAACCTACTTGTACTATCTCTTTCTATTCAAATTTAGAGGAATGTTTCACACCAATAAGCTTTAGATTTAGCCCTATAGTAATGCCAAGGAAAATAAAATGGATCCAATATATGAATGGACCACTGAGATAAGGATGAATGATTCTCAAAGGAGCTGCAGTCATTTTGTAGACTACTTTTTAGCTCCATTGCATCAAGCAATTACAAATACTCCAATTCCTAGATTTCTTATGTCATGTAGAAACTACATTCAACTAGGAAAAGAAATACAATTGGTTGATTGATACTTAATGTAAGCATATATTGTGCTAAGATTTTATGGATCGAGAGTACATCTATATAAACTTCAAATACATGTGAAAGAAAGGGTTTTTGCATTGGAATATGTAAGGGAGATGCAGAGTGTTGATGAACTAAACTTTCTCAATTAGCAAAAGAAGACATTATTTCCTTCTTTATATTTTTCATGTGGAGGGTTCACATTCGAGAGAAAATAATTTAGTGTGGCACATAATCTTTTGATTTTTTTTTTATTTTGATGCTATTTTTCACTAGTAGTATGATCCATGTGACACTATTAAATCAATGATTGTGGCCAATAAGAATGTTGCAAGTAGAATTCAACATCAAACTAAACCCTTTATTGAAAAATTGAGAAACAAGTATTCTTGGGATGAGGTCAAAATAGCAATGGAAAAAAGTGTTGTTGAGAATGGTATTTCTTTTGAACAATTGTCTGTGGAAATTATGGCATTACACCGAAAGACAATCAGGACATACAAAATTTTTTATGAAAAAAGTGATGAACCATCTAGTAGAGTAAAAATACCAAGTTCTCTAGAGAAGGAAGTTACTGATAAAAAATGGTCATGAGGAAGGAGCTAGGTGATCCAAGAGCTCTTGCAAAATATGGAGGTAATGAAGAAGATAGTGAGATTAGAAAATTGTGGAATATAGAGCATCCCAATGAACAAGAAGATAAAGAATCTAATGATGATAGGGAATAACAAAGCCATAAGTGAGGCCACAAAAGAAGCATATACTTCAAGAGCAGGAATAGTTTCAAAAATGGGTTATGAAGGTGGTCGTTTGGGGTCCCAAAGACAAGGCCCTTGGATAGTAATAGATGTAGAGCATAGAAAACTAGTTGATAACTTTGTCCTTGGGTTTTGAGGTGAAAAAGTAGACCAATGTCATAAAAGTACAACCAAAACAATTCAATTTGTTAGAACTTCAAATCCTAATCATCATGGCTAGATACAATAACAACTAGGACATGCCCATGGTGGATAAAAAAGCTGCTGCCTTTTGGTCATGAGGAAGGAGCTAGATAATCCAAGAGCTCTTGCAAAATATGGAGGTAATGAAGAAGATAGCGAGATTAGAAAATTGTGGAATATAGAGCATCCCAATGAACAAGAAGATAAAGAATCTAATGATGATAAAAAAACTGTTGCCTTTTGGTCATGAGGAAGGAGCTAGGTGATCCAAGAGCTCTTGCAAAATATGGAGGTAATGAAGAAGATAGCGAGATTAGAAAATTGTGGAATATAGAGCATCCCAATGAACAAGAAGATAAAGAATCTAATGATGATAGGGAATAACAAAGCCATAAGTGAGGCCACAAAAGAAGCATATACTTCAAGAGCAGGAATAGTTGAAAAAATGGGTTATGAAGGTGGTCGTTTGGGGTCCCAAAGACAAGGCCCTTGGATAGTAATAGATGTAGAGCATAGAAAACTAGTTGATAACTTTGGCCTTGGGTTTTGAGGTGAAAAAGTAGACCAATGTCATACAAGTACAACCAAAACAATTCAATTTGTTAGAACTTCAAATCCTAATCATCATGGCTAGATACAATAACAACTAGGACATGCCCATGGTGGAGAGCCTAGTGCAACTAGCACTACCATTGGTGGAAATGTTATGGGTAGTATTAATAGTAGTGGCAAACATGTGCTACAAAAACAAATTACACACAAGAGGACAACAATACAAGATACCACACAAACAACAGGTGACCAAGGAATGCATAAGAGGCAAAGGATTTTGACAAGTTCAAGTCACACTATCAGTGGATCCACCACAAAGGAGTTATTTACAAGAACTCCCCCACTACCAGTTAGTGTGTCTACGACATCATTAGAAACTATAAGTAATCCTATTCCTTGGACATTCAAGCATTCGATTGTTCCTGTGTCCCCATGTTTTGATTTCATTGAAGAGTTTCAAAATAAATTAGACTTGTATAAAAAAGAAAAGAAGAAATTGATGGAGAGTACATTTGTTGTAACTTTAGAGCCTGCAACAACCATGGTATTACCCACATTTGACACAAATAAAGAAATTATGGAGTACACAATTTTTGTTCCCATAGTTCAAAACAAACCAACAATTCAGATGGATCGATCTAAATACCAGGTGACCAATTTTCAATTGGATTTTTCTAGACTCAAAAATACTCAAAAAAATAAGGTATCAAAGAAGAAAAATGAAGTGGTGTACACATCATTGCTATATAAATATAGAGATAAAAAAAGGTCGTAAACTCAAATAGAAAAGTTGCAAGCAGACCTAGAAAATGAGAAATCAAAAAGGAAAGCAACAAATAACAAGAGCAATGAATTAGTAAAAAGAATATAAAAATATTCCTGAACATCAACAAGTAAAGAGGATAAACAAAATGAGGGAGAAGTGAATAGCCTGAAGCAAAGGCTAGATGGGAGCAACAAGAAATATGATGAGGAAAAATCCACTTCAAAAAAATTAAGACTACACATTGCGAATGGAAATGCACAATGGGAACGAAAAATGGAGAAAGAGAGAAAAAAAAAAAAAGATTGGAAGAAAAGTTGATGGAAGCAAAAAATGAAATTAACTCTTCTGAAAATAAGTTATCTGCATTTTGTAGAGTTACAATGAGGCATATGAAATAAAATATTTGGGATGAAATAATGCATAGGATTGATCATTTGTGTGACATGTTTCAATTGATTGATGCTATCAAACAACATTATAAGAAGCTCAAAAAATATTTAGTGGACAACAAAAATGTGTTGGCATTAGAAAAATCTACAAATCAAGTTCTACAAGTAGTGTATAAATCTAGTGACAATCATTTGAAATAAAAAAGGGATTACTAATCAGATTGCTACCTTAATGAAGTTTTCATCTATCATTGAAAAGTGTTTGAGAATGTGTGAAACAAATGAATATTTGCATTTGGCTAGATAAATGATGAAGAGGGTGGATGAAAAGGTAAGGAACTTCACAGAGCTTGGTTTGCTAGAGGCTTTTGAAACAAATGAGTGATTCATTGGAAAGGATGACTTCAGAAAGAAGATGGATGGTGCATGGAAGATTGATTTGGACTAGTTTCCTCAAAACCTAGATGTGGTGAACTATTTGGATTCCATCAGAACACTAATAACCTTGAATGTAAACTAGACTGAAGAATTCAAGACAGGTTCCAATTACAATCATGAAATGTTAACAAAAATTCAAGTCAAATAACATTAATTAGAACAAATGACAATTCCACCTCTTGAAGGGTGGAAGTTGCTAGAAAAGGTGATACAATGATTTGATTTTTGATAATATGAGTTTCCAAGTTATAACTCAGCTCTGTGCAGAGTTGTTTGTGGGAAATATTTTGCATTGCAAATTCCTCTATGTACTCGTTCATGTGAAAATAAATAAAAAAGATCAAATTCAGACTTCAGTAATGTGTTGATGTTCAATTATTTGTATTATTTATTTTATCATTTGAAGAAAAATTATATGGTTTCAACTACTAGATACATTTTAAATGATTGTTGATGTTCATTGTTGTATATGCTACTAATACTATTGTTAATATGTTATTAAGCATTGGTTTGAGTTGTGAATCACTAAATATATGTTGAATTTTTACTTTTAACACAATTAAAATATGAACTATAAGGTAATTTTAATTTGAGACATCCATAATATTAGTGAAATTGTATAAAAATTCAGACATCAATACTCAAATTCCATGACTACTTAATAAATTATCAGATCCACTAAACACTTATATGAATTCATGCTTTAATCAAGGTAATTTAATTGGTTCATTAAACCAAAGCAAAAACTAAAACATACATCAATGCATAATGACAAAGAATATTAATGAAAGATCATTGATCAAATTTCATTAATAATTCATGTAAAATGTTATAGTCGGAGAGACGATAGACTCAAAATAAGGGAGAAAAACAAGCTTCAGGCCAAGATGTACACATGTAAAATTTTCATTTGATAGATTATACTGGTCGTTTCCACAAGAAATGGTTACAACAAATGAAAAGATACTCTCATGAGAAATCATCCACTCCATAGTTACAACATGAATTGAACTAGTTGGTCCTTGAGACCTTAAAATTTCCACATGTTGTTTCCATAATGCTATCTTTGTTTCAAGTTTAGCAACCTTTTGCCGACTCTTATTATATTCATCAATAAGCTCATTATACAAGTACTTCTTGTTATCTGTAACTTTTAAACTAGTGTCAAAAATTTTAAACTTCCCCTCCTTTGGTCTTTCGAGTCATTTACCCCATTGATAATTCATTTTCAATGCCTTGCTATTTATTTCTCTTGGAGAATGCTCAAAGTCATAGTTTTTATCATTTTCCTAACCTTAGTCGCTAGTCCTGAAAGTTTTATAACATTTTTACAGAGTTATAGATTTTCATAACTTCCAAATTCCCTGACATGGTTCACTTTTTTGAGTTGCAAGTCTTTTTTGGTCAAAGACATCTTTGTATTTGGTGAGTCAGAGGTTTCCAAAACTTCAAAAGTTATGACTTTGGTTCTAAGGTTCTAAGTTTCCATGACCATGCAAAATTATGGACTTATCTTGGCTTTCAAAGGCATACTCATCTCATTGAATGCTATGTATAGACCAAACTTTGTTAGTGTTGTAGTTGTAGGATATATTTTTCTCCTTAATATATCTTTGTTTAAGGAAGGTTGGCCTTCATGTCTCAAATAATATTTTTTATATTTTTTATTTTCTAAGGGGGCCAACCTAGAGAAGAATTCACCCAAATTTTTATATATAGGAGGTGAAGACCTCTCATTGAAATTATCACAATAATTCACTCATTTTGCATCTCTTAGGAGCATAATCTTTCCATCATCAAACACAAAAGCTTTCCATCATTAGGAGAAAAAGTTCACCATCATAAAAAGTAGAAGCTTTCCATAATTAGAAGTAGGAGTTCACCATTTCTTAGTTGTTCAGACTATCTTAGTAGAAAATGCATTGCTAAGGAGAAGTGTCTCCATTCTTTGTTTTAGACTCAGCCTTATGTAAGGCCTGATTGTAAGCAGTATTCTACACTTACGTTATCTAATATATAAGAGATTATTTGCTGGGTTTTTCTCCCTCGAGTAGGAGGGATTTCCTAGGGTATCTATTGTGTTTATTGCTCTCTATGTTGTGTATTCAGCTTATTTCATTTTTGATCTTATAAACTAACATGGTATCATAGCATGTCTAAGAAAAGATCTGATAAGATTTGTTTAAGAAGTCAAGACAAATTTTCATCTAGGGTATATCTTGAAGGCAAAGCATTGGAGATCTAAAGTTACGAACTATTTCAGACCTAAGGTCAAATCTTTGAAGGTGAATTTGTGCAAAAAAGGAAAATGGTGAATGGTATCAAGGTAGAAGATAGGCTTGATGGAGCCTCAAACTTCAACTCTTGGAAACTGAGGGTGTTCATTTCATTAGAGGAGAATGATCTTCTTGATTTCATGGAAAATGATATGCCCGAGCCTTTCGATGATACTGAGAGAATCTAGTGGAAGAAAAATGGCACAAAGGTTAGAAATATCATGATAGACTCTGTGATGGATCACCTAGTACTGATCATCTCCAAGTTGAAGTCAGCTAAAAAATGTTTGATACTCTAAAAGGATTGTATGAGATCAAAAATACCAATAGGGCCCTTACTTTGAGACAACAAATTCACCATGTAGAAATGGATAAAGAAGATTCAATCATCTCATTCTTTATGAAGATTTCTGATTTGAGAGATCAGTTGAGCGCTATTAGGGATTTAATTGAAAATAGAGACCTTGTTATGTTGGCACTAAATGGTCTTCCCCAATCTTGGGAAACCTTTATTCAAAGCACCAATGGGAGATCCAAGTTGCCCAAGTTTGATCATCTTCGAGCTGATTGTATTCAAGAAGAATCCAAGTTGGTAGCAAGAGGAATTGGGTGAAACTATCATGATATAGAAAAACAATTTCTTGCTACACATACTTCTAGAGAAAGAGGCAAAGAAAAAAATAGGAATAAAGATAGAGGATCAGATTATGCCTTGTTGTGAATGTTTTGCACATAGGCCCCACCGAAACCAAGGACCCTCTTTTCTTGCCTTTTTTCTTGTTTGTTTGTCATGAGGTATTGACTTCATCCCCTTAAGGGATAAGACTCTTGGTCATGGTTTTATTTCACCCATGTACTTAATGTAAAATCTTCATTTTAGATGTCACTTTACAACTTCATGATAATTACCTAACTCCTTGAGGCTAACCCTTGCATTAAATTTTGACTTGGAGGAAAAATTGGCTAAGTTATGGCCAGGTTCGGTAATTTCAAGGTACCTCAGATTACCCAAACCTTAATCTGGTTGGGTAATCCGAGATACCTCATATTACTTGAGTCTAAGCTCCCATCGGGTTTTTGAGTTTCTATGGACATGCACGTGGGAATTTATTGCTTGCATTAATGAATTTTAAAGGGTCAATTTGGAACTATAATGTGGATTGAAGGGTCATTTGGTCATTTTTCATCTATGTGTACTTGAGGCTGAGGGGCTCTCCATTGTCTTGCATTTGATTTGAGCTTTGTCAAATGGATTTTTCTTCTTTGAGTTATCATTCTAGGGTTCAAGACCATCCTTTTTTGGCTTGCCATTGCATCTTCTATGTTATGCATCATTCTAAGGTATGCTTTGATGTTTTCTCGAGTGGTTTTACTACATTTTGAGCTGAGTTGTTAATTTCTTATATGGTGGGTCATTTGTTGGGTGTTGGATTTTGGCTATGTTCTACCATCTAGGGTTTCCTTTTCATTCTTTAAAGTGTTTATTCCCAAAGGTTAAAATAGGAATTTGATTCTAATGCATTCAAAAAACAAGGATTGTTCAATGTCCTTAGGTTTTATTCATTTGTATTCTATGTTCGTGATTGGTGTCAAGATTTCAGAGTTTTGCCCTATTTTGAATGTTAATTCAGAAAACCCTAGTTTTGAGCTTGTGAGTTATATGAGGGATGAATGATATTGAGGATTCTAGAACATATAGTTTGATTTGAATTCATCATGAGGTAACAATGATTCAATCTTAGGAAGGAGAATTTGTTTCACTCATCATTTTAGGATACAAAAGTCTCGACACTTAGTGTATTTTTGGCACCTGAGAAAAGCTCAAAAATTCTAGGTAGCTCGGATCTTTCGAGCTCTAATCCTCATAGAGAATTTGAGGTCCCTTGGATTATCTTAATCTTGTGTTTTTCCAAAATTCTGAAGCTTAAATGGGGTGAAAACTTAGCAAAATTCTAGCTCACCTTTCATTTGGTAATTTCAAGCCACCTCAAATTACCCGAACACAAGTTCACCCACGTAATCCAAGGACCCTTGAAGTACTTGAACCCTATGAATTTGAATTCCTAATGTGTAAGATGAATCAATATTTTAGTGAGAACAATTTTTGAGGTGATTTCATGATGATTTATGATTGAATGTGCTAGTGGGCTTCTTCCATTAAAAATTTAAGTAGCCACAAATCTAAGTGACATCAATATGTTTTGACCATCAAGAAATCCAATCTTTCTTAGATTACCCAAGCTCTAGTCCAGCTAGGGAATCCGAGCCTATTCGGATTACCCAAGATCTACCATTATGTCCCAAAATTTCAATGAATATCACAAGTGGACTAGCATAATGAGGTTCTATGATCATTCCATTTGGTATGGATTGATTTGAGTGAATATTATATGCATGCATAATATGTTAATGAGGTCTGCCAAACTGAATTGATTTCCTTATGTTTTCATTGGAACATAAGTGATTATCATTTTGATTTTATGGCATTATTATTGCACATATTGGTGCTTCTTGGAATAGATATATTATATTATATTGTTATTTTCCATTTTGGTGATCTTGGTCCTTTCTAACAGATGTAGGTAGAGTTGAGTCTTGACAAGGTATCTAAGACAAAATATTCTTTGATGCAAGAGGAGGTTAAAAGAAGATTAGAAAGGATGAAGTATGACTTCAAGGGCATATGGTTGGAGCCTAGGATTGGTTCTACTTTTTCTAAGACCGCAGATATAAATATGGGACATATAGACTATGATGACTTTCAGTAGAGGACGTATGGAAATGCACCCACATAGTTGGTACATGTTATCACTCACACTAGTTTAGCACAAGTAGTAGGGTTCCCTCAACACAACTATGTCTAGAGTTGGTCCTAGAATGTGCAAAGCACTATGACTCCAGAACAAGAATTGTAATTGGTCAACAAGGAAGAGTCATGGCCAATCTTATTAAAGAGTCTATTGAATAGGTGTTTAATATAACCTCACATCACAAGCTCATTGAGGAAATTAACATTGGGGAAGCTATAAATTTTTATGATCAAAATTCCAATAGGGCTTTGGAAATCATAAACAACTCTTGGATCTTGAATCCTAAACCATACTATTCTAAGCTACCTAAAAAATTGCACGAGAGTGATTTTAAAATGGAATATCACAATATCATAACTCTTTTGGGAAGGGTAATGGGAGTAGAAGAGGCTCACATCTTCTAGAATTGGATGTTCTACCCCATTACACACATTATGGCTAACAAGCACTATCATTGGGCTAGAATCATAAGTAACAATTTAGATTCCCAATTAAGTAGTGTATAAGAGACCAATAGATTCACCATGAATTCATATCGTGTCTATATGTTGTCCCATAAGACTAAGTACAAAGGTCTTAGTTGCAAAGGGAATATTGGGAAGGATAGGATATGGGATTTTAACCCATAGTTGGAGCATAAAACATCCAACTATAGGAGGGAAAATGATGCATTTTCTATGTACATTCCCAAGTTGTTACAAGGATCTTGTCTATATGTTGGGCATAGAATTGATCAAGCAATACGGTCAATGGTTCATTCAATTTCAAAGGTTCACATACATCCAGGTACAAGGATCTAGAGTTATTCCCCTTAGATTACCAAGGTATCTAACCAAAAAACTTCTATTGTTGGAGCTGACAAGACAAATGGTGGGCTTTGAGGAGATCTTACAACAAGAGTTGAAAAATAAAGGGTTGGGGTTAGAATTTCCACAAAGGATTGGGACCCTAGAGGCTTTCCCATCCATCCAAAGTGCACATTATTCTAAAAAGGAAATGGCACAATTTGAATTGTATTCTCATACCACCAGGAATAAGTTTGATCCATATGGAAAGTCCATGAAGCAACCCAATAGAGAGTTCAAACATGAGGATCACATCGAGGATTATTGGGCCAATTCTCAGGATGACTTCAAGGATTTTAGAAGGAGGTTTTCCCAGCTGCCTCTTAGGTTAATCAGGCTCTACCGAGTAGCTGAGGTCCCAAACCAAGTCTGGGATGATGACATGGACCTAATTCAACACCATGACTATGAACCTTACAGGAATAAAACATTGCCACCAATCAACTGATCATAAGAGGAGGTGATAGATCTAGACCAGGTAACTATGCCAGACAAGAAGTACTCTAGGCCATGGGCAAAGCATAAGGTCTTGAAGCTAGCGACTGATGGCACAAAATTCACTTGTGATTTGATGAGAGATTTGGAGTCCAAATTTGAAGAAGAGATGGAAGTTGATAAAGATGATGATGCTACTGAGCCTCATGAGGAGGATAGTAAAGAATAAGAAATAATTATTTCAATAAAGAGAAAAACTAGGATTCAAACAAAGGCTAGATGGGGAGAGAAGCCCTCTTCTAAGACAAAGAAGGTCCATGAAGCCAATATTACAATTGAAAAGTGAGAGGCTTCATAGCATGTGAGGAAAATGAGGTTGGTCACATAAAGACAAAAGACCACTAAGGAAAAGAAAGGTGATGCAACCAAAGATGCTCCTTCTTCGATGAAGGTTGTTGATGTGGAAATTTCTAGGGAAGATCCCCAATTTTATGTCAGAAGAAACTTGCCCAAGCACAAGGTATCTCAAGTAAAAGAGATGAAAACTATAGAAGAAAAGGTGCAAAATGAAGAGACACCTACTGATGATGTTGAAACAAGGGTAGCTACAAGAAATAATTTTCCCCCTCTTTCTCCTCCCAATGTTCCAATTTCAGAGGAAGTTGTCCACGGGGAAGGAAATATATCAAATGATCATAGAAATCATGAAGCTGAAGATGAAGAGATTTTTACTCTTGACAGTGGAGAATGGAGGAAATTTGTGCATGAGATGAACCAATCTACCTATGGAGCAAAGAGAAAATACATATAATTTGAAGTGGTACAAGGAAAACCACCTAAGTCTCTAGAAAAGGTGATAATTGATGAACTAGAGGATCATCCAGGGGCAAAGGAGAATAGGGAAAAACTTGCTAACAGTCCTCACCAAGATAAAGATCAACAAGAGGATCAATGAGAAACAAAAAAGAATGTTGAAGAAAATGTGGTTGACAACCCAAATAAGGAGATAGCTATAGAAAAATCCACCATCCTTGAATGGCTGGAGAAAAGGCTTAGTAAGAAGAAAATAATTGTACAAGAGGAAACTCCTAGCTGGGACAAATTGCTGGAACTTTGGGGGCAACCCAAGTAGAGGAAAAGGCCAAGGAGAGTCTCTAAAATTTCAAGAGATGAGTTCAATAACAGGGTCATACATGTGGCTTTCCCTACATTAGATAGGTTTAAGGATGAGGTTAGGCCTTGCAATTACAAAGTGCAAAATGTCAATTTAGGGCCAACCACCAAGGAACAGGAAAAGGAAGAATTCTAGGGGTCGTCTCAAGCAATTTTGAGGAGACTAGATAGAGAAACTAAGGAAAAGGAGAAGCTGCAGAAGCAACTAAATGATGTTTATAAATATGTTCAACATCTTATGAAGCCTCTGCAAAATTGTGAGAGTGAAGGTACTATTTCAAAGGGATCGTTTCCCAAAGAGGTAGTTTCAAAAATAGAAATATTGAAATCCATGACTCACAACGCCCATGAATGGCTTTAGGAGGTCAAAAAAAGGGCTGATGAATCAATTGAGTAGAATTTTGGCATTTATTCCAAGGCTGCTAACTTTCTTGAGGAAACCTTGCAATTTTCAGCAAATTGCAAAAAGATTGATGAATCAAGAACTGATGAGTTGAAGAAAATCCTAGAGGTTCCTAGAGATGAATTGGCTAAAATGATTTTTTTCTCCTTGGATGAAATTGGTAAAGTAAAGGAGAGGATATAAGTCTAGAATTATAGGAAAGAACTCCTCTCCAAGGTTTTGAAGAAAATCACAAAGTTGCAAGGGAAAATGAAAGAAGTATATGATAGTTGCATGAGTTTTCTAGAGATAATGATAGGGAGAAGGAAATTTGGTCAAAATAACATGAATGTTAATAGATTGCAGTCATGGTGGCATGAAATTCATGCTCCTTTTGATAGTGCTCGCATTACTAAGGATAATTTAAAGGATGCAACAATTTATATTTCAAAACTAGATAAGTATCATGAATTATAGATTGAATGGAATAAGGTGATGCCCCAGTATTTAGATGAATATAAAAAACATAAGACAAGGGTTAAATTTATTCTAGTCCTAGATCCAATAGATATGGGAGAAATATTGGGAAAATTCAAGGAATTATCCAATAAATTAGAGGCCAGCATAAAAGGAGAAAATATCTAGCTTGCAACCACCTAGAAGTATATGCTAATTATGTGATAATACAGTTGGAGGACGACCTCAAATTTTGTGCAATCAAAGAAATATTTTGGAAGAGTCTAGGCCGTCCTATATGATGTTTTTTAGCATTTAATGTAATGTTATTTATTCAAAAATCTCTAGGCCGACCTATTGGGCTGACCTCAGCATGTAAACCCTAATTTTGTGCTGACCTAATGTTGCTTTTATATAAATTGAGGCTCCAGCTTCATTTGTAGGGGTTATAATTAGTGAGATATAGTTGCAAGAGCTAGAACTCAAATAGGAGTTAGTATTTTCTGAGAGAAAGTGTTGATACATTGAGAATACATGAGTTGTTGCAAACTTGGGTGATTCAATATAAGTAAAGACATTGTTCTTTGGTGCTCTTTCTTGTGTTGTTTCATTTTTCTTGGTTTTTCTTCCAAATCCTTAAAATTATTTGATATTATTAGTTGCAAGTTTGCTTTTAGATTTAAATGTGATGCAATGGTTTTTCATGGCTTAATATTTGAAGTGTTTGAGCAATCCTTGGTCCATAATTTTAACAAATGGCTAATTGCAAGTTGTGTAAAGTTAGATTAGGCCTTGAATTTTTGTGCCAAGTTCAATTGTGGGTATTTATTCATTTCAATTGTTAAATAAGGTTGATTTGGGTGAATGCTTCATGATTTGAAAATCTTTAATTCCTCATAAGATTGAATTGTTTCTATGGGATTGTAGGTTTATTCTAAGTTTAACAAGAATTAGTTTTGAAGGATTGGTCAACTTTGGGTGTCTAATCATCTACATTTTTGGTCCTAGGTTTATTTTTCTTTTCAAAAATCTCTTGAAACCCTTTTCCTTTGTTATTTCTTAAAAATATGGGTTAGTCTCAAGATTAAAAGTATCAATAAATTGCAAGATTTGATGAATTGGAGGTTTCCAAAATTGTTCGTTTGTAAGGTGCCTTGTGATTACCAACATTTTAACATTTATCACTGATTTGTTTTATTGCATTGTCAAGACCTCACATTAGAGACCTTGGGGTTATCGCTTGAGGCTTGTTGATAGAGATTTACCTTTCAAGAGAGATAGGATGTTATATTCTATCTGAGTTGTTATTGTGCAGAAAACACCATCAAGAGGAAAATGAGCTAGAACCAGAGGTGGTTGAACAAGATGGTAAATCAGAACAAGTATGCAATGGACATAAAATTTCACAGTGATTTCAAGAAGGTACTAAGAATGATAATAGTCCTTTGGATGAAGAAGAAATGGGTGTTGAATAAGTTTAGATGTTCTAGTAGCCTGCATGAAAATATGATATGAGGAATAGGCCAAATAGAAGTCCATAGGCTGGAGGTCCATTTACTACTTCAATTCCTCCAAATAATCTGACTACACTTCCTGGTCCTCATGCTCATAATAAACCATATTACCCTCATGTTTTAACATAGTATTTTTCAAAAGGAGGACAATCTGATCCATCAAAAGGAAGGAATGTTGATGCAAGGAAAGAAAATTAGATGAACCATTCTAAGGAAACCCTTGCTGACATGAGCATAAAATAGTTGGACAAGTATGTAGCTGAGGAACTCAAGAAAATGAAGGTAAGCCTCTCAACTTTTTAATTATTAAGGGTCCTCACTATTAGAAATTCTATCTTGGGAGCTTTTAAAGCCAAAGAATTCCCTTGAGATAGGGTAGCTAGTGAGACAACTATGAATAATTCTAGTTCATAGCCACCAAGAGAACAAGGTTAGGGATAATTTGCACAGGCTAATACTCCTATGAGTTTATTTCAAGGAAAGACTGAAACCCCTCCTTTTCTAATTTTTGTCTTTTTATTTGGGAAAAATTTGCACAATTTCCTCTTAGATTAAGGAGCCTCCACAAATGTCATATTTTTCCATTTTTCAAGTTTTAGGAATCACACTTGTTGCTTTTGAATGAAAGGTTAATCAGTTGGATAAGACAAAGGTGAATATGGTAGGAGAATTGAATATGATTCCCATGCAATTTGCATCAGATCCTAAGATTCAATAGGTTATTAACATTCAAGTAGAAGATATTCTTGATACATATGGTCTCATATTAGGTAGATATTTTACTAAGGCATTGAATGGATATTTGTCAACTAATAATTCTCACATGTGGCTTCCTTGGAAAGGAGTACTAAATCAAATCATGATTGAAAGGGAACCAAGGATGAAGTATGTGATCATTGAATATTAGAATACTTCAAATGAGGTATTAGTATCAAAAGTCAGTTGGGTGAATTATGTACTGACAACCCCTCCTCTAGAACTAAACATGGATGAATTTTTTATGTTCCATAGCGTACCTAATGAGCTCACTCAAGAGTCCAATAGTACTGGAACACTAGTAGAATCACTAGAAGAGGGTGAAGACCAAGAGGATAGTCGACTCAGTTTGTTAGAAAACTTCTAGGAGTTCATTCAAAAGTGCATAGAAGATCAAATTCAGCTTGGTAGGAATATAAATTTTGAAGAGTTTATTCTTCCAAATTGGTGCAAGGTTTATAACACATTCCATCCTAAGCTAGAATGTTGTTTATTACAAACAATAGTGGATCAAATAAAGAGTTGCATTAATCCACCTCCAACTATTAGGATTGATGTGCAAAGAATTTAGGATGACCCTAAAGGTAAGAGGAAAATGCAGGAAGAATCTCCTAGCTATATCAGAAGTAAAGAGGATAAATCAAAGAGATCAACTGCTAGTGGTTATTGGACACTCAAATTTGATGGATCAAAGTCGAAACAAGGAGTCAGAGCTAGGTTTGAGCTAATCAGTCCCAAAGGTAAAAATTTCTTTATTGCTCATAGACTTCAGTTCCATTGCACTAATAATGTTCCTGAGTATGAAGCATTAATTCATGGGTTATTGATGGCTTTGAGGAAGAAATTCAAGATTTTACAAGATTTTCAAGATTCTAAGTTGATAATCAGGCAAGTCAAAAAGCAGTACTCATGTCATGATAGAAGAATGACCAAATATAGGCATAAAGTATGCGATTTAATTAAAGGATTCAATGCTTTCAATATTTAGTTGATACCTAGGAGTAAGAACCAAATTGTAGATGTTTTAGCATAAGAAACTAGCACTTTGCAGCCCTTACCACTTTCAAGATTGAAGAAATTCATTGTGGAGCTTACACCAGGTCCCTCGGTACTTGATAATGTATCCAATTTTTAGGTATTTGAGGATGATAAGCACATTCTTTATTTTATCACAAGCTCTGATGTTTTCACTACTCAGATAATTGATGAAGTAGAGCCTCAAGAAGAAAAAATGGATCTAGAAGGAGTCATTAACCTAAAAACCAATACAATACCAAGAGGGATGGTCCAACTAGAAAGGATCTTTGATCTGGATAGAATAAAGGATCAAGAAAAAAAGGGTAAGAAGGATTCAATTGATAGTGAATGTGATGAACACAACGTGGAAACTTATGATAATGTGAAGAATGTTTTCATTGGGAAAGTGTATACTCCAGAAGAAAGAAAAGGATCATAGATGCACTCCATACATATCCAGATGTTATATATTGGAGCTATGAGGATATGAAGACATATGATACTTTGAATATTACACACACTATTCCTCTCAAACCAAGTGCCAAACCTTTCAAACAAAGGTAGAGACCGATCAATGACTTGATGGAACTAATTATACAGAAGGAGGTACAAAATTTATTGTCTACATGTATCATATTTCCAGTTAGGCATTCTACTTGGGTTGCTAATGTGGTTCTCGTAAAGAAGAAAAATGAAGAAATCAGGTTATGCATTGATTTCAAAAATCTTAATCGGTTGCCAGAGAAGGACAACTATCCTATCCCATCACTAGATGAAGTATTACAAGTTGTTAATGGATCCTAGATGATGTATTTTCTTGATGGATACTCAAGATATAACCAGGTTATGGTACAGTATGAAGATAGACACAAAACTACTTTCATAATGAAGTATGGCACTTTTTCTTATAGGAGGATGCCCTTTGGGTTAATCAATGTAGGAGCAACCTTCTAGAGGGTCATGAACATCACCTTCAAGGAAATAATTGGTAAGTGTATCATAATTTACATGGATGATTTAACTGTCTTTTCCAAGAAACGAGGGGATCATATTGCAGATTTGTGCAAGGTATTGCAAAGATGCAAAGAATTTGGCATTTCACTTAACCCTAGGAAGTGTATCTTTGGAGTCACTAAGGGGAAGCTACTGGGTCATGTCGTCTTAGAAGAAGGAATATATATTGATCTAGACTAAATAGAGGGTATACTGAAAATCCAGCCTCCAGCTAATAAAAAGGAGATGAAGTCCTTTTTTGGGAAAATCAACTTTGTTAGGAAGTTTATTACAAGCTTTGTGAAAATAGTTAAACCCTTGAATACCATGCTAAACCAAGATGTGAAAGTTCAATGGAGTGCTAAAGAAAAGGAGGCTTTAACATAAATTAAGTAGGTAATAGTTGAAGCCCCAGTATTGGTTAGTTCTGATTATTCCAAGTCATTCTACATATATTCATTTGCATCTGATCATTCCTGCACTGTCATGCTAACTTAGAAATTTTATCAAAGGGGTTAGCACCTTATCACCTTCATGAGTGCTCCATTAAAAGATATAGAATTGATATATCCTGGTGCAGAAAATCAATCTTATGATTTGGCCAGGTGTGTGAAGAATTTTAGACACTACATCTTGAGAAATAAAGTCTATGCAATAGTACCCGATCTTACAGTTAAGCTCCTAGTGATGCAGAATGAAGAGAAAAATGGGTCATGATGCTACAGGAGTATGACATTGAAATACAACCCATGAAGCTTGTGTGAGGGTAGGTACTGACAAAGACTATGGCTGATATCGATCTTAATATTATTGCCTAGTAGTACCACCTAGAGTATGTCTCTCCAAATGAGTGGTATGGAAATATTATATATTATTTGCTGAATCAAAGGTGTCCTAATCATCTTAATACACTGAAGAGGATATTTTTGTGCTTGAAGAGTGACAACTATATGATGAAAGGGGATATCCTATACAAGAGGAATCATGAGGCTATTTATCTTTGCTACCTTGGAAAAGAGGAGGCTACTCGGGTGATGACAAAATTCCATGATAAGTATGGCATGGGACATGGTTCTAGACCAACTACTACTCACCAAATCTTGAGAGCAGGATACTATTAGCCAACTCTCTTTAAATATGCACACGATCACATGAGAACATGTCATATATGTCATACTACAACAAGTGAGGAGAAGCACACAACACTTTCGCTCCAACCAGTAATTGAGGTGAAACCATTTGCACAATGGGGATTGGACTTTATTGGTACAATTAACCAGCCTTACTTAGTAGGCCACAAGTACATTCTCACTGTAACTGATTACTTTACTAGATTGATTGAAGCTCTTTCCTGTAAACAACACACTTCTGAAGTGATAATCAATTTTCTAGAATTGGGTATTATCAATCATTTTGGTTGCCCATTTTCTTTAGTTTGTGATAATGGTCTTGAATTTTCTTCATTAAATTTTTCTAGATGGGTCTTTGATCATGGTATCATTGTAATGTTTTCCTCTAACTATTACCCTTAGGGAAACGATTTGGCTAAGGCCACAAAAAAAATGTTTTGATAGTCATTTGTAAACTGTTAGAGAGGAACCTCAAATATTGGCATACCCAACTCTGATTTTCTCTTTGGGAAGATCGTACTAGGCATAAGGCCTCTCTAGGAACTTCTCCTTATCACCTTGTGTATATTCTTGAACCGATATTTCCAATCCAGTTGAAAATCCCCACCTTGTAGTTCATTAATGATTACTATGATGAAGGGGGAAAGAGTGAGGATCGTCTGGCTGATATTTTACACCTTGAAGAGAAGAGATATGAAGCATTAGATAATTTTTCAAAACATTAGGGTGTCATCAAGAGATGGTTTTATTGAAAGGCCCAAGTAAAGGTATTCAAAATCTATGACTTGGTCTTTTATTGGGACAAGGCACATGATAAGAAGAGAGAGCATGGAAAATTTGATAAGCTTTGGCTTGGTTCCTTCTAGGTTTCATAGATATTAGGAGATAATTCATTTCACTTGAAAACTCTCACTGGAGAGGATGTCCCATTGCCTATCAATGGGAAGTATTCGAAGAATTACTTCTTGACATGAGTTGTTTGTAGCTCTTTCTTACATAGTTAGTTTAGGGGTTGTTTCCTTTTGGTTTTCTCTTTTCTTTTTTTTTTTCTAGTGTTGGGTTTATTTTATTTTCTTTTTTTATTTGTTTTCTTCTTTTGGTTAGTGTAGGTCTTCTTTGGTTTGGGTTTTGGTTTGCTTCTATTTTCTACTTTTATTTTTGGGTTCTCCTATTCTCTTCTGGGCATTTTGTACTTGCATAGCAATTATTATGTTCTTATGGATTCTTCTAAGTATTTATTTTGCAAGCTCTAATCATACTTCTAAGAATAAGTTGGTGAAAATACTCTACTTGGTGTCACGTGTGTTACATGCTTGAAGTGAATGAGTCACTAGATTAGGTTAGTTCTAGAATATGCTTGAGTCTTACATCTATACACACATCTTAACAATCCTTAGGTTGTTGAAGGTTCCTTGTGAAGTTTAGTCAAGTGAAAAATCCTATTTCTGCTTCAGTGCCACTATGGTTCTCAATCCTGAGTGTGAGCTTCATTACTTACAGGGTGGAAAGGAAAGTTTAAATGGTCTTAAAAGAATATCAAAAGAAAAAGAAAAGAGAATGTTGAAAAAAAAGAGTGAATATTCACCTTATCAGGGGCATCCGAATATCTCTATCGGGGCTATGGATGTCCGATTGGCAGTGGAGCTATGTTCGAGAGAACCACAACGATAACCTCATCGAGGCTTTGGACACTTTACTGGCATCGAGGCTCTATCTAGGTTTCTTTAGGAGTTTGAATCTTTACGTAGCTTGACTAGACTAACCTTGGTCACCCTGAGGCAATCGAGGAAGGGAAATGAATACATTCACACACACTTTGACTTTGGCACAAGAAAGATCTGCCTATCTATTGGACTTAAAGCTTTGTTTATTAGGTGAATCAATGCAAGGACCAAAACCAGAGCTCTGGTTTCTTGATTCCAATTTGTCATTCAAATTCTCTAGAGCATTTCTCTAATGAGTTGCCATTTTTTGTGCATGTTTTGCACACATACCCTATCAAAATCAGGGACCCTCTTTTCTTGCTTTGTTTTCTCGTTTGTTTGTCATAGGGTCTTGACTTCATCCCCTTAAGGGATAAGGCTCTCGGTTGTTATTTTGTTTCACCCATGTGCTTAATGGAAAATCTACATTTGAGATGTCATTTTTCAGCTTCATGATGATTACTTAACTCCTTGAGGTTGACCCTTGCATAAAATTTTGACTTGGAGGAAAAATTGGCTAAGTTCTAGCCAGGTTCAGTAATTTTGAGGTACCTTAGATTACACGAACCTTAATCCATCCAGGTAATTTGAGATACCTCAGATTACCTGAGTCCAAGCTCCCATCAGGTTTTTGAGTTTCTACATATGTGCACATGTGCATTTATTGCTTGCATTAATCAATTTTCAAGGGTCAATTTGGTCATTTTGCATCCATGTGTGCTTGAGGATGAGGGGGTATCCATTGTCTTCCATTATATTTGAGCTTCGTCGATTGGGTTTGTCTTCTTTGACTAATCATTCTAGGGTTCAAGAGAATCCTTTGTCAACTTTCCATTGAATCTTCTTTGTTGTGCATCATTTCAAAGTATTCTTTGATGTTTTCTCAAGTGGTTTTACTACATTCCGAGCTTCATTGTTAAATTCTTATATTGTGGTCATTTTTTGGGTGTTGGATTTTGGTTGTGTTTTGCCATCTAGGGTTTTCTTTTCATTCATTAAAGTGTTTATTCTGAAAGGTTAAAATAGGGCTTTGATTTGAATGCATTCAATGAACAAGGATTTTACAATTCCCTTAGGGTTCATTCGTTGCATTCTGTGTTCATGATTGGTGTCAAGATTTTGGAGTTTTTCCCTATTTTGAATTTTAATTTAGAAAAGCCTAGTTTTGTGCTTGTGAATTGGATTAGGGATGAATGATATTGAGGATTTTGGAACATGTAGTTTGATTTGAATTCATCATGAGGTAACAATTATTCAATCTTAGGAAGGAGAATTTGTTTCACTCATCATTTTAGGATAAATAAGTCTCAAAACTTAGCGTATATTTGGAACCTGAGCAAACCTCAAAAATTTTGAGGTAGCTTAGATCTTCCAAGCTCTAATCTGCTCGGAGAATCCAAGGTCCCTTGGATTATCTTAATCCTGTGTTTTTCCGAAATTCCAAAGATTAAATGGGGTGAACACTTAGAAAAATTTGATCTCGCCTTTCATTCAGTAATTTTGAGCGACCTCAGATTACCCGAACATTAGTTCACTCGAGTAATCCAAGAACCCTTGAATTACCCAAACCCTATGAATTTGAATTCTCGATGTGTAAGATGAATCAATATTTGAGTGAGAACAATTTGTGTGGTGATTTTAGGATGATCCATGATTGAATGTGCTAGTGGGATTCTTCCATTAAAAATTTAATTAGCCACAAATCTAAGTGAGATCAATATGTTTTGACAATTGGGAAATTTGAGCTCTCTCAAATTACTCGAGCTCTAGTCTAGCTGGGGAATCTGAGCCTACTCCAATTACCCAATATCTTCCGTTATGTCCTAAAATTTCAATGAATATCACAAGTTGATTGAAATAATGAGGTTTTATAATCATTTCATGGGATATGGATTGATTTGAGTGAACTTTGTATGCATGTATAATTTCTTGCCTTATGTTGTCATTGGAACTTAAGTGATTATCATTTTGATTTTATGGAATTATTATAGCACATATTGGTGCTTCCTGGAATAGATATATTAGATTATATTGTTGTTTTCCATTTTGGTGATATTGGTCCTTTCTAACAGATGTAGGTAGACCTTAGTCCCAACAAGGCATCTAAGACAACAATTTCTTTGGTGCAAGAGGAGGTTAAAAGAAAATTAGAAATGATGAAGTATGACTACAAGGGTATATGGCTAGAGTCCAAGATTGGTTCTTCTTGGTCAAAGATTGCGGATACAAATATGGGACATATAGATTATGATGACTTTTAGTAGAGGATGTATGGAAATGCACCCACCCAGTTGGCATAGGTTATCACTCAGACTGGTTTGGCATAGGCAGCAGGGTTCCCTCCAACACAACTGTGTCCAAAGTTGGTCCTATAATGTGCAAAGCACTACGACTCCAGAATAAGAATTGTAATTGGCCCACAAGGAAGATTCATGGCCAATATTCTGAAGAGTCTATTACAAAGGTGTTCAATATTGCCTCACATCACAAGCTCATTGAGGACATTAACATTGGGGAAGCAATAAAGTTTTATGATCAAGACCCCAATAGGGCTTTGGAAATCATAAACAACTCTTGGTTCTTGAAGCCTAAACCACACTATTCCAAGCTGCCTAAACAATTGCATAGGAGTGATTTTAAAATGGAATATCATGATATCATAACTCTTTTGGGTAGGGTCATGGGAGTAGAAGAGGCTTACATCTTTTAGAATTGGATGTTCTACCCCATTACACAGATTGTGGGTAACAAGCACTATCATTGGGCTAGTATCATAAGTAACAATTTGGATGCCCAATTAAGAAGTGTACAAGAGACTAATAGATTCACTATGACTTCATATCTTTTCTATATGTTGGCCCATAAGACTAAGTACAAAGGTCTGAGTTGCAAAGGGACTATTTTGAAGGATAGCATATGGGATGTTTACCCATAGTTGCAGCATAAAACATTCAACTATAGGAGGGAAAATGATGCATTTTCTATGTACATTCCTAGGTTGTTACAAGATGCTCTCCATGTCAAAGTCTCTGCAGATGCCATGGACTTGATCAAGCAATATGGTCAATGGTTCATTCAATTTCAAAGGTTCACATACATCCAAGTACAAGAATCTCTAGTTGTTCCCCTTAGATTACAAAGGTATCCAACCAAGAAACTTCTAATGTTGGAGCTGGAAAGACAAATGGCAGGGTTTGAAGAGATCTTACAACATGAGTTGAAAAAGAAAGGGTTGGGGGAAAAATTTCCACCAAGGATTGGGACCCTAGAGGATTTCCCATCCATCCAAAGTGCACAATATTCTGAAAAAGCAAATGACACAATTTGAATTGTATTCTCATACCAACAAGAATAAGTTTGATCCATATGGGAAGGCCATGAAGTAGGCCGATATAGAGTTCAAACATAATGATCACATTGAGGATTATTGGGCTAATTATCGATATGAGTTCAAAGTTGTTAGAAGGAGGTTTTTCCAACTGCTTCTTAGGTTAATCAGGCTCTACCGAGTAGTTGAGGTCCCAGACTAGGTCTAGGATGATGACGTGGACCTAATTCAACACCATGACTATGAACCTTACATGAATTAACCATTTTCACCAATCAACTAGTCATAAGAGGAGGTGATAGATCTAGACCAGGTAATTGTGCCAATCCAGAAGAACTCTAGGCTATGGGTGAAGCATAAGGTCCTGGAGCTGGAGGATGATGGCACAAACTTCACTTATGGTTTGATGGAATATTTAGAGTCTCAATCTAAAGTAGAGATTGAAGTTGATAAACATGATGATGTTATTGAGCCTCGTGAGGAGGATAGTCATGAAGAAGAAAGACCTATGTCAATAAAGAGAAAAACTAGGAGTCGACTAGACAAGGAGAGAAGCCCTCTCCTAAGACAAATAAGGTCCCTGAAGCCAATATTACAACTAAAAAGGGAGACGCTTCACAACCTATGAGGAAAAGGAGGTTGGTCACAGAAAGACAAATACCACTAAGGAAAAGAAAGGTGATGCAACCACAGATGCTCCTTCTTTAGCAAAGGTTGTTGATGTGGAAAGTTCTAGGGAAAATCCCCAAGTTTATTTCAGAAGAAACTCCTCCAAGCATAAGGTATCTCTAGTAAAAGTGGTGAAAATTGTAGTAGAAAAGGTGCAAAATGAAGAGGCACCTACTAATGATATTGAAACGAGGGTACTATAGGAAATAATTATCCCCCTCTTTTTCCTCCTAATGTGCCAATTTAAGAGGAAGCTACCCACGAGGAAGGAAATATATCAAATGATCCTAGACATCATGAAGCTAAAGATGAAGAGATTTCTACTCCCGACAGTGGAGAATGGAGGAAATTTGTGAAAGAGATGAACCAATCTACCTCTGGAGCAGAGAGAAAAAATATAGAATCTGTGGTACAAGAAAAACCACCTAAGTCTATAGAAAAGGTGATAATTGATGAACTAGAGGATCATCCAAGGGTAGAGGAGAATAGGGAAGAAGTTGTCGATAGTCCTCACCAAGATAAAGATCAATAAGAGGATCATCCAGAAATAGAGAAGAATGTTGAAGAAAATATGGTTGACAGCCCAAATCAGGATATAGCTACAAAAAAATCCATCATCCTTGAATGGATGGAGAAAAGGACTAGTAAGAAGCCAATAATTGTGCAAGAGGAAACTCCTAGCTAGCACAAATTGATGGAACAATGGGGGAAACACAAGTAGAGGAAAAGGCCAAGGAGAGTCTCTAAAATTTCAAGAGATGAGTTCAATAATAGGGTCATACATGTGGATTTACCTGCATTAGATAGGTTTAAGGATGAGGTTAGGCCTTGCAATTACAAAGTGAAAACTGTCAATTTAGGGCCAACCACCAAGGAACAGGAAAAGGAAGAATTCCAAGAGTCATCTTAGGCAATTTTTAGGAGACTAGATGAAGAAACTGAGGAAAAGGAGAAGCTAAAGAAGTGGATAAATGATGTTTATAAATATGTTCAACATCTTATGAAGCCTCTACAAACTAGTGGGGGTGAAGGTAGTGTTCCAGAGGGATTGTTTCCCAAAGAGGCAGTTTCAGAAATAGATCAATTGAGTAGATCTTTGGCATTTATTCCAAGGCTGTTGAATTTATTGAGGACACCTCACAATTTTCTGCAGATTTAAAAAATACTGATGAATCAACTACTGATGAGTTGAAGAAAATTCTACTGGTTTGTAGGGATGAATTGGCTAAAATGAATATTTTCTCCTTGGATGAAATTGGTAAGGTGAAGGAGTGGGTAGAAGTCTAGAATTATAGGAATGAACTCCTCTCCAAGGTTTTGATGAAAATAAAAAATTTTCAAGGGAAAATAAAAGAAATATATAATAGTTGCATCAATTTTCTAGAGATAATGATAGGGAGAAGGAAATTTGGTCAAAATAACATGAATGTAAAAAGATTACAGTCACGGTGGCACAAAATTCATGCTCCTTTTGATAGTTCTCCCATTACTAAGGATAATTTAGAAGATGCAACAATTTATATTTCAAAACTAGATACGTATCATGAATTATAGATTGAATGGAATAAGGTGATGCCCTAGTATCTAGATGAATACAAAAATCATAAGACAAGGGTTAAATTTATTCCAGTCCTAGATCCAGAAGATATGGGAGAAATATTGGGAAAAGTCAAGGAATGATCCAATAAATTAGAGGCCATCAAAGAAGGAGAAAATAGCCATCTTGTATCTACCTAGAAGTATGTGCCAATTATGTGATAATATAGCTAGAGGATGACCTCAAATTTTGTGCAATCAAAGAAATATTTTGGAAGAGCCTAGGCCAACCTAGATGATGTTTTCTAGCATTTAATGTAATATTATTTATGCAAAAATCTCTGGACCGACCTACTGGGACAACCTCAACTTACAAACCCTAATTTTGGGCCGACCTAATGTTTCTTTTCTATAAATTGAGGCTCCAACTTCATTTGTTCGTGTTAGAATTAGTGAGATATAGTTGCAGGAGCTAGAATTGAAATAAGAGTTAGTATTTTCTAAGAGCAAGTATTGATACATTGAGAATACATGATTTTTTGCAAACTTGGGTGATTCAATATAAGTAAAGACATTATTCTTTGGTTCTCTTTCTTGTATTGTTTCATTGTGCATGGTTCTTGTTGTTCCAAATCTTTAAAATTTCTTTGATATTATTAGTTGCAGATTATGTTTTTGATTTAAATGTTATGCAATGGTATTTATGGTTTAATATTTTAATTTTTTGAGCAATCCTTGGTCCATACTTTTAACAACTGTCTGATTTTAAGTTGTTGTGAGAGTTAGCCTAGGCCTTGCATTTTTGTGTCATGTTCAATTATGGGTATTTATTCATTTCAATTGTTAAATAAGGTTGATTTGGGTGAAT